>MU223972.1:1459975-1483251 GCA_018584345.1 Thuja plicata | reverse complement strand
CACACTTGAGTGTTTAAATGTGTCAAAAGGGGTCATGGGGACTTCCTAGGGGTCCTAACACATGATAAGGCATAATAGGACCCCTAAGAAGTCCTCATGACCCCTTTTGACACATTAGAACACTCAAGTGTTTCCTAAGGGGTCATACGACCCCTTGGGACACACTTGACTATTAAAATATGTCAAAAGGGGTCATGGGAAGTTGCATGACAGACCTTCCTGTAGACATGTCCACAAAAATTCTTCATACATTGGGCCTTGCAAATCCTAGAGGTCTGTTATGCCCAACATCCCCATCCCTATATTTTGTGTGCAAAATGTTGGGTCCCCCTTTTTGCTTTTGTTTGCTTTTGCTTGCGGCCTTGCCTTGTCTTTCTTTCCCTTTTTTTTTTCCTTCTCCGGGGTTTTCTTCCCTGGCGTTGCATCTTGTTTGTTTGCTTTCCGTCTCCGGGACTCCGGTCTTGGAGGTTGCCTTTTGTTGGAAACCAGATTCTGGACTCCAGGATTATTTGTCATGATGTTCTCAAGGATATTATCATGAAGAATCCCCAGGCCCGGAGTCCGGAGGTTTTGCTTGTCTGAAGATCGCCGGAAGGAGGAGGATTGCCTTTTACCATGGGTATAAATAGAAATTATCTGTCATTTTCATGTTTACTGCGATTAAAACCTTCAAGCACTTAGAGCGAATTAAAGAGCAATTTCAAAGCGATTAATAGTCATTCTCAAGCAAGTGCAAGTGCTTTGTGGTAGTGCTTCTGACCGATTGACAACCCGAGCTGTAGTAGAGCTCTCGCGGTAACCCTTTCCTTTCTCCGCCTTCTGCGTTCTCAGGTTGGTGTTCCTATTTTCCCCTCTCTCTGGCTTTCTTTGGTTGTTGTTTTGCTTTCGTTTGCCTGGTTTTGTTTTGTTTTTCTTTCTTGTCTGGTCTGTTGTCTTCTGGTTTCACCGCCCGTTGGTGGGTCAGCTCTGTCAGAAGGTTGTCCGCCCTCTGCGCAGAGGTTGTTTCTGTAAATAGCTGTGGATAGTGTAAATAGCTGTAGATAGCTGTAGATAGCTATAGATAGTTGTAGATAGCTATAGATAGTTGTAGATAAGTTTGTCTCATCTGGTTTTCCCGCAGGCGTTTCCTCGCATTGTATACTCATGTATATGTGTGTATATTTGTATATAGTCCATGTATATATCTCCTTATTTCTCTATATATATCCCTTGGCTCCATGTATATCCTTCCAGGTGGTTTAACAGGCTGGTCGAGTCACCCCTGTGTCTGGTTTTTTGCCTCTGAGCTCGCTTTGAGGCCAAAAACCACCTGTTTGAAGCTCGACTCTCAGCTGGTTTAAAACAGGCAGTTTTCTCTCTACTCCGTGGAGTCTGTCAGAACCTCATTTATATCCCATGCGCACAATCAATTCTAGCCAAGTGGCTTTCCCTTTTCGCGCGTTTGGGCAGTTGATTCCGCCGTCATCGCCATAAATTCCATTTAATACCTATGCACGTGGTGCCCATGTGGGCTTGATGACTTGGATTTTTACACATCCTCCCCAATAGTCATTTCTCTGGGTTTTGGGTCTCCTACCACCATCCATCCCACATCTTTTCTAAGTGTGATAAAATTTCCTAGACCCAGATGTGTTGATATTTTAGGTTTACAATGCGTTTTGCTTTTTCGGTTATCTTTGCATGAAACTAACTTTTCTGGGAAAAAAAATGTCACGGTGGTAAGATCTCTGGACCCCGGAGTAACTACTTTATTTTGATGAAAATATATATTTTGACAGTCGCTTTGCCTTGCAGGCCCCTAGAGGTTATCTATCAATCATGTCTGAAGCATCCGCGTCCTCCCCGCCCGGAAGTCCAAAACTTCCCTCAACAAGCACCAGGGCAGTGACAAAGTCCAAAATGGAAAGGGCCCTAGAGAAACTGCCCCTCACCATGAAGTTCATGCAGAACAACACTATCACAGGCTCAAAGATTGAGTCCAAGATTAAATTTATAACCGACACCAGTGTTGGAACCTGGGTAGAATTGTAGGCCCTGGTAAAAATAATGCACATCTAGTGATAGGCTGGAGATCAATTAGCGATCAACGTCGGAGGGTCCGGGATCCTCCGGGTAGCTTGCTTCCCATGCTCTGTGCATTCTCCAGATCTTATTCAGACACTAGCTGCCAACTACAACTCTTTTATCTGGGCTGTCATGCTTGCAGCCACGAAACCCACAGGATACCCCACCCCTCTGGTATCCCTCAACCCAGACACATTCCGGGCGGGACTGGGAGTCCCATAATTTGATAGAGCAGCAGTGTTTACAAGGGCTGATGCCTTGGACCAGTTTACACAACTGGAAGATGCTTCCTGGACGTACATGAATACCCACTGGCTTAAGGCCCCAAAGAGGGACCCAAAGAGGATGAAGATAGAAATCCTCCGCTCTGAATTCAAGGAGAGCATCCAGATGGGGATAATAGCATTGGCCTGGGTATTTGAGCAACCCTTCACCTAGGAGTTTGCCAAATGGATGTACTATTTCCTCCTCGACATGGCCACTAAGGGAGAGTTCTTCGACTGGGTGATGATAATCTCCAATCACATCGACTCCCAGTTCCTCCAGCTGGATAGGAAGAAGAAGTTTTACATGTCTTCCTACATTTTCTGGGCCTTAGCACAATAGAGGCCCCACTCCAACGACCTACTTATAGATGGCATGCTCAAGATTGGCCCAGGGCAAAAGGCACCATGGGACTATTTCCCACAAATTCAATTACTACCAGGTAAACGACTCGTTCGTTTACTACCATCTACTCACCCCCACCTGGGATGCTGGATTCTGCCTATCAACTGAGGTGATGAAGCTAGTTAGTAGTTATGGACACTACTATATCCAGTTCCAGCAGCATACATACATTAGGGTTGCCGGCTTCTTTGAGAAACCCTACTTGTTACCCAAACACTGTGGGGACAAGATCATACTGTTGGAATACTGCTGACAAATGATGGAGTTGCACACCTTCCTTGCCCTCAAGAAGGTCCCCAACGTCCCGTTCCCAATCACCTGTGGGAACTACACCTGTAGTCTGGCCGCCGCAAAAGAGGCAGACAATAAGCTGAAAAGTTATAACCTACAGGAGTTTTATCTTCCGCGGAAGAACTTTGATCTGCATGAGAAAATAGCAACAGCACTACCCCGGGCTTCAGAGCCCCATCAAATACATATGGAGGACTTCTCGGCAGACTGCCAAGATGATGTGGAGGTGCGAAGCTAGCACTATGTCAGGATGACGACCGAAATGATGCAATTGTTAAAACTCTAGAAGTTCTCAGAGGATTTCTCAGACACTGCCCCCACCATCGACCCCCAGTACAAGGCCAAGGGGCTCGATAAAATGACTCTTCCACCAGTAGATTGGGCCACCCCGGAGGGGCCCACGATTGAGGACCTCACTTAGGAGGTGGTTGAGCGAAGTCATGCCTACTTCAAAAGGGTGTGCCCCAGGAGTACTCGCCAAGCTCCTCAACCGGTGCCAAGGTCAACACCCCAACCGGGACCCAGGTTGACCCCGGGGGGCGGGACTTCTTTGCAGAGGGTAGATAAAGGAAAAAGGGATAGAAACGACCCCTCCCGTGCAAGAAGTCCCCATACAAGAGCAGATCAAACAATCTGTGGAAGCCTCCCAGCAGATGAGGGAGCAGTTAATTACGAGGCTGGCCACTCCCCTGCTCATGGCCGGACCAATTCATCCCCCTTCCTCCCCATCCCTGGCAGCCCTAATGGTGAAGGCAACGGGGGTGGATCCCGTGGAAGCGGTGGCAATGGCCGATGCGGGGCCACTTTTGGTTACCTGGAAGAAGAGGAAACACATCAAGTAGGCCAAGGCCGAGCCAGTTCTGACACTAGAGACATCCCTCCCCCGGGAAATAGAAATTCTTTCCTCCAATTTTTTGGAGTCAGAAAAGGAAACATAGCCCGCCGAGATCCCTGACAGTCCCCCTCCAGAAGAAGAATTTGACGTATTTGCGGTTGATGAATTCGGGAACTTACAGGGGGACAATACACAAGCAGATGCAGAAGTCCCAGGGAAAGAACAAGAGACTGTAGGGCAAGAAGAGATAGAGCAAAAGCCCGCACAAAGGCAAAAGCAGCAGACAGAAGAATCGAGACCAGAGATTATCTCCTAGGATCAAGCAACACAGGGTCCGAGAGTGGGCCAACAAAAACTAAGCAAACAAATGGCATCTACTGGGGGAACCGGACCTTCGGGAACAACCATAACCCCATCTGTCATGTTCCAGGGGCCACTCCCAGGAGCAACCTTCAGGAAGGTTATCACAGCGGCCCAAACTCTGAATCTCGGCCTGATACCTCCCCTAATGCCAATAGAGGAAGAAGCCCTGGCAGAAGAAGAACAAGAAGAAGAACAAGAAGAAGAAATGCAGCTTGAAGAATAAATCTGTGAGGAAACCTACCAGGGTCCAGACCCAGCGATTGATATACAGGACCAGGCTGAGGGGATGGAGGTTGAAAAGAATGTTACTGCAGAAGAAGTTTAAGCTAGGGGAGGAACGGATGAGATCCATGTTGAAAAGGAGCAACAACCACCAGAGACTGGGGAAGAATCAGGAGAAAAAATTCTGGCAGGAAGGCCACCTCTCCCACCTCAGTGGTTGGTAGAAAGCAAAAAGAGAAAAGCTCAGTCCGCTCTGGTAATTCCTCTCTCCCTGGCAGAAATGATGGCCCAAGCCCAAGCGCCACCAAAGCCGAAGAAAGCCCGGACAGTTCATACTCTTCAAACTGGGCCGGGCGGAGAAATAGTTGCCATCGTAGCAACACCTCCCCTAGACACTGATGAAGCAACTGCAGATCCCATAGACTACAATGTTGCAGAGGTATCCCTAGGCAAAATGGAAAAGCAAGGAGAAGTAGAATTGCTGAAGGAGGCAGCAAGGGCAGTGGAGGCCCGCTATGAAAAGGAAGACCAGAGGCTCAAGGCTGAAAATGAAAAGAATGAAAATCTTATGGGATTGCTTATTGAGCTGGCCAAACCCATCAATTCTTCCCCTCCAGAGACCTCCACATCAGAGGAATTACCGTAGAGTGACATAGAATCCTTGCGAGTAATGAAAAAGAAGGCCCAAGTAGTAGACGAATGGGTCGCCCTACAGATAGGAAACACCCAACATTTCCTGGTGTCCACTCTCCCGGACTTATACACGGCCCGAAAAGTTATTCATCAGGTAGAAACACTCATTGAGCAGTGGGAGAGTGACGCCGAAAATTACCAAGCATGGAAGGTGGAGCTCGAAGAGCTTCTTACCTTAGGAGAAGACATAATTTTTGAATCCAGAATTCTAGGTGAGGAACCATTTGATTTTGTAAGAACTCAGCACTCCAAACTTGACCTCACATTGGAGGTAACTAACCAACTGGTAGAGTCCTTGCAGGAAAAGGTAAACACTGTAAAGTATTCTTCCAATTTATATAAGTCTTTTGTAATAAAGGCTTTCGAGGCCGACCCCCTTAGTACAGATATATATACCCCCGAAGATTCAGTTTTGGGGAGTTTTGATGAAATAATGAAGTCCTGATATCAATCCCCTGAGGGGATAGATGGGGCCCAAATGGCAAGATTAACCCGCATGATACTTAGTGGTCATGACGCGGTGAAGAGGGCGGATGAATTCAAAGAAAATGTTCCAGACCTAGGGGAACAAATTGAAGTAGTCAGGCACAGAAGGGCCAGCCTAAAGGAAATAGATGAGGAGGGTATTTCTCGCCTCCTCTAGACCTTCAACGATAATAAGCAACCTTGAGCTTTCTTCAGGGGCCGGGGAGAACTCAAGTGTCGAGTATTATTTATTTTGGGTGTTCTTTAATCTTTGTGGGACGAAAGTTCCCAGATCCCAGAGTCCCGGATCCCAAAATTGTTTATTCTTTAAAGTGATTTGTGTCCCGGTCCCCAAGGCCGATCGGTCACTTTTGAAGGCGGTTAATAAAGGCTTTCAGAAGGTAGTTGGCCAGATCAAAGAGGCGTCAACTTTAAATTTGGTTTCTGATAGGGTGGTCTTCTCGAGGCGCCGCTCAGAGGTACATCTGACACATTGAAGATAGGGCACCACATTTTTCATTTATGAGGCATGTAGCCTCGGTCCCCGGGGGACCTACTTTCTTCTTCCTCCTTTTTGGCCCTCTTCTCGAGGCTAATTCTTCCGCTGTATATTTTTTTCTTATTCTTCTGACATGGCAGACCTATTCCGTCTCTAGGTATTTTTTAGGGTGGCGCAGGTAGTACCGGCCCCTAGATATTGTATTTTATTAAGAAATGATATAAATTAGGGTTAGGGTTAGAAGAGTGATATAAATTTCCAGACCGGCCCATTTCCAAGGGTCGGCGAAATTGATGATTTTGTTGTCCATGATAATAGAAAGGAATTTCTCATTTTAAGTTGCAGAGCTCAATGCTCCATTGTTCTGTCCTCAATAGTTAGATGCTCCCCTGGAGCTGCCATTGTATCACGCACCAGTGCTTGCTAGAAGGAACATTAATGAAGAAGGAATAATTCTTGGCCATGATGTTGTTGGCATTCCTTCTTCTGAGTTAATGGTATTTCATGTTTTGATGTTCTGTATGTCTTTTACTCTGGTATGTTAAAATAGATTAACGAACTCTTTACTCCCGCTACTGATAAAGTGCTAACTGATGGTTATGTATTTCTTCGGTATTTAGTGTAGTTTATCAGAGTATCATTGATGTTTCGGACATTTCAATGTGACTGTAGTTAGATGAAATACTTCTTACCCTGTAGGATCTTTTTCATTTTATTTGTTAAGTATAAAATGCTTGGGAAAACCTCACTTTGATCGAATCTCCAGAGACAATGAGTTGAAGAAACCAGCTATCCCCCTCGAAAATAGTCACCTCTCCCAACTGAGCCCTGCATTGTCGTGACCCGACACCCAGGTGCTTGAAGGCCCAGAGGATTTATTTCTCCCGGACAACCTTTGCAGGTGAAGTTGGACGGTTTCCCCAGAACCCGGTGACAACTTATGACTGTTGGCGGACCCGATCAGCAAAACCCCGTCAACAGAAACTAGCGCTAGAAGGTGGGCATGAACTCATCACCTTCCATAGATTCCAATTTTACACCTTCTGAGGGTTCCTCGAGCTCTAGCTTTAGGAGGCAAGCCTTTAGTGGGATTGGATCTTTCTCCCTAGCAAAATTTGAAAGAGCCCTTACGTCTGCCCTGAATCCCGAAAAGTTTATCGAACTCGAGCCCCCGACTCGAAAGAAACAAATCTCGAAAATCATGCTAGCCACTATTGTCTGGGGATCTAGCATACCGCCAAATACCCAAACTTCTCAGACAATCCCGGGAACCAGTACCCAAACTACCCAACATATAGTTCCCCCAATGGCTGCATACTTCGAAAACACCGGGTCCCCAATGGGTACTTTTCTGGGTGCAACCAATGATTTACCTTCTCACCTAGAGAAGATCTGCCCATGATATGAGCACTTAGGCTCACAGACCGTAGAAGAACATTTAAAGGCATACAAAGATGCCATGAACCAACATCGAATCCAACATGAGGATGTTGTGACCCGTATGTTCCCCTTGTCCCTAGGACAAAGCGAGTTGAACTGGTATCTTAACCTTCCTGCCAACTCTATAAACACTTGGCAAGATATGGAGGATTCCTTCCTGGCTGCCTTTCACGTGCATGTGGACCCAGCCTGGTCCCACAACCAGTTCATCTCCATTAGGAAGGAACCCAATGAACCTCTTGCAGCATTCAACCATAGGTTCCAGCGTGCCCTGAAGCGGTGTACGGGCCCTTTTATCCCATCCCCAGATGTAACCATACAGACCTATATTAATGTGATGGACCCTTTTGTTGCCACTCTCCTTTGGAGAACAACCACCTCGGGTGATCGGGACACCTTGGCAAAAGTCTACAAACTAGCCTTGGAGCTGTCCCGCGGTCTTAACAAATCCCTGGGCGGGATTGGGTAGAACACGCCTTTCAACATGGTTCTCGGTGGAACTGCATATGCCAGGGGATACAACCCAAATTTGGCAATAGGTGCCCCCTCGATGGCGATGAATCCCCCTCCACCCTTGATAGACCAACAGGCACGGTACGTTTATCCAACCCAGACCCAAATGACACCAGGTCTAGAAGTCTACCCTTGGAACCAGCCGCAGTAGACGCAACAACCTCAGACACAATCATCTGGAGTACCCTTCTTCTAGTCGTCCGTAGCTGGAGGATTATCGCCCTCAACTCTGGCTAATACTGCTGTCTTCCTGGGAAGCCAACAACAACAATAGCCATCACATTGTGACACGAACACTCAATTGACGGCCGAGGTCGAATCTCTCCGGCGGATGTTATCCACCTTGACCATGGACATGGGCCAACTGAAGGCAGGGTCCTATGCACCCCAAAATTCAAATCCCTAGAGAGGGAATGTTTTTTTCGGCCAACGAAGCAACAATACTGGAGGAAGAAACTTCAATAACGGGTCTAGGCCCAATCAGCAGCAATGGAATAATAACACGAACTTCAGAGGCCCACCTCTGAACCAAAATGCCAACCAAAATGGTGCTGGACCATCACATTTAACGCCTATCACAGACTTCTAGCCCATGACTAATTGGTGTAGATTGCACGATAATGGTTCTCACAATGAGGTGAATTATGCCACTTTGGAGAAGGTCATCATGATCTCCTAGCTGGACAGGCAGCAGTCACACGATACTACCCCTCCAGAACCTTCCATCCAGGAAGCAACCCACAGTGCCTTCACCTATGACACCATCTTCTTTGGGGCTTCTGGAGAAGATGAAGAAGGATCTGAATTGCAGGGATTCTTTGACAAATCCATCTCGCCCTTCGAGGCCAACGCCTTTACTAACCAATAGACTCCATACTATACTCGGATTCAGGTTGGTAAAGGACCAGTTTACATGCCTGTGCCCCCCACTAAAGATACTCCTCCTCCCCAGAATAACACAAATGATCGACCCGTCCCTCCAAAAGGTCCTAGCCCTAACCAAGCAAAAGATCTCACAGAGAAAAATCACTAGTTCCCAAGAGGAAGGTTCGATATCACGAAGGCGTTAGAACAAACCACCACCTCCATGACCTTGATGGAGGTTTTACTAAACTGTCCCGAGCAGAAGAATTCCCTTCTGAAGCTTCTAGGGAACCCATAAGCCATTAGCCGCGCACCCAAGACTGTCTCCTTCCAAGATGCTAATGTGGCTGTCTTCCGGGGAAACAATGAGGATCCTCCCTTCTTACTAGGCCTGAATATCCATGGCAAAAATATACATAATTACCTAGTAGACTCTGGAGCTTCAGGTAACATCATGCCCTTGTCTATTTTCTAGAAGCTCAGATTCCACCCCACCCCGTCTAACAGCGTAGTGATCCAGTTGGATAAGACTGATATAAAAATGGTGGGGGAATTGAAGAATGTCCAGATACATCTTATCTAGGACCCCAGGATAGCTAGCATCATTGACATCCAAGTGGTGGATATCCGAGAGACTTACGGGATGTTATTAAGTCAGAATTGGTCTAAGTCCTTGAATGGATACTTTTCGACTGACTTCACCCACTTGTGGCTTCCATGGGAAGGAGAGTCGAATAAGATCCGGGTCGAAAGCGAGCCCCAGATGAAATAGGCCCTTACTGAAGTTGGAAGGGTCAATGAGGTATTTTTCTCCGAGAGTTCCCTGGGGGTATACAAACCTTTTAAAATTTTAACATTCGATTTCATCCCCGGAGGGAATCCCGTCATGCTACAAAGAGCCCAAGACCTCGAAGAAAAGATGAGAGTTGAAGTCAGCTCTCAAGGTGCTACAACAACTCTTGCCACACTCCTGTCTGGCACCTAGTGCCGAGTACACTACCAAAAACATTTAGAGCTTGAGTGTGGACCATGTCTTTCGATCGCCAACCGACACCTTGATACCCTCCAGAACAAACAACATGCAACTGATTCCCTGGGACCCAGTGCCCCTTTGGGGCGCGCTTCTTTGGTGCCACCTCCTAGGGAATCCCAAATTCAAAAAACTCTGGAGGAAAATTCTACTTTCACGTCGATATTCTGGGAGATGCCCCCCGGGTCCTCCAGTAATAATCCAAAGAAAACTCCCCCTCCCCAACCCCAGATTATGAACAATGACTTGTGGACCCTGAAGTTCGATGGGTCCTGATCCAAGCAAGGCTGTGGGGATGAGGTAGAATTAATCAACCCACAAGGGAAGTCCTTCCTCGCATCCTACAGGCTACAATTCAACTATACAAACAATGTCATAGAGTATGAGGCTCTGGTCCTTGGACTCTTATTTGCGCTAAGGAAAGGTATCACCCACCTCTGGGCTCTGGGTGATTTAGAGTTGATTGTTAAACAGGTCTGGAGTCAATACACATGTCATGATAAAAGGCTGGCCGCATACCACAACCGAGCTTGGAGCCTCATTAAGGATTTTGATGCCTTCGATATTGACCTTATTCCCCGGCAACGGAACTATGTCCCGAATGCCCTTGCCATTTCTGCCAGCACACTGGAGCCGATGGCTGGCTCATGACTCTGGAGATTTTTAGTTGAGATGATCCCCACCCCGTCCATTCTAGACAATGTCACCCACTTTCAGGTTTTTGAGGACGATCAACATATCCTAGCCTTCATGGAAAATGTTGGTGTCTTTGAAGACCAGATAGTGGAGGAGCGAGACCACGATGATACTGGACAGGGTGACGAAGACGATGGGATCATGGACCTCCCTACTAACACCATCCCAAATGGGATGGTTGCACTAGAACGAATCTTCGATTTGGACCCTCAGGCTTGTGAGAAGGTGTTATCCTCCTCCGAGGGAGGAAAGTTCAAAAAGGTTAACATCGGCCAGCCTGGTGAAGAAAAGATCATTCACATTGGTACCGCCTACTCCCCTGAGGAAAAGGAAAATATTCTCGCGGTTCTCCGAGAATATATTGATGTAATTATCTGGGGTTATGAAGACTTGAAAACATATGATACATCCATTATGACCCATACTATTCCCTTGAAACCTAATGCTAAACCCTTCCGGCAGAAGAAAAGACCAGTCAACCCCCTAATAGAGCCTCTGATTCACCAAGAGGTAGAAAAACTATTGTCAGCTCGAATAATCTTCCCAATCCGGCATACTACGTGGGTTTCCAACCTGGTCCCTGTAAGGAAAAAGAATGGCGAGATCCACCTTTGCGTGGATTTTCAAAACCTGAACAAGGCCTCCAAGAAGGATAATCACCCTCTCCCCTCATTGGATGAGGTGTTGCAGATAGTGAATGGATCCCAGATGATGTCCTTCTTGGATGGGTACTCCAGATATAACCAAGTCATGGTCAAATATGAAGATAGAGAGAAAACAACGTTTACCACCAAGTGGGGAACGTTTGCATACAGAAGAATGCCCTTTGGACTGATCAATGCGGGGGCTACATTTCAAAAGGCTATGGACATTGTGTTCGAGGGCCTCGTCAATCGATACATAATCATCTACATGGATGATCTTACTATCTTTTCTTGGGACAGGCGTGACCATGCCGCCCACCTCGCCCAGATCTGTGAGAGATGTCACCGGTATGGGATATCCCTCAACCCCAAGAAGTGCATATTCAGGGTCATTAAGGGGAAATTTCTAGGGCATATCATCTCTAAGAAGGGTATATCCATAGATCCTGACAGAGTCGAAGCATTACTAAATCTACAAATGCCTAGCAGTAAGAAAGAAATGCGATCCTTCTTCAGAAAAATCAACTTCGTGCGACGATTCATCACGGGGTTCGCAGAAATAGTCAAACCACTCAATGAGATGATGAAGAAGGATACCAAAATTGAGTAGAGTCTGAAAGCAAAGCGGGCATTCACCCAAATCAGATAGACTATAACGGAAGCACCTGTCCTGGCTAGTCTAGACTACTCCCTTCTATTTTACATTTACTCTTTTGCTTCGCCGCATTCTGCCACGGCAGTGTTAACCCAAAAGGTTGAAGGGGAAGAGTGACCAATAGCTTTCATGAGTTTCCCCTTTAAGAACACCGAGGTCTGGTATTCACCACTAGAAAAACAAGCCTTTGCTCTAGTTCAGGCTGTGAAAAAATTCTAGCATTATATTCTCTAGAGCAAAGTACATGCTATCATTCCAAACCAGGCTGTCAAATCTCTACTAATGCAGAGTGAATTGGGCGAAAGATGGGGGAAATGGATGGCCATCCTCTAGGAATATGACTTAGAGATGCAGCCCATGAAAATAGTCCGGGGCCAGGGACTAAGTCGAGCGATGGTAGAAGAGACTCCCCGCATAGAATGCCAAACTTACACAATGGAGTCCATCACCAAAGACCCATGGTATACTGATTTGGTATACTTGTTATTAAACAACAAATGTCTGGAGGGGTTACCTCCCCATAAATTCCATGCCCTTCACATAAAAAGTGCTCACTTCATGATCAAAAACTCCACGCTTTATCGTAGAAACTATGAGGGAGTGTACCTTCGATGCATTTACAGAAACCAAGCTGTAAGAATAATCAACGAGTTCCATGGACAGTTTGGAACTGGGCATGGCTCAACTGATGCCACTGCCCACCAGATCCTTCAGGCTGGATATTATTGGCCCTGTATATTCAAGGATGTTTACGCTCATGTCAGGAAATGCCATACTTGTCAAACTGCGCTGCATCGTGAGCGTAACCCAGCCATGCCTCTACAACCAGTCTACGAGGCTAGACCCTTCGCCTAGTGGGCACTTGACTTCCTCGAGAAAATCAACCCCAACTCGTCTGCCAACCACCGATACATCCTTACCGCTACTGATTACTACACTCGGTGGATTGAAGCTATACCTTGCAAAAATAACACGGCAGACGTAGTTATTAAGTTCTTGGAAGAGAACATCGTCACAAGGTTTGGAATGCCCTTTGCTTTGGTATGTGATAATGGTCTGGCATTTTCTTCGGTGCAGCTACTTGAATGGACCTACAATCGAAAGATCACTTTGAAATTCTCTAGAAATTACTATCCCTAGCGAAATGGTGTCGCTGAATCAACAAACAAAAATCTACTTGAAGTGATCAAGCACCTGTTAGAACAGAATCCCCGGGATTGGCACCAAAAGTTGAAATTCACCCTTTGGGTGGATCGCATCCGTATTAAGGCCACCCTAGGAACATCCCCATTTCATCTAGTTTATGGCTAGAACCCTGTCTTCCCAGTCAACTTACAGATCCCAGTATTACAGTTTATGCAGGAATTTGACAATACGGACAACTTCGTGGAGGTTCGGCTCTTAAACCTGGTAAGGATGGAAGAACAGAGAGACGTAGCCCTTGAACATTTTATGCGTCATCAAGCAGTGGTAAAATTATTGTTTGATAAAAGGGCTCAATATAAGGCTTTTCAGATCTCAGATCTGGTCCTGTTATGGGACAAGGCCCGGGAGAAGAAAGGAAAACATACCAAGTTCCAGCGGCTCTGGCTCGGGCCATATCTAATCTCATAAATCTGTGGGGAAAATACTTACCACCTCGACACCCTGACTGGAGAACCTATCACATTTCCCGTTAATGGACAGTTTCTTAAGTACTACTTTGAGTAGGGTAAGTTTGTCCAAAGTTTTATTATATGTAAAGCCTTCCGCTTGTAAATACCCCCTCCGGGTGCCTCGTGCAAGGTACCCTGCCTTGTAAATAGCCTTGTCGACTGTCCTCTGGGAAAGTCCTCTTTTGCCATCTTTGTTTTCATTTTTGGTTTTCTTTTGGTCCTGGCATTTTGCTCTGTCTTGCAGGAATTGGAATGCTTCACATAACTTTGGCCTCCGGCGTAATGTCTTCGGCGTGGTGAACTTCAGAATCTATCTTTAGCATGGTGGAGTCAACCTGGTCCTCGGGGTCATTTTATGGGTTATGGCACGTTTTGAGCAATCTACATCGGGTTTTGTCTCCGGGAGTCTGGCAATCAGTGAACAAAATAATAATATAAGGAACAAGTAATCGGACACAGAGGGTAGATTGGCTGTACTAATTGGTTGACCCAGGTCTGAAATTTTAAAGATTCTTTCCAGGTCCAGAGTTTTATCCCCTCTTCAAACAATCTAAGCATAGGTGGATAGGTGAAAGAAGTACCACCATTAAATTTAGCTAAGCTTAAGCTTAATGGTGAAAGAAGTACCGCCTTCCCCACCTAGAAACAAACAAAATAGGAGGAAAAGTGAGACAAAACTCCGGTCTCTGGGGGAAATGAGCAAACTGATGACTGGTTGGATGCAATTAGTGCCTCTTCTCTACTCCTCCCAGAGGTCATCGGCTTGATTGCCTTCCAAAGTACACATGACACCACTAATGAAAGACTACGGACTGACTCCTGCGTGGTCGGATTCTCTCAGATATGTTTCTCTTTGCCTGTTAGACGCTTCAGGAAGTGGCTTGTTCCAGTTTTGCTAACCAGAGATTCTTAAGTTCTCAAATGCACTAAGGCATTTGTCCCAGATAGTCGCCATTTGTTATGCCCTGCATCCCTGTCCCTACATTTTGTGTGCAAAATGTTGGGTCCCCCTTTTTTCTTTTGTTTTCTTTTGCTTGCGGCCTTGCCTTGTCTTTCTTTCCATTTTTTTTTCCTTCTCTGGGGTTTTCTTCCCCAGCGTTGCATCTTGTTTGTTTGCTTTCCGTCTCTGGGACTTCGGTCCCAGAGGTTGCCTTTTGTTGGAAATCAGATTCCAGACTCCAGGATTATTCATCATGATGTTCTCAAGGATATTATCATGAAGAATCCCTGGGCCCGGAGCCCAGAGGTTTTGCTTGTCCGGAGATCGCCGAAAGGAGGAGGATTGCCTTTTACTGCGGGTATAAATAGAAATTATCTGTCATTTTCACGTTTACCATGATTAAAACCTTCAATCACTTAGAGAGAATTAAAGAGCAATTTCAAAGCGATTAACAAAGCATTTGCAAGAAGTTTATGATAATCAACGCTTAACGATTTTTAGTCATTCTCAAGAAAGTGCAAGTGCTTCGTGGTGGTGCTTCTGACCGATTGACAACCCGAGCTGTTGCAGAGCTCCCACAGTAACCCTTTCCTTTCGCCACCTTCTGTGTTCTCAGGTTGGTGTTCCTGTTTTCCCTTCTCTCTGGCTTTCTTTGGTTTTCATTTTTCTTTCGTTTGCCTGGTTTTATTTTGTTTTTCTATCTTGTCCGGTCTATTGTCTTCTGGTTTTGCCGCTCATTGGTGGGTCGGCTCTGTCAGAAGGTTGTCCGCCCTCTGTGCAGAGGTTGTTTCTATAAATAGCTGTAGATAGTGTAAATAGCTGTAGATAGCTGTAGATAGCTATAGATAGTTGTAGATAAGTTTGTCTCATCTGGTTTTCCTGTGGGCACCGCCTCGCATTGTATACTCATGTATATGTGTGTATATTTGTATATAGTCCATGTATATATCTCCTTGTTTCTCTATATATATCCCTCAGCTCCATGTATATCCTTCCAGGTGGTTTAACAGGCTGGTCGAGTCACCCCTGTGTCTGGTTTTCCACCTCTGAGCTCGCTTCGAGGCCAGAAACCACCTGTTTGAAGCTCGACTCTCGGCTGGTTTCAAACAGGTGATTTTCTCTCTCCTCAATGGAGTCTGTCAGAACCTCATTTATATCCCATGTGCACAATCAATTCTAGCCAAGTGGCTTTCCCTTTTCACACGTTCGGGCAGTTGATTCTGCTGTCATCGCCATAACTTCCATTTAATATCTATGCACGTGGCACCCACGTGGGCTTGATGACTTGGCTTTTTACACGTCCTCCCCAATGGTCATTTCTCTAGGTTTTGGGTCTCCTACCACCATCCATCCCGCATCTTTTCTAAGTGTGATAAAATTCCCCAGACTAAGATGTGTTGATATTTTAGGTTTACAATGCGTTTTTCTTTTTCGGTTATCTTTGCATGAAAGTAACTTTTTAGGAAAAGAAAATGTCGCAGTGGTAAGATCTCCGGACCCCGGAGTAACTACTTTATTTTTATGAAAATATATATTTTGATGGTCGCTTTGCCTTGCAGGCCCCCAGAGGTTATCTATCAATCATGTCTGAAGCATCCGCGTCCTCCCTGCCCAGAAGTCCAGAACTTCCCTCAATAAGCACCAGGGCAGCGACAAAGTCCAAAATGGAAAGGGCCCTAGAGAAACTGCCCCTCACCATGAAGTTCGTGCAGAACAACACTATCACAGGCTCAAAGATTGAGTCCAAGATTAAATTTATAACCGACACCAGTGTTGGAACCTGGGCAGAAATGCAGGCCTTGGTAAAAATAATGCACATCCAGCGACAGGCTGGAGATCAATTAGCGATCAACGTCAGAGGGTCTGGGATCCTCCGAGCAGCTTGCTTCCCATGCTTCATGCAATCTTCGGAGCTTATTCTGACACTAGCTGCCAACTACAACTCTTCCATCTGGGCCGTCATGCTTGCAGGCATGGAACCCATAGGATACCCCACCCCTCTGGTATCCCTCAACCCAGACACATTCCAGGCGGGACTGGGAGTCCCACAATTTGACAGAGCAACAGTGGTTACAAGGGCTGATGGCTTGGACCAGTTTAGACAAATGGAAGATGCTGCCCGGACGTACATGAATACCCACTAGTTTAAGGCCCCAAAGAAGGACCCAAAGAGGATGAAGATAGAAATCCCCCGCTCTGAATTCAAGGAGAGCATCCAGATGGGGATAATAGCATTAGCCCAGGTATTTGGACAACCCTCCACCCAGGAGTTTTCTAAATGAATGTACTATTTCCTCCTCGGCATGGCCACCAAGGGAGAGTTCTTCGACTGGGCGACGATAATCTCCAATCACATCGACTCCTAGTTCCTCCAGCTAGACAGGAAGAAGAAGTTTTACATGTCTTCCTATGTTTTCTGGGTCTTAGCACAATAGAGGCCCCACTCCAACGGCCTACTTACAGATGGCGTGCTCAGGATTGGCCTGAGGAAAAAGGCACCGTGGGACTATTTCCCACAAATTCAATGGGAAGCTAGCTTCCCCAGTTTCTGCCAGGTAAACAACTCGTTCATTTACTACCATCTGCTCACCCCCACCCGGGATGCTGGATACCGCCTATCCACTGAGGCGATGAAGCTGGTCAGTAGTTATAGACACTACTATATCTAGTTCCAGCAGCATACATACATCAGGGTCACCGACTTCTCTGGAAAACCCTACTTGTTACCCAAACACTGTGGGGACAAGATCGTACTGTTGGAATACTGCCAACAAATGATGGAGTTGCATGCCTTCTTTGCCCTCAAGAAGGTCCCCAACATCCCGTTCCCAATCACCTATGAGAACTACACCTGCAATCTGGCCGCCACAAAAGAGGCAGACAATGAGCTAAAAATTTATAACCTGCAGGAGTTTTATCTGTCGTAGAAGAACTTTGATCTGCATGGGAAAATAGCAATGGCACTGCCCCGGACTTCAGAGCCCCATCAAATACATATTGAGGACTTCTAGGCAGACTGCCAAGATGATGTAGAGGTGCGAAGCCGACACTATGTCAGGATGACAGCCAGAATGATGCAACTGTTGAAACTCTGAAAGTTCCTAAAGGATTTCTCAAACACCGCCCCCACCATCAACCCCCAGTACAAGGTCAAGGGGCTCGATAAAATGGCTCTTCCACCAGTAGATTGGGCCACCCCAGAGGGGCCCATGATTGAGGACCTCACTCGGGAGGTGGTTGAGCAAAGTCATGCCTACTTCAAAAGGGTGTGCCCCTGGAGTACTCGCCAAGCTCCCCGACCGGTGCCAAGGTCAAAACCATAGCCGGGACCTAGGTTGACCCCGGGGGTCGGGACTTCTTCACAGAGGGTAGATAAAGGAAAAGGGATAGACACGACCCCTCCCATGCAAGAAGTCCCCATACAAGAGTAGATCAAACAATCTGTGGCAGCCTCCCAGCAGATGAGGGAGCAGTTAATTACAAGGCTGGCCACTCCCCCGCTCATGGCTAGACCAATTCATCCCCCTTCCTCCCCATCGCTGGCAGCCCTAATGGTGAAGGCAACGGGGGTGGATCCCATGGAAGCGGTGGAAATGGCCGATGCAGGGCCACCTTTGGTTACCTGGAGGAAGAGGAAACACATCAAGCAGGCCAAGGCTGAGCTAGTTCCGGCACCAGAGACATCCCTCCCCTGAGAAATAGAAATTCTTTCCTCCAGTTCCCCAGAGCTGGAAAAGGAAACAGAGCCCGTCGAGATCCCAGACAGTCCCCCTCCGGAAGAAGAATTTAATGTATTTGCGGTTGATGAATTCAAGAACTTACAGGGGGATGATACACAAGCAGATGCAGAAGTCCTGGGGAAAGAACAAGAGACTGCGGGGCAAGAAGAGATAGAGAAAGAGCCTGCACAAAGGCAAGAGCAACAGACAGAAGAACTAAGACCAAAGATTATCTCCAGAGATTATCTCTGGGGTTCAAGCAATGCAGGGTCCGAGAGTGGGCCAACAAAAACCAAGTGAACAAATGGCATATGCTGGGGGAACCGGACCTTCGAGAACAACCGTAACCCTAGCCGCCACATTCCAGGGGCCACTCCCGGGAGAAACCTTCGGGTAGGTTATCACAGCGGCCCAAACTCTGAATCTCAGCCCGATACCTCCCCTAATGCCAATAGAGGAAGAAGCCCTGGTGGAAGAAGAACAAGATGAAGAAATGCAGCTTGAAGAAGAAATCCCTGAGGAAACCTACCAGGGTCCAGACCCAGCGATTGATATATAGGACCAAGCTGAGGGGATGGAGGTTGAAAAGAATGTTGCTGCAGAAGAAGTTGAGGCCGGGGGAGGAACATATGAGATCCATGTTGAAAAGGAGCAACAGCCACCGGAGACTGGGAAAGAATCAAGAGAACAAATTCTAGCAGGAAGGCCACCTCTCCCACCTCAGTGGCTGGTAGAGAGAAAAAAGAGAAAATCTCAGTCCACTCTGGTGATTCCTCTCTCCCTGGTGAAAATGATGGCCCAAGCCCAGGCCCCACCAAAGGCCAAGAAATCCTGGAGAGTTCATACTCTTCGAACTGGGCCGGGCGGAGAAACAGTTGCCATCGTAGCAACACCTCCCCCAGACGATGATGAAGCAACCGTAGATCCCACAGACTACAATGTTGCAGAGGTATCCCTAGGAAAAAGGGGAAAGCAAGGAGAAGTAGATATGTTGAAGGAGGCAGCAAGGGCAGTGGAGGCTCGATATGAAAAGGAAGCCCAGAGGCTCAAGGCTGAAAAAAAAAGAGTGCAAATCTTATGGGATTGCTTACTAAGCTAGCCAGACCCATCAATGCCACCCCTCTAGAGACCTCCACATCAGAGGAATTACCGCAGAGTGACATAGACTCCCTGTGAGTAATGAAAAAGAAGGCCCAAGCAGTAGACGAATGGGTTTCCCTACAGATAGGAAACACCCGGCGTTTCCTGGCGTCCACTCTCCCAGACTTATACACAGCCTGGCAAGTTATTCATCAGGCAGAAACACTCATTGAGTAGTGGGAGAGTGACGCTGAAAATTACCAAGCATGGAAGGTGGAGCTCAAAGATCTCCTTACCTTAGGAGAAGACATAATTTCTGAATCTAAAATTCTGGGTGAGGAACCATTTGATTTTGTAAGAACTCAGCACTCCAGACTTGACCTCACATTGGAGGTAACTAAGAAACTGGTAGAGTCCTTGTAGGAAAAGGTAAACACTATAAAGTATTCTTCTAATTTATATAAGTCTTTGTAATAAAGGCTTCCGGGGCCGACCCCCTTAGTATAGATACATATACCCCCAAAGATTTAGTTTTGGGGAGTTTTGATGAAATAATGAAGTCCTGATATCAATCCCCGGAGGGGATAGATGGGGCCCAAATGGAAAGATTAACCTGCATGATACTTAGTGGTCATGACGCGGCGAAGAGGGTGGATGAATTCAAAGAAAATGTTCCGGACCTAGGGGAACAAGTTGAAGTAGCCAGGCACAGAAGGGCCAGCCTAAAAGAGATAGATGACGAGGGCATTTCTTTCCTCCTCCAGGCCTTCAACGATAATAAGCAACCTTGAGCTTTCTCCGGGGGCCGGGGAGAACTCAAGTGTCAAGTATTCTTTATTTTGGGTATTCTTTATTCTTTGTGGGACGAAAGTTCCCAGATCCCGGAGTCCCGGATCCCAAAAATTTGTATTCTTTAAAGTGATTTGTGTCCCAGTCCCTGAGGCCAATCGGTCGCTTTTGGAGGTGGTTAATAAAGGCTGTCAGAAGCTAGTTGGCCACATCAAAGAGGTTTCAACTCGACAGTTGGTTTCTAACAGGGTGGTCTTATTGAGGCGCCGCTCAGAGGTACATCTGACACATTGAAGACAGGGCGCCGCATTTTCCATTTATGAGGCATGTAGCCTCGGTCCTCGGGGGACCTACTTTCTTCTTCCTCCTTTCTGGCCCTCTTCTTGAGGCCAATTATTCCGTTGTATATTCTTGTCTTATTCTTCTGACATGGCAGACCTATTCCGTCTCTAGGTCTTTTGTAGGGTGGCGCAGGTAGTACCAGCCCCTAGATATTTTATTTTATTGAGAAATGATGTAAATTAGGGTTAGGGTTAGAAGAGTGGTATAAATTACCAGACTGGCCCATTTCCAAGGGTCGGCGAAATTGATGATTTTTTTTTCCATGATAATAGCAAGGAATTTTTCATTTTAAGTTGCAGAGCTCAATGCTCCATTGTTCTATCCTCAATAGTTAGATGCTCCCCTGGAGCCACCATTGTATCACGCACCAGTGCTTGTTGGAAGGAGCATTAATGAAGAAGGAAGAATTCTTGGCCATGATGTTGTTGGAATTCCTGCTTCTGAGTTAATGGTATTTCATGTTTTGATGTTCTGTATGTCTTTTACTCTGGTATGTTAAAATAGATTAACGAACTCTTTACTCCTGCTACTGATAAAGTGCTAACTGATGGTTATGTATTTCTTCAGTATTTAGTGTAGTTTATCATAGTATCATTGATGTTCCAGACATTTCAACGTGACTGTAGTTAGATGAAATACTTCTTACCCTGCAGGATCTTTTTCATTTTATTTGTTAAGTATAAAATGCTTGGGAAAACCTCACTTTGATCGAATCTCCAGAGATAATGAGTTGAAGAAACCAGCTATCTCCCTCAAAAATAGTCATCTCTCCCAACCGAGCCCCGCACCATCGTGACCTGACACCCAGGTGCTTGAAGGCCCGAAGGATTTATTTCCCCCTGACAACCTTTGCAGGCGAAGTTGGCCGGTTTCCCCAGAACTCGGTGACAACTTATGACCGTTGGCGGACCCGATCAGCAAAACCCCATCAACAGGGTCCTAATGCATGATAATGTGTACTAGAGCCCCTTAAGTCCCCCTGTGACCCCTGAGAACACATTGGAACACTCAATTGTGTCCTTGGGGGTCACAAAGGGACCTAAGGGGCCCTAGTACACGTTCTTATGCGTTAGGACCCCTAGGAAGTCCCCATGACCCCTTTCAACACATTAGAACACTAAACTATGTCCCAAGGGGTTGTACAACCCCTTGGGACACACTTGACTATTCTAATGTGTTGCCAGGGGTTACAGAGGGACCTAAAGGGTCCTAGTACACTTTCTCAATTGTTAGGACCCCTAGGAAACCTCTGACCCCTTTGGAAACCTTTTCGATGTCTTATACTGGTGTAATTAACCTATATATTAATATGTCCTATATAATATATATTATATATATACTATACTTGATTTTATTATATATACAACAATATTTTATATATAATATATAATACATATCATATTGAATATATATTATATCGTAACACACACACACACATATATTATAATATAAAATATATATTACATACAATTTAAATATGAAGATATTATGTGATATATTGTAAAATATATATTAATATATAATACATATAAAATAATATATACTATATTATATATAATGTAATATTTAATATATAATAGATATTATATAATATTTAATATATAATAGATATTATATAATATTTAATATATATAATATATAATTTTTGATATATAATCTAGTATGGAGAAATGGGAGGGAGAAAGGGGTTGAAAATAAATTAAGAGGGAGAAAGGGGAGGGAAAATTTAAAATTCAAAATTTTGCCAGGATTTTTGGGTACCTGAAAATATCGGGTACCGAAAAATATCGAGTACCCAATTAGGCTTGGTATTGCTTTGTGCACCATACCTACCTGGTCAACTCTTCAAATGTCTCAAAAATGTGTTTTTCCCCTGTTTCTCTAAGTTCCAAACTTCGACCATGTAGCTGACGACTTTTTTCCACCCAAATTTGATGAAATGAAAAGGGTATCTTAAGGAGATTATCAACTTTCTATCGATATAATTGCTGTCAAATTTTGAATTTGGTAAGTAATTATTAGTTATTTTCCAATTGACTTACCTCTAAAGTGCTGATTTATATACTAATTGAAAAACAACTATAACTTTCACACGGTATAACATTTTTGCAATCCAAAAAATGCGTCACATTCTATGCTTCGCCTACTATAAGGAAATTTTTATTTTTTTTGAATTTGGTTAAGTTTTCAATGAGTTAAGGTGGTTAGACATGGGAGTTTTTTTATTCTAAAAATATTGTAGCAGATAATTCATAATTAATTATTTTTTTGGAATAAAGTTACACAAAAATATGTGTCACATCCGTGCATAAGTCTACTACTTATATGTAAAATCTTATAAAAAAACATTATCATTTGATTATGATTAAGGTGGTCAGACATACACCTGCTTCTTATTTTTTTTCTGAAATTTTTGTACTGCTGCATTGAAATCTATACTTTTCACCAATCATATTAACTTTTTTTCAGAAAATACCTAGTATTTTAGAAACTACATTCAATTTTCTACAGATTATATTCTTAAAACTTTTTGATATTAGGTTGATAGCTAGTTCAAATTTTCACGTCAAGTTTACTAACCCTGATTTTTTTATTTTTCATTGCCACTTAAGGGCATAGTTTGGCCCCTGGTGATCTTGCACATACCCTAGACAAGGAAGTGAATTCCTTGAGTTGAATTGCATTAGAAAAAATTATTTGACCATAAAGCAATAGAAAAAAAACATACACTAAGTTACCACCATACAAATTATTAAGATATGATATTTTCAAAATAACGTAGTATTCTATTTTAGGAATATTTATAAA
>MU223972.1:1414154-1445026 GCA_018584345.1 Thuja plicata | reverse complement strand
TGTTTCTTGTCTAAAGCAAGTTCTTGGTACCAATGTCTGAGCACAAACTGCTCTCCCTGAAATGGATAAGGAAGGATCCATTATCCTAGAGCCGGCAGCAATCATTGACCAGCGCACTCGTCAGCTTTGCTCTCGCTCCATCTCTGAGGTCTTGATTCAGTGGCATGGCATGCAACCAGAGGATGCTACCTGGGAACCCCTTCTTCAGATTCAATGACAATTTCCACACCTTAAGCTTTGAGGACAAAGCCTTTTTCTAAGGGAGAGGGGATGTTTGGAACCTGTGTGTTCCTTCTGTTTATTTTGTTAGTGTAGTGTTGTTGGACGCATATGCTTTGTAAGTCGTCCCGTGAGTATATTTTATTATCCCACATGCATAGGTAGTATTACTTTTCTAGATCGTACTTAGTATATAAGAGTAGGTTGAGGCCTTTGCTGGACACCGACGAATTTATTGTATTGAGCTTGCTCAAAGGAGGTTACCCCCTCGAAGTGGCCCGTGATTAATAGATTCATTTTGCATTCTGCTATTGCTCTATATTCTGTTAATTCATGCATTCTCACCATATTGATGTAAGGAGGTTCCTCTCAAGATCACCAAAAGGGCACTATGTGGCTTGAATCCTTCAATGGTCTCCCATGGATCTCTTTTGAATGCTTGAAGGCTTGATGGTGGATGAATCCATGCTTTAGATATTTCTTGATTTCTTGCTTGAATCTTCACTTGATGATATTTCTCAATTGCTCAAGGATGCATAGGCTTCAAGAGAGGACTTAGAGAAAATGAGGGGAGAAAGGCTCCCTTTTATATAAAATTAGGGCACAATCTTCTAAGGAGGCCAACATAGGATAATTAAATTCTAATTAAACCCATGCCCCTAGAAGAGGACCTATATTAAATATAATTTAGGAATCGACACTTCGGAATCCAAAATAGCTGACCTGGAAGTGGGAAAACACTTTTTGCAAAGACCGACATCCAGAAACTATAAGACCCTGAGATCTTGACCCAAGGTCAAGGTTGAGGTTGACCTTGACCTAGGTCAGGGTCAAGGTCAACCTTGACCTAGGTTAGGGTCAAGGTCGACATAGACCCAAAAGTTTGAACCTAACTTTGAAGCCGAGAATCACCAGTCTGCAGTCCAGAATGCAGAAATCAGGCTAAAAAGGAGTGGAAAGAGGGACAGAATAGGGAGGAAGCCATGTCAAGATCAAGAACCCATTCTAGGTGCTTGATATGACCCCAAACCACTTACTTGGAAGGCTAAGCAAGTTTACAATGGAAGTGCTTCCATTTTTTGACTATACAGGAGTCAATCAGACTCTTTATGTTGAACTTAAAGCTTCTGGAGTAAAGCCTATTTTAGTTTCTTCAAAACCCGCTCAGGTTATGGAGAATAAAATGCATAAGTTTTACTTCTTCAAAACTCGATCAGGTTTTGAAGTAATTTTTTCTTTTCATAACCCAATCAGTTTATTTGAAATTTAGAAACCTGATCAGGTTATGGTTTGGGAAGAGATTTGGAAAATGACCCAAAGGCTTAGAGGCTCATTTTCCCTCCATTTTTGTTCTTTAAGATGTTTTTTCATCTTGTAAGATGAATTCTCCACTTTATCTTCATCAGGTTTGAAATTTGTCAAATGGGTTTCTTTATAATTTTCACCATAATATCATACGTCTTCTTATATTTCTAACCATCTAATGTTTTCTATTTTTGGACAACATTAGCCTAGTAAACTTTAATTTTCTTTACCAGTGTCTTGATTGTCCTCACAGACACATGTCTACCATTTTTTAATAACTTTTGATATACTCAATCTAATTATGAATAAATTACATATTATTTTTATAAACTTTATTCTACACCTTTTTTTAAAAAAAAAAATTCATTTTTTATTATTTTGATGCAAGTTATGCCCACCGCATGAACGGGTACCAAATTTTCAGGATGCGATCACTTCAAAAAATCACAGAAAAAAAAATGCTCATCAGAAAATTTTAAAAAAAAAACACAACCTCTAGATCTCACTCTTACCTATCATCCTACAAATGGTATTTAAAAAATACTAAATATAACTATATCTTTTATACCGTGCATGGAAAAAGCTATGTAATGTTTTTCCAAAAAAATCAGGAATATGTTTTCGTGTGCACAAGGTTTGACCATCTTAATATTATCAATTTTTAAACAAAATTAGTGTTTTAGAAACTAGATTCATAGTACTACAATTTTTATTTTTTACACATCTTCTTATTTTGAGTGCATGACCCTCAAACGCCTATTCCAAGATCAGTTTTACCCAATTTCAGAAAAATGTGTCCACTTATACCCCTCTTTTTGGTCCACAACTTGGTGTACAAACCCGTAAGTCTTTGGGGATCCTTTCACCCTTTGCAGTATCACCATGAAATTTCTAATATATGAGTGTACATTATTTCTGTTGAACTTTTTAGGCAGACACGAACCTCCTCTCTGAGGTTTTAATAACTAGTGCTTAGCCATAAAAGTATGATTTCCATCTGCATTTTCTTTGAATTTGACAAGGGATTGTGTAGGGGAAAAGGAAAAAAAGGTCTTCTCTAGAATTTAAAAAGCTAGAGATACAATTTCCCTATTAATAGACAATAGGACACTACCATCCCTTTTAAGAATCGAATCAGTTCTCTGGTCTTAGTTGTGAATGCATTCATAAATCAACTCAGTGAAAATTACCGCTGGAGGAAATGTAGCGGCAATGCAGAGTCCGCTATGTAGAATTTCCAAAGCTATAATATTTTCTAGGGAATTGGAAAGATTTTTTGATAACCCTTCTAAGTCATATCCCCCCAGGTCAGTGTCTGTCACAAATGGGCCATCACAAGCCAGACTCAAAACACTCCCAAATAGGTGAAAAGTAGACTTCATAACTGTAACAATCTTGCATCTATCAAAAAATCCTCTGAATAGTTTTGCAATTTTAAATTTAAAAACACTGCAGTGAAGGTAGCCTGACTCACCTTGTTCTATAGAAACCTCTGAATAATGGAGCTCCAAAGTCCTTACCTTTGGTCCACTCAACTCTCAATAGTGATAGTATTTCAAAATATGAGCGAAATGATGGGCTTAAATAGAGATTGTGAAAGATTTAATCATTAATTACAAATCTTTACGACAATAAAAGCTAAAAGTGTGATGTGACAGTTTATGCATTCAATTCATTAATGTTACTTGCGCAAAATTTGATGCCATACAGATTAATGATTGATTTGACACCTCAGACATATTTAATTGGCGCCACTACTTTCCTGTATTAAATACCCTCATTTCTATAGGACCCACTACTGAGCTGTATGAAGATTACCTTTTCTTTTTCACCTTGTGTCATCTTTGAATACCTTCGAACACCCTTAAACAAAGTTCAAGATGGTTCACATGTGTTCAATCTTGTTCAGGCCCTTCAAT
This sequence comes from Thuja plicata, assembly GCA_018584345.1. Lineage (NCBI taxonomy): Eukaryota > Viridiplantae > Streptophyta > Pinopsida > Cupressales > Cupressaceae > Thuja > Thuja plicata. The sequence continues at coordinate 1,441,583 of MU223972.1, read as the reverse complement.
GATTTGAATCAATCTTCAAGCAATATATCCCATATTGATATGCCCAAATTCTTTCTTTTTGTACAGCCTCAGTATTCTCGCTACTTATAAACACATAAATCATTTTTGCCAACTTTATACACCTATCAAACTTCTTTAGAAATAAGAACCACCTTGAACTACCTTGAACCGGTTTGAAGTAAGTTTAAAACTATTCAAGGATGTTCGAAGGTGTTCAAGCCTGTCACAACAAATTGTTAGCAAATAAAGTTTATACTTTTCCAAGCACGACAGGACCACAGGACCAAAATCTTTAGTGAATGATTGGACTCAAAAATCATAAGGAACTTAAAATTATTAGAAAACATAATGGTGACTCAAGAAATCACTTAAGAAGGACAAGTACCAGACTTGGAGTAACATTAGATCTGATTGGGGAATGCTTTTGTCAAAAGGTAGACAACTCAAAACTCTAGTTTTGCAAAATACCGAAAGGGTTCGGAAGAACTTCCCAACAATAGGAAAGAAAACTAAACCTAATATGTGTGTGCTCAAAATGTGACACACTTATATGAGTCATTATATTCAAGATTTCTCAAGAATGAGGTCTCAAATGGTGACTCATAGCTCCCTATTCATGGAGTGAAAGGGTTTGTGATGAAGGCCCCTAGTTTAGACCTAGTTATGTCTATGCAAGTACACCATGAAATGAGAGATTCAAAGAGGAAGAGAAAGAATTCTAGTCTCCATGATTACCAAATATTCATTACAAATGATAATTAAAGCTATTTTATATGATAACAATGCATGGAAGGAAATATGCAAGCTTAATCTATGAAAGGAAATATGAATCTACTCTAAATGGATTGCCATGGATGCATAAGAGAAAAAGACAAGAAGAACAAGTTGCATGGTTCAAGCTCAAATGTTCAAACTCTCCTCCAAGATCACTCTCCAAACTTGTAGCATAACAATAGCATAAAAGTGTCTATCTTGATTATCCAAATGAGAATGAGAGGTTTCCTTTTAAAGAGCAATGGACGATAGAGATTAAGAGGTAAAAAGAAATGAGCAATGGTGGAGATTTAATCTTGGTTGATCCATGTGCTCATATCTTCAAAAAGCAAAATCAAACACTATGATTAAGAGGCAAAAATCCCACCACTTAGGAAGATGTGGAAAAAAAGAATATTTATTTTTTATTTAATTTATTTCCTTTTTTCATCACAAAAAGGGATTTAAGTGGGGGTTTTATTTATTTAATTAAAAGAGAGATTTTCTTTTTTATTAAATAAGATTATTTTATTGAATTAAAGGGGGGATTTTAATTAAATAAGATAAGATTATTTAATTAAAAGAGATTTTAATTAAATAAGATTATTTTATTTAATAAAAAGGGATTGTTTTCTTTTAATTAAACAAGATAATTGATGAAATGATCAAACCTTAGGAAATATTGAAATAATTGAATTAATTACGCTTTGATTTTAAGAAAATTTATTTGAATTGAAAATGTTGCAAAGCATTGATTCAAGAATTTGATAAATTGATTTTATCATTTGATAAATTGAAGAATAGGGGCCCATAGTCTAGGCGACCATTTTAGGGTGCATACATTTGACCCTCTTTCACTAATGTGTGATCTTTATGGGAACACATGTAGTCAAAGAATGTTGTTGAAGTGTGAGATCGATTTGGGATCACAAAAAAACCTAGACATGTGATCGATGAATGAGAACACATCAGGACAAAGATAAGCTGATTGAAAAAGACATGGTAAATCCCTACGTAAATAGGTAATTGACATGTCCAAGATAAGAATCTCCAGAAAGATTGCCCCAAGTGGAGCAATTGATAGGATTGATAAAGCTGAATCAAGGTTTGAAGTTTGATAGGTAGTGCCCCCTCATGATCAAAATTGAAATGAGATAGAGGAGAAACAACAAACTGATAAATTTGATCAAATCAAACTAAAGATAAGGTTCTTGATGTAAGAAGAAAGATATAAGGATCATAGAGCCAAGGTAGATCATCAAGAATGAAATATTATGCCCTAGCCCTAGGGTTGAAATAGAAGAAAACAAGTGGGGTGAAAGTGAATAGAAGATAGAAGTTTGGAAGAGGTGGAAAGAAATGGAGAAAATAAAGAGAATTTTCCCCTAAATAAATCAACTGTTTAAGATAGAAAATTTCAATTGAGATCACGAAAGAAGATAAGGAAATGAAGATCAAACATTACCACAGTTGATTAAAAGTATGTTATGCCCTACATTTTGTAGGCAAAATGTTAGGTCCCCCTTTTTCACTTTTTCTCTTTCCCTTGTTTTCTTTGTTTTCCCTCTGCGCTTTGATTCTGTGAGGGTTGCCTTTCTTTTTCTTTTGTCTTCTTGTGTCTCCAAGGCTTGGTCCCAAAGTTTGTTTTTTCTTTCTAGAGCTAGATTCTGGACTCTGGGATTCTCTGTCATTATGTCTTCTTTTGCAAGAAGGTATGGTCACATGGAATCCCCGATCCCGGAGTCTAGAGGTTCTCTTGTTCTATATTTTGAGGAAATAATACAACCTATTTTTACCCTAAGGGTATAAATTGAAGTTACCTGTCATTTTCACATTTACTGTGATCAAATAATTAGAGCACTCAGAGTGATCTTGAAGGTGATTAAACAATATTTTGCTGCTGTGCTTAGTGGTTGATTAAATAGTAATTTGTAGTGCTCATTCATGGTCATTCAAAGGTGAACTTATTGTTGAGTGCCTCCCATGCTTGTCCTTCCACTTCCTCCATGTTTCCAGGTAGGCCTTCAGCTTTTCCCTCTCTGGTTTCGGGTTTTTTGCTTCTCATTTGTTTTTGTCCTGTCTTCATTTTCGCTTACATTTTTTTCACTTCTCATTTCTAGTTTTGGTTTTCTGTCACCTCCCATTGGTGGGTTGGCTTTGCCAGAGGGTTTTCCACCCTCTGTGCAGCTATAATTTTAGTGTAAATTCTTTGTATATTTCAGTGTGTTTCTGTGTGAGTGCCCTTGTGAGTTTTTGTATATATTATGTATTGTGTAGCATCTGTCTATGTCTGTATGTATGCTTATTTTTTTCCAAGTCTGTGAGTCGTGCTTCAGCCCTCACCTGCACTTTGGCTCTGTATATTTTATGTATATCCTGGACTCTAACTAGTGGCAAGCTTGTCGTGCTCCGTGCGATTGAAAGTACGGCCAAATTTGGATCTCATCCAAGAAAGATGGCTTCCTAGTTCAAACTTGGCACCTTGCTGGTTTGGTTATGGTAGTTTTCTCTCTCCTCTATCAAGTCAGTATTAATGATGGGTTAATTATCTCATGTGTGAATTCAAGTCCAGCCCAAGTGGCATTCTTTTTCTCATGTTTTTTGACAGTTGTCAGCATAAATACCATAATTCCCATTACTGCATGACCATGTGACAACCCGACGTCAACCTAATACAACTCATTTATGGTCTTGTCAGTAACAGTTAGTTTTCTAGACTCCGGGTCCTAGGTCTCTATTTGGCCCTTTATTTCATCCTTACCACATGTGTTAAAATCCCTGGAAGCCCAGGTAGAGCTTACTCTTAAATTTTTTTATTATATGTATATCTCTTCAGAGTTTGGCATGAACTAACAATTCTTTCAGGAATAGGTGTGATGCGATGGTAAGGTACCTAGAATCTGGAATATTGCTTTATTTATATAAATATTGACAGTCATCTTGCCATGTAGGTTTTCAAAATACCACTCATTAATCATGTCGAAAGCTTCTGCATCATCTCCACTCGGGAGCCCAGACCTCCCCACCACTGCTACCACCTGGGTAGCTGTCAAGACAAAGGCCGAGAAGGCCATGGAAAAAATCCTATTGAAAATGAAATATTTGAAGGGAGACACCATTACGAGATTGAAGGTCAATTCCAAACTTCAACTGATCACTAAAACCAGTGTCAGAATGTGGGCCAAAATGCAGGCTTTGGTTAAAATGATGTTTATTCAATGGATGGTTGAAGATCCATTAGCCATCAATGTGGGAAATTCCGTGATACTCAAAACTGCTTGCTTCCCCTGCTACATGCAAGGCCCAGAGCTCATTCTCACTCTGGAAGGACATTACAATACTTTTGTTCAGGCCATCATGCTTACCGCTCTAGTCCCAACCAGATATCCAACGCCTATGGTGTCTCTGGATGCCACAAATTTTAAGGGTTGGGAATTCCCCAATTCGATGACACAACTGTCCTCACCCGGGTGCTGGCCTTGGAGGAGTTTCATAAGTTGGAGCACATGGCCTGACAGTACCTCAATATCAAATGGATCAAGGTGCCAAGAATGAATTCAAAGAAAGCATATAGATGGGGATTATTGCACTATGTAGGGTCTTCAGACAACCCGATGCCCAACAATTCTTGGCATGGATGTACTATTTCCTACTCAGCATCTCCTCTAGTGAGTAAAACTTTGATTGGGCCACCATTATTTCAAATCACGTGGACTACCAATTCCTCCAGGTCGCCAAGTCATCTAATATTTACATGATGTCTTATGTTCTCTGGGCTCTGGCACAACATCACCCCATCACAAATGGATTACTTACAATAGGTGTACTTGGGATGGGCCCAGGCCAGAATGCTCCCTAGGCTTATTTCCCATAGATCCAATGGGAGGCTAGTTTCCTCAACTTCTTCTAGGTGAATGATGCCTTCATCTACTGTAACCTCCTCACACCTACCCAAGATGCCAGATACCAGCTCTCCAAGGAAGCAATGGACTTGGTTAGAACCTATGGCCATTATTATATTCAATTTTAACAACACACCTACTTTCAGGTGATCAACTTCTTCAAGAAACCCTATTTATTACCCAAGCATCGTGGGATAAAATAATTCTTTTAGAATACTATAGGCAGATCCTGGACCTACATGCCCTCTTCACACTAAAGAAGGTAACAAATGTCCCATTCCCAATCATTTGTGGCAATTATTTTTATAGTCTGGCCACTACAAAAGAGGCAGATAATGAGCTCAAAAGTCTGGGACTTTCAGAGTTCTATCTAGAGCGGAATAATTTTGATCCGCTTGGAAAAGTTGCCTTGGCACTTCCTTGGGCATATGAGCCCCATGAATTTCACATGGAGGAATTTTGGGAAGACTTTCGGGATGACTTCAAAGTCTAGAACCGATATTTCACCAGGATGACGATAGGGATGATGAAGAGGGTCAAGCTTCAGAACTTCCCGGATGAATTCTCAGATACTAGGTCCACTATAGACCCACAATACAAAGAAAAGGGGGCAGATAAACTGGCCCTCCCTTTGGTAAATTGGGATGTACAAGAGGGCCAAACCATAGAGGACCTCACCCATGACGTGATCGAGCGTAGTCATGCATATTTCAAGAAGGCATGCCTGAAAAGCACATGTAAAGTTGGCCCATTTATGCGGGGTTCAACTTTCGGGGCCAGAACCTCCTTGCAGGGAAAGGACAAAGGAAAGAGGAAAGTAGGGACCCTATCTCAAGTCCCATCTGCCACTCCCATAGTGGAACAAATATAGAAAACATTGGCTGCCTCCCAACAACTAAAAGAAAAGTTAATCACTCAGTTGGCCACTCCTGCCATCATGACCGGACCTGTCTTCCCTCCCATTTGACCTTCACTTGCAACATTAATGGTCTAAGTAATAGGGACCAAGGCTAAGGAAGAGAAGGAAGCCATGGAAAATGCAGGGCCCCCATTGGCAACAAGGAGGAAGAAGAAGAAGCCTAATCCTCAGTCAAAGGTGGAACCGAAGCTTAGAATGTCCAACATCCCAAAAATGTAGATTGTCTCCTTGGACTCTTCAGAGCCAGAAAATCATCCTTAGAATCCCCTAGAGACATCCCCTTCGCATGATGAGTTTTATGACATGTTTGGGATGGATGAACTGGTGAACCCATATGGGGACATCCAAAAGGCAGTAGAAGAAATTGCTGCCCAAGAGGAAGTAGTGAACCCTCTTGAGAATAAAACCCAAAGAAAGAAGCTACCTAGGAGAAGGAAGTCTAGGTGGAACTAGACAAGGAGTCTTAATAGGTGAACATCTCTAAAATTCTTGAGATATAGGTGGCAAGCACTATGGAGGATAGGCAAATGCATGATTAGAAACTGGCATCAGCTAAGGGGACCAGACCTACGAGGATAACCGTAACCTCAGCTGCCATGCTCTAGATGCCACCTCTGAAGAAGGAACCATTCGGTGAGGTTGTATTGGTGGCACAAGCACAGAATCCCTCCAAGCCAAAGAAAGCCTAGTAAACCATACCCTCCAGACTAGGCCGGGTGGAGATACAGTTACGGTAGTCACAACACCTCCCCCAAAAGAAGACATGGCAACAAAAAAGGCCAAAGAATATACAATCACGGAGATACCTCTAGGGAAGAGAGGAAAGAAGGGTGAGTTAGAATTGTTGAAAGAAGCAGCCAAGGTGGTGGAAGCCCGCTATGAAAAGGAGGCTCAGAAGTTAAGAGAAAAAAAGGAGAAGAATGCAAATATTGTTGGGCTTCTAACAAAACTCGCCCAACACATTAATGCCATTCCTCTGAAAAATTCCTCATTGGGAGCACCACTCCCACAGGGTGATATTGATGTGCTCAGAAGTATGAAAAATAAAGCACAGGCAGCTGATGATTGGGTAGCTGAATAGGTAGGAAACATTTGACATTTCCTAGTGATGACTCTCCCAGAGTTATATGCCACTAGCAATGTTGTACATTACGCGAAGACTACTATCACCATTTGGGAAGAGGAGATTGAGAAGTATGAGGCCTAGGTAAGTGAGTTAGGAGAATTCATGAGCAATGGAGAAGAAATTGTCTCCAAAGCTAGAATTTTGGGAGAAGAGTCTTTTGATTTTGTCTAGACCCAGCACTCCAGGCTTGTTCTCACATTAGAGGTAACCAAGAAATTAGTAGGGGCCTTGTGGGACAATGTATTAGAAATTGATTATTCTTTGAATTTATACAAGGCATTCATTACAAGGGTTTCAGGAGTTGATCCCTTTAGTACTGAGACATGTACTCTGGAAGAATACATCATGGGCAAGTTTGATGAGCTGATGGAAGCTCGCTACCAGTCCTTGAAAGGGATTGATAAAGCAACAATGTATCATATATCTTGCATGGTGCTCTAGGGCCATGATGCCACAAATATGGCCGCTAAATTCAAGGCCAAAACTCTGGATCTGGGTGAACGGTTGTAGGAAGCTAAATACCGCCAGGATAGCCTCAAGAGCATTGATGAAGATGGAATCACCCAGCTCCTAGAAAATTTTGATAACACTAAGAAATAATAAGGTCCTCTGGATTTTGAATATTTTCACCTAATGGATGTATTTTGTATTCATTAATCCTTTGGAGTGTAAGCTCCTAGATCAAGGAGTTATGGATCCACAGTTTTGTATTCTTTGATGACCCGCATCCAGGTTCCCTGGAGCTGACCGATCATTATCAGATAGTTAATAAGGATGTTAGAAAGTGGGTGACACTAGTAGGGCATGCCAGCTCAAAAGATGATTCTGACAGGTGCTCTTCCCAAGGCACTACTCCAACATAACACCTGGTGCATCGGAGACAGTGAGCCTCTTTTCCATTGATGAGGCATGTAGCCTCAATCCCCGGGGGATCAAATTTCTTCTATTCTCCCTCTGGCTCTCTTCTCAAGGCTGATTCTTCCATACCTCCTTTCTCATCTCATTCTTCTGACATGTCAGACCTCCGCTCTTCTTGAGGTTGTTTTAGTGTGGTTTAGGTAGTATCGGCCACCAGGAATTGTATTTTATTGATTGAGTGTGAAGTTAAGTTAGGTTAATTTTTTGGGAAAATTTGTGTATAAATAACAAGTCTGACCTCATTCCAAGGGTCAACAAAATTGATGATTTTGTAGTCCATAGCTAGAGCATTTAATTTTCATTTCTAGTTGTTGCAGAGCTCAATGCTCCTTAGTTTTTTAGTAGTTCATTAGATAGATGCTCCCTTCAAGCTATTGTTGATGTACTCACCAGTGATGCTGGAAAACCATTAATGAAGAAGGAAGAATTCTCGCAATGCTATTGTTTGTCTCTTGATCTCTGAGTTGATATTATTTCATGCTATATTTTTCTTATGTCCCTTGCTATGATATTTTAAGTAGATTAATGACATAATTTTTCCTCACTATTGAATATATGTGAACTGATGGTTCTGTGTGTATTCAGTATTTTAGTGTAGCACATTAGAGCATGGTTGATGTTTTGAATATATTTGAATGACTATAGATAGATGGAGTACTTCTAACCCTGACCTATCTTTTGATGTTTATTTGTTTGACTAACGAATGCTTGTAGGAAACCCCACTTATCTAAATCCCCGGAGGAGATGAGCCAAGATAACTAGCTATCCCCCTAAATAATATAGTCACAATGCCCAACTTAGCTCTCGCACTGTCGAGACCTAACTCTCACGTGCTTGAACACCCTGAGAATCTCATTTCCCCAGACAACCTTTATGAAAGAAGTTGGTTGGTACCCCGGTACCTGTTGAAAACTTACCTCTATTGGTAGACCCGGTCACAAACCCCCGTCAACAAAAACTGGCACTAGAAGGAGTACATGAGATCATCCCCTTCTAAAGATTTAGACTTATGCCGCTTGAGGGTTCCCCAAGCCATATTTTTAGGAGGTAGAACTTTAGTGGGATTGGATCATTTTCACCAGCTTGATTTGAAAGAATCCTTAGATCAGCCCCTAATCTCAGAAGGTTTATTGAACTCAAGCCTCCCACTTGAAAGAAGTGGACACTAAAGGCCAAACCAACTGTCATTTTATGGGGATCTACTACATCCCATAATACCCAAGTCTCCCAGACAACACCGGGGATTAACATCCAACCTAGCCAAAATCTAATACCCCCAATGGTTATGTTCTTTGGTAACACCAGGTCCCCAATGGGAACATTTTCGAGTGCAACCAACAATTTTCCTTCACACCTAGAAAATATTTGTCCCTAATCTGAGTAATTAGGCTCAAAAACCACAAAAGAGCATCTGCAGGAATACAAATATGCCATGAATCAACATCGGATCCAACATCAAGACATTGTGACCTAGATATTCCCTCTATCCTTGGGACATAATGAGCTAAACTGGTACCTTAACCTCCACGTCAACTCCATCAATAGTTGGTAGGATATTGAAGACACCTTTTTCGCAGCCTTTCATGTACATGTAGACCTAGCATAGTCCCACAACCAGTTCATCTCCATTAGGAAGGAACTGAATGAGCCCCTTGCATCATTCAACTATTGGTTCCAATGCACCTTGAAGTGGTGTATGGGTCCTTTCATCCCATACTTGGAAGTGACTATCTAGACATACCTAAATGCAATGGACCCTTTCATTGACACTGTCCTATGGAGAACCACCTCCCCCACTGACCAAGATACTCTAGCGAAGGTTTACAACCTAGCCTTGGAGTTGTCCCATGGTCTGAACAAATCTCCAGGTGGGATTGGGCAGAACATGCCTTTCAACATGATACCTGATAGAACTTCTTACACTGGGGGATATAACCCCAATTAGGAAACAGGTGCCCTTGTGATGGCCATGAATCCCCCACCACCACTGATAGACCAACAGGCTTGGTACTTATATCCATCACAAGCCAAAGCAATACCAGGTTTGGAATTCATTCCTTGGAACTAGCCGTAGCAGACACAACAACCACAGACACAACATGCTAGAGTGCCTTTCTTCTAATCATTTGTGGCTAGAGGACTACCGCCCTTAACTTCAGTACCCATTGCTGCCTTTCCCGAGAACCAACAACAACAACTGTCATATTGTGATGCAAACACCCAGCTATCCACCAAGGTTGAATTCCTCCAATGACTATTGTCCTCACTGACTATGGACATGGGATAGCTGAAGGTAGGGTCTCTTGCACCCCACAACACCAATCCTTAGAGAGGGAATATCTTCTTCGGCCAATGAAATAACAATGCCAGAGGAAGGAATTACAACAATGGGCCCTGACCCAACCAACAATAATGGAACAATAATTCTAACACCGGAGGTCCTCCTCAAAACCAAAACACCAATTAGGGTGGTGCTAGACCTTCCTATTTCATGCTAGTTGTAGAACTCTAGCCCCTAACCAATTGGTGTAGATTGCACAACATCGGCTCTCATTCCAAGGTGAATTGTGCCATGCTAGAGAAGGTTATCATGATCTCCTAGCTGGATAGAAAAAAAACTACTGATCCTACTCCCCCGAAACCCCCCATACAAGAGTCCACTCACGGTGCCTTCACCTGTGAGACCATCTTCTTTGGAGCAGACAAAGAAGACAAAGAAGAACCTGAGATGCAGGGGTTCTTTGATGAATGTATTCTAGCCTTTGAGGCCAATGCCTTCACCAACCCATGGGCTCCCTAAAAAATGCAGAGTCAGGATGGTAAAGGACCAATTTAGATGCCCACACCTCCCAAAGACACCCCTCCCCAAGATAATACAATTGATTGCCCCTTCCCACCAAAAGGGTCTAGCTCTAACCAAGCTAAGGATTTGGTCAAGGGAAGCCAATAATTCCCTAGGGGGAGGTTTGACATCACAAAGGCATTAGAATGAACTACCACCTCAATGACCTTGATGAAGGTTTTGCTGAACTGTCTCGAGCAAAGGAAGTCTCTTTTGAAGCTCTTGAGAAACCTGAAAATTGTTAGTTGCCCACCCAAGACTATCACTTTGGATGATGCCAATGTGGTTGTCTTCTGGGGTAACACTGAGGATCCTCCCTTCTTACTAGGCTTGAACATACAAGGGAAGAATATTTACAATTTCTTGGTAGATTCTGGTGCTTTGGGCAATGTCATGCCCTTATCCTTATGCCACAAGCTCTGATTTCATCCTACTCCTTCTAACAGTATAGTAGTCCAGCTAGAAAAAACTACTATAAAAATGGTAGGTGAGTTGAAGAACATTCTGATTCAGCTCATCCAAGACCCTAGGATAGAAAGCATAATTGACATCCAAGTGGTAGACATCCCAGAGACTTATATGATGGTACTAAGTCACAATTGGTCTAAGTCCCTTAACGGGTATTTCTCCACCAACTTTTCCCACTTGTGGCTCCCTTGAGAGGGAGAATCTAACTAGATCTGGGTAGAAAGTGAGCCCCAAATGAAACAGGCCCTCATCGAAGCTGGGAAGGTAAATGAAGTCCTCTTCTCTGAGACTTCCCTCAGGGTGTACCACCCCCTATAAATTTTGACCTTTGATTTCACCCCCGGGGAGGATCTTGTTGTTTCTCAGAGAATGTAGGACCTAAACAAAAAAATAAGGGGTGAGGTTAACTCACAAGGTACCGCAACGACCCCTACTACACTCTTGTCTGACACTTGATGTCAGGTGCATTATCAGAAACATTCAAAACTAGAGTATGAGCCATGTATTTTTGCTGCTACCCAACACATCAACACCCTCCAAGAAAAGAAACACAAATTGGATATACCTGGACCCAGCAATCATTCTGATGGTATCCCCATGATGCCATCAATATAGGAATCCCAGCCACATGCTTCTTTGGGGGAAAACCTCATCCAAGTGATATCAGAGCTAGAGAAAACTCCTCCCAACCTTCCTAGAAATAATCCAAAGGCCACTTTGCCTTCCCAGCCCCAAACAACAAACAATGACTTGTGGAATCTTAAGTTTGACGGGTCCTAGTCCAAACAAGGTTGTGGGGCCAGAGTGGAATTGATCAACCTAAGGGGAAAATCCTTCCTCACATCTTATTGACTGTAGTTCAACTTCATGAATAATGTCACAAAGTATGAGGCCTTGGTCCTTGGACTTTTATTTGCACTAACAAAGGGAATCACTCGCCACCAAGCACTAGGTGATTTTGAGTTGATCATCAAGCATGTATGGAGCCAATACACTTGTCATGATAAAAGGTTGGCCACATACTGCAACTGGGCATAGATCCTCATTAAATTTTTTGATGGCTTTAACATTGAACTCATTCCCCGGTAAAGAAACTATGTTCCAGATGTTCTTGCTATATCTGCTAGCACTCTTGAGCCAATGGCTGGCTCCCAGCTCCAAAAATTCTCCATTGAGATGATCCCCACCCCATCCATTCTAGGAAATGTCACCCACTTTCTAGTCTTCAAGGATGATAAACATATCCTAGCCTTCATGGCCAATTTTGTGTTTTTGAGGACCAGATAGTGGAAGAGAGAGATCATGATGATACTAGACAAGGTGAGGAAGATGACAGGATCATAGAACTACCAACCAACACCATCCCTAAGGGGATGGTAGTGATAGAACAAATCTTTGACTCAGACCCTCAGGGCTAGGAGAAGATATCATCCTCCTTTGAGGGAGGAAAATTCAAAAAGTAAACATCGTCTAGGATAGTGAAGAAAAATTGGTACACATTGGCACCTCCTTCTCCCTTGAGGAGAAGGAGAATATTCTCGTGGTTCTCTAAGAATACATTGATGTGATTGCATGGGGGTATGAGGATTTGAAGACCTATGATACATCCATCATGACCCATACCATCCCACTAAAATGTGATGCTAAGCCCTTTCAAAAAAAGAAAAGACCAGTCAACCCACTGATCAAGCCACTAATTCATCAGGAGGTACAAAAATTGTTGTCAGCCTAGATCATCTTTCCAATCTGGCACACTATGTGGGTTTCCAACCTTGTCCCTGTGAGGAAGAAAAGTGGCAAGATCTACCTTTGCATGAATTTTTGAAATTTAAACAAGGCATCTAAGAAGGATAATCACCCTCTCCCCTCATTGGATGAGGTGTTGCAAATCATGAATGGATCACAAATGATGTCCTTCCTAGATGGATACTCTGAGTATAAATAGGTCATGGTTAAATATGAAGATAGAGATAAAATGGCATTCACCACCAAATGGGGAATGTTTTCATACCGGAGAATGCCCTTTGGCCTGATCAATGTAGGGGCCACATTTGAGAAGGCTATGGACATTGCATTCGAAGGCCTAGTAAAATGGTGTATAATCATCTACATGGATTATTTGACCATCTTTTCTCAGGACATGCATGATCATTCTGCATACCTCACCCTGATTTGTGAGAGATGTCATCAGTATGGAATATCACTCAACCCTAAGAAATGTATATTCAGGGTCACTAAAGGGAAGCTGCTCAGGCATATTGTCTCTGAGAAGGGTATATCCATTGATCTTGAGAGAGTTGAAGCACTGCTATATTTATAAATGCCTGACAACAAGAAGGAAATGAGATCTTTGTTTGGGAAGATAAATTTCATCTGATGGTTCATCACTTGATTCATGGAGATAGTAAAGCCACTCAACAAAATAATGAAGAAAGATATGACGATTGAGTGGAGTTCAGAGGCAAAGTGGACATTTACCTAGATTAAAGAAATGATTGTAGAGGCACCAGTCTTGGCTATTCGGGACTATTCCCTCCCTTTTTATATATATTCCTTTGCTTCGCCGCATTCTACCATGACATTTTTAACCTAGAAGGTCAAAGGGGAAGAATGACCAATAGCTCTTATGATCTCCCCCTTTAAGAACACTAAAGTCTGGTATTTGCCTTTGGAAAAGTAGGCCTTTTCTCTCATCTACACGTGAAGAAATTTTGACATTACATTCTCCGAAGAAAAGTGCACGCTATTGTCCCAGACCAAGCTGTTAAGTCTCTACTCTTGTAGAGTGAATTGGGTGAAAGACGAAAGAAATGGATGGTCATCCTCCAAGAGTGTGATTTGGAAATACAACCCATGAAGATAGTCCAGGGCCAGGGACTATGTAGAGCAATGGCAGAAGAGACTCCCAACATTGAATGCCAGACATACACAGTGGAGTCTATAACTCAAGATCTGTGGTATACCGACCTAGTATACTTATTATTGAACAAAATATTCTTGAAGGCGTTACCCCTAAACAAATGTCACACCCTGCGGTTGAAGAGTGCACACTTAATGATAAAAAATAGAACCCTTTTTTGTAGGAATTATGAAGGGGTATACCTCCGGTGCATAGACAGAGACCAAGCTGCAAAAATGATTGATGAATTTCATAGGTAGTTTGGAACTAGGCATGGATTAGCTGATGCCACTGCCCATCAGATCCTTAGGGCTGGGTACTATTGGCCCTGTATCTTCAAATATGTTTATACTCATGTTAGGAGATGCCATACTTGCCAAACAATGGCACATCGTGAGCGAAACCCGACCATGCCTCTGCAGCCAGTCTTCAAAGCTAGACCCTTCACCCAATGGGCATTTGACTTCATTGGGGAAATTAATCCCAACTTGTCAGCCAACCACTAGTACATTTTGACTATTACCAATTATTGCACCTGGTGGTTTGAAGAAATTCCTTGTAAACACAACATGGTATATGTAGTTATAAAATTCCTGGAAGAAAACATCATCACAAGATTTGGGATGCCCTTTTCTATAGTATGTGACAATGGATGAGAATTTTCTTTGGCACAATTACTCAAATGGCCCTTTGATAGGAAGATCACCTTGATGTTCTCTAGCAACTATTACCCCAGGGAAATGGTGTTTCCGAGTCAACCAACAAAAAACTTCTTGAGGTGATCAAACATCTGTTAGAATAGAACCTCTAGGACTAGCACCAAAAGCTTAGATTCTCTCTCTAGGTGGATCACATCTAAATAAAGATAGATGTGGGGACATCCCCATTCCATCTAGTTTATGGCCAGAATCTAGTATTCCCATCAACTTACATATCCCATTTTTACAGTTCATGCAGGAATTCTGCAACCAAGACAACATCGTGAAAGTTAAACTTGTGAACCTGGTAGGAATGGAAGAACAAAGAGACACAGCCCTTAAACATTTCACGCATCACCAAGAAGTAGTAAAATGATGGTTTGATAGGAGAGCCCAGTATAAGGCCTTTAAAATTTTGGACTTGGTCCTCTTGTGGGACAAGGCCCAGGAAAAGAAGGGAAATCACACTAAGTTTCAATGGCTCTGGATGGGACCATATTTGATATCTGAGATCTATGGGGAAAATACTTACTGCCTCAACACTATGACCGGAGAATTAGTCCTATTACCTTTCAATGGGCAGTTTCTCAAAAATTACTTCGAATAAGGTAGGTGGTGAGTTTTCCCAAAGTTGTTATATATGTATATTTCTTGCTTGTAAATATTCTCTCCTGGTGTTCCGCTTGCAATACCTTTTCCTTGTGAATAGTTCTTTCTAGCCACCCTCCTTTCTCACCTTTTTATTAATGTTTTCATTTTATTTTGGTCCCTTCTTGTTTTCTTTTTCTTTTCAGGTTCCCAGTGTGTTGCCTTCATTTTGTAGACCGGTATGCCTTACATAACATCTAGTCTTTGGAATGATACCTTATGCATTCTAATGAATTTGGAATCTATTGTTAGCATGGTGGAATTTGTCTATGCCATGGATTTATCTTGTAAGTATGGTAAAAGGTTATGGGTGATCATCATTAGATTCACATCTTGACAGTCTGGACATCAGTTAAAGGAAAATCTAAGAAGCAAGTAATCAGACATCCTGAGGATAGATCGTTTGCACTGATCGATTGACCAAGTCTAAAGATATTTAAAAATATCCTAGGTCTGAAACTTCCTCTCCTATTTGGTAGTTTGAAGGTTGGGTGGAAAGGTGAAAGGAGTATCACTGTTAAAATTAGCTAAGCTTAAGGTTCACGGTGAAAGAAGTACCACCTTTCCACCCAGAAAAGAAAAATAAAAGAAATAACTGAAGAATGGAGAATTTTGGTATCCAGGGGAAATATGCATGATGTGATGACTTTGGTTTGATTTGTTTAGTGCTTCCTCTTTGTTTATCCTAGAGGTCATTGTCTTGGTTTTCTTTCAAAGCACACACTTCACAACTGAAGAAGGACCAATGATTGAATCAAGTGATGAGTTCAATTTTCCCAGAAGCCTCACAGTGTGCAAGTAGAATGTTCAGGGCAAGGATTTATTCCAATTTTGCTAACCAGAGATTCTAAAGTTCTTGAATGCACTAAGGCATCTATCCTAGATAGTTTCCATTTGTTATACCCTGCATAACCTTCCCTACATTTTGTATGTAAAATATTGGGTCCCCCTTTTTCTCTTTTGCTCTTTCCCTTGTTTTCTTTTGTTTTCTCTATTTTCTCTCGAGGATTTTCTTCCACAAGGGTTGTCTTTCTTTTGATTTTGTCTTCTTGTGTCTTTGAGGCCCGGTCCCAAAGTTTTTATTTTCTTTCCAGAGTTGGATTCTGGACTCCAGGATTCTCTGCCATTATGTCTTCTTTTGCAAGAAGGTATGGTCGCATGGAATCCCTGGTCTTGGAGTCTGGAGGTTCGCTTGTTCCAGAGTTTGCGAAAAGAATGCAACCTATTTTTACCCTAAGGGTATAAATTGAATTTACTTTTCATTTTCACATTTACCACGATCAAATACTTAGAGAATTCAGAGTGATCTCGAAGGTGATTATGGTGATTGAAATTTTTTTTTCTCCTGTGCTTAGTGGTTGATTAAATAGTAATTTTTAGTGCTCATTTGTGGTCATTCAAAGGTGAACTTGTTTCTGAGCACCTCCCATGCTCGTCCTCCCACTTCCTCCACATTTCTAGGTAGGCCTTCGGATTTTCCCTCTCTGGTTTCAGGTTTTCTGGTTCTCATTTGTTTTTGTCTTGTCTTCATTTTTGCTTTCATTTTTTTCTCTTCTCATTTTTGGTTTTAGTTTTCTATCGCCTCCCATTGCTAGGTTGGATTTTCTAGAGGGTTACCCACCCTCTATGCACCTATAATTTTAGTGTAAATTCTTTGTATATTTCGGAGGGTTTCTGTGTGAGTTCCCCTGTGAGTTTCTGTATATATTGTGTATTGTGTAGCATCTATTTGTGTCTGTATATATGCCTATTTTTTCCAAGTCTGTGAGTAGTGCTTTGGTTCTATATATTTAATGTATATCTTGGACTCTAAGTAGTGGCAAGCTCATCAGGCTCCATGCAATTGAAATTTCCAAATTTGGAGCTCGTCCAAGAAATATGGCTGCCTGGTTTGAACTCAGCACCTTGCTGGTTTGGCCATGGCAGTTTTATCTCTCCTCTGTCAAGTCAGTCTTAATGATGGGTTAAGTCTCTCACACGTGCATTAAAGTCCAACCCAATTGGCATTATTTTTCATGCATGTTTGGACAATTGTCGGCGCAAATTCCATAACTCCCATTACTGCATGACCACGTGACACCCCTATGTCATCCTAATACAGCTCATTTCAGGTCTTGTCAGTAATGGTTAGTTTTCCAGAATTTGGGTCTCCATTTGGCCCTTTGTTTCATCCTTACCACATGTGTTAAAATCTGTGGAAGCTGAGGTAGAGCTTACTCTTAACTTATTTTATTATATGTATATCTCTTTGAAGTTTGGCATGAACTAACAATTCTTTTAGGAACAATTATGATATAATGGTAAGCTACCCAAAATTCAAAATATTACTTTTTTTATATAAATAATGATGGTCTTCTTTCCTTGTAGGTTGCCAAAATACCACTCATCAATCATGTTGAAAGCTTCTGCATCATCTCCACCTAGGAGCCCAGACCTCCCCACCACTGCTACCACCCATGAAGCTCTCAAGACAAAGGCTGAGAAGGCCCTAGAAAAAATCCCACTGACAATGAAATATTTCAAGGGAGACACCATTACAGGATCAAAGATCAATTCCAAACTTCAACTGATCACTGACACCAGTGTTCGAATGTGGACTAAAATACAGGCTCTAGTTAAAAGATGTTTATTAAACAGATGAATGGATATCCATTGGACATCACTGTGGGCAATTTTGGGATACTCAAAGCCGCTTGCTTCCGCTTCTCCATGCAAGCCCCGAAGCTCATTCTCACTTTGGCAGGACATTACAATACCACTGTTTGGGCTGTCATGCTTACCACCCTAGTCCCAACCAGATATCCAATGCCTATGGTGTCTTTGGATGTCGTAAATTTTTAGGAAGGGCTGTGAATTCCCCAGTTTGAGGACACAACTGTCCTCACTTGAGCACTAACCATGGAGAAGTTTCAAAAGTTGGAGTACATGGCCTGATAGTACCTCAACAATAAATGGCTCAAGGTGCCAAGAAAATACTTCAGGAAGATGAAGCTCAAAATCCCCTAGACTGAATTCAAAGAAAGCATATAGATGGGGATTATCGCACTATGTAGGGTCTTTGGACAACCCATGCCTGAGAATTCTTGGCATGGATGTACTATTTATTTCTTGACATCTCCTTCAGTGAGCAGAACTTTGATTGGGCCACCATTATTGCAAATCAAGTGGACTCCCAATTCCTCCAGGTCACCAAGTTGTCCAAGTTTTACATGATGTTTTATGTTCTCTAGGATCTGGTGAAATAGGACCCCATCACAAATAGATTACTTATAGCAGGTTTACTCGGGATGGGCCTAGGCCAGAACGTTCCCTGGGATTATTTCCCACAGATCCAATGGGAGGCTAGTTTCCTCAGCTTCTGCCAGGTGAATGATTCCTTTGTCTACTACAACCTCCTCACACCTACCCAAGATGTCAGATACCGACTATCCAAGGAAGCAATGGACTTGGTCAAAAACTATGGCCATTATTATATTCAATTTCAACAACACACCTACATTCGGGTGACCGGTTTCTCTGGGAAACCCTATTTATTACCCAAGCATTGTGGGGATAAAATAATTCTTTCAGAATACTGCAGGTAGATCCTAGACCTGCACACCCTCTTCATAGTGAAGAAGGTAATAAATGTCCCATTCCCAATCACTTATGAGAATTATTCTTGCAGTGGCCTTGGCAAAATAGGCATATAATGAGCTCAAAAGTCAAGGACTTTCAAAATTCTATTTGGAGTAGAAGAATTTTGATCCTCTTTGAAAAGTCACCTTGGCACTTCCCCGGGCATCAGAGCCCCATGAATTTCACATGGAGGAATTTTGGGAAGACTGCCAGGATGACTTCAAAGATTGGAATTGGCATTTCATTTGGATGACGATGGGGATGATGAAGAGGCTCAAGCTTCAGAAGTTCCCAGATGACTTCTCAAATACTGGGTCCATTGTAGACCCACAATACAAAGAAAAGGGGCTAGATAAAATGGCCCTTCCTTCGATAAATTGGGATGCGCAGGAGGGACCAACCATAGAGAACCTCACTGATTACGTGATCGAGAACAATCACACATATTTCAAAAAGGCATGCCCAAAAAGCACACATAAAGTTGGCCCATTTGTGTGGGGTTCAACTTTCAGGGCCTAAACCTCCTCGCAGGGCGAGAACAGAGGAAAGAGGAAAGTAGGGACCCCATCTCAAGTCTTGACCACCATTCCCATAGTGGAACAAATGTAGAAAACAATGGCCTCCTCCCATCAAATGAAAGAAAATTTAATCACTTGGTTGGCCACTCCGGCCATCATGACCGGACCTTTCTGCCCTCCCACTTCCCCTTCACTTGTAGCATTAATGGTCCAAGTAATAGAGATTGGGGTAGAGGAAGAGCCGGCAGCCATGGAAGATGCAGGGCCCCCACTGGTAACAAGGAGGAAGAAGAAGAAGACTAATCCTCAGCCAAAGGTGGAACCGGAGCTTGGAATTCCCAGCATCCTAGAAATACAGATTGTCTCGTTGGACTCTCTGGAGCCAGACAATCAACCCAAGAATCCCCCAGATACCTCCCCTTCGCATGATGAGTTTGATGACATGTTTGAAATTGATGAATTAGTGAACCCACAAGGGGACATCGGGAAGGTAGTAGAAGAAATTTCTTCCCAAGAGGAAGTAGTGATCCCTCTTGAGAAGAAAACCCCAGAGAAAGAACCTACCCAGGAATAGGAAGTTTGGGTGGAACCAGAGAAGGAACTTGAACAGGTGAACATCTCTTACATTTTAGAGATACAGGTGGAAAGAACCATAGAGGATAGGAAAATGCATGGTTCAAGCTCAAATGCTCAAACTCTCCTCCAAGATCACTCTCCAAACCTGTAGCATAACAATAGCATAAAACTGTATATCTTGATTATCCAAATGAGAAGGAGAGGTTTCCTTTTAAAGAGCAATGGATGATAGAGATTGAGAGGTAAAAAAATTAGCAATGGTGGAGATTATTTATCTTGGTTGATCCATGTTCTCATATCTTGAAAAGGCAAAATCAAAGGCTATGATTAAGAGGCAAAAAGGCCACCACTTAGGAAGATGTGTAGGAAAAAGAACTTTATTTATTTTTATTTAATTTATTTCCATTTTTCATCACAAAGAGGGATTTAAGTGGGGGTTTTATTTATTTAATTAAAAGAGGGATTTTCTTTTAATTAAATAAGATTATTTTATTTAATTAAAAGGGGTATTTTAATTAAATAAGATAAGATTATTTAATTAAGAGAGATTTTAATTATTTAAGATAAGATTATTTAATTAAAAGAGATTTTAATTAAATAAGACTATTTTATTTAATAAAAAGGGATTGTTTTCTTTAACTAAATAAGATAATTGATGAAATGATCAAACCTTAGGAAATATTAAAATAATTGAATTAATTACGCTTTGATCAAGGAAATTGATTTGAATAGAAAATGTTGCAAAGCATTGATTCAGGAATTTTTCACATGACACCAGACTTAGAGCTTGAAAAGTTTTAGGTCTTTCGCATTGTAGGAAAATGGTAAGACCGTTCCATTTGGGTAGGCCAATTTAAAGGCATTAGATCCTAACTCTTCTACAAAAATGAAGGTTCCTTTCCACAGCGATTCAAACTTGCCATGTGCTCTCTTCGGTTCTTTCCTCTTGTCCCAGAGAAAGACTTCATCTCCTTTCATAAAATTTTGAGGTCTAACTTTTCTATAAAAATAATTCTTAACTTTGGCTTGGTGTTCAGTAATTTTTTCTACCAATGCCTCTCTTTCTTCCTCCAAGTTGTGCAATTACATGATCCTTTTCTCCAAAGAATCTTTAAATGTCTGATCTTCAATAGCCATTGGTAGTTTTGCTGTCAACAGTTCTAAAGGAATTGATACATGAGCACCTACTCCATAGACCAACTCAAAAGTTGCCATACCAATTTATCTCTTGGGAGTAATCCTATGAGCCCAAAGATCTTGATAGAGTATCTTGTGCCAATTTCTACCCCTGTCATCTACTAATTTCTTCATAATCATAATCACATTTTTATTACTTGAAGCCGCTTGCCCATTACCCTGAGGAAAGTAATTTGATGAATGAGCCAATGAAATACTATGATAATAATAGAAAAGCATCAGCTCTTGTGATCAGAAATATGTAGCATTATTAGATACAATATTTTGAGGTACTCCAAAGAGCACAAGAATATTGTCTTTCAAGAAATCACACACCACTTGATAATTTTCTTTCCTGGTCGGGATGGCCTCAACCCACTTAGTTAAATAGTCGGTTGCTATTAGAATATAAACATGACTAGTGCTTGACTAAGGATTAACTGGACCAATAAAATCTATTCTCCATTTCTTAAAAGGCTCTCTCACCACAACAAGTTTCAAAGGTAAAGCGACTAGCTAGGGTTTTCCTAAAAATAACTAACATTTTTCACAATTTCTAATGAATGCATATACATCTTTGAACATCCCTGGCCAATAAAAAAAGTTTTAAAGAATTTTAAAAGTTGTCATGGTGGAAGAAAAATGACCTCCACAGGCTTCTTCATGGAAATTTTTTAGCAACTGCAACTGCTGAATTTTATCTAAACATCTGAGAAAAGTTCCATCAACACCACTCTTGTATAAAGTGCCTTTCCATATCACATACTTTGCTTCCTAGATTCTCAAATTATGTGTTTCCTTGGGTGTTAACCATGCAGGGAACTCTCCATAAGTTAAGAAATATGCTATATCACAAAACCAAGAATCTGTCAAATAGACCAACAATACCTAAGATGTTTTTCCTTCTAATCCTTCTGATTGATTCAAATTCTCTACTCTAAATTTACATAGACCTCTTCTCCTGACTAGCTTAATGGGTTTTATATTCAAGTCATATTCCTGTATTTTTGTTACCCACATTTCTCTCCTGTTCATTGCCATTTCTTGCTGGGTGAGAAGGGTTTTCACAGTTGAGTTAGGTACATACACTATGGAGTATGAATGAAGGATATAGAACCTGAATTTCTTTAGTGATTTAACTACAAAAAAATTTTGTTTCTCTATGGAAGAATATTTTAGTTCATTATTTTTTAATGGATTAATCATAAAAGAAATAGGTGCTTCATTTCTAGAAACATCCTTCTGAGTTAAAATTCATGAGAAAGAGTGATCAAAAGCATAACAGTAAATAATAAAATATTTATTGTAGTCAGGATAAACCAGAGAGGGAGAATTTTCTATGATAGTTTTGATCACATTAAATGCCTTCTTACCGTCTTCTTTCCATTTAAAGGGTTTATTTTCACTCATCTTTCCCACAATATGCCTATTCTATTCAGAAAAAAATTGGAACAAAGGCTCTCAAGAAGTTGATCTGACCAAAGAAATATTTAACCCATGTCCTAGTTGATGGTAGGATGATCTGCTGGATTGCCTTTACTCTTTCAGGATTGATTTTGATTCCTTCCTTGGAAACAATATGACCTAATAGTTTTCCTTCTGTCACACAAAAGATGGACTTCTTAGGGTTAAGTGATATACCATTCTCTCTACACCTCTATAGGACCAATTGAAGGTCTCTGAAATGATGCTTTCTTCTCTTAGAGTAAACCATCAAGTCATCAAGATAAATCACTATTATCCTATTTCTCATCTCTGTGAATGAAGAATCCATAGCTCTCTAAAAAATAGCCACTGCATTGATCAATCCAAAGGGCATTCGGTTATATGCAAATGTTCCCCAAGGTGTAGTAAAGGCGGTTTTGTGCTTGTCTTCATCTGACAAACTCACTTGATTATAACCTAAAAATATATCGATAAGGGACATCATTTTAGATCCTTCTACAGTTTGCAAAACACATTCCATTTTAGGCAAGGCGTAATTATCTTTCAAGCTGGCTTGATTCAAGTTACAGAAATCAATACATATTCTTATTTGCATGCTTTTCTTTCTCACTGGGATGATATTTGAAATCCACATTGAGTGATGAATGGGGTAAATGATTCTTTCCTTAAATATCTTGTCCACCTCCTTCAGAATAGCTTCTGATACTTTGCGATTATAGCTCCAGAGATTTTTCTGAAATGGCTTAGACTTTGGATTGAGGGGAATATGGTGAGTAAATTTTCCTTTCCATAAATCCTTTAAATCATTGTAGTTTTAGGAAAACACATCCATATAGGTGGTCAAAAAGACTTGGAAGTTTTTTCTTTTCTTGGGCAAACAAAGTTTTTCCTATGGATATCCATTTGGGTTCTGTTGAAGTGCAAATATTTATTTTATCATATTATTTCAAAACTTCTGAATGCAGACCCTTCTTTGAGATATAACTATCATCCTTCTAGGAAAAAAACTTTCAAGGGAGAACAATCCTTTAGGAATTTTATTACCTTTCAAATGAACAACCTCTTCTACTGACAAAGACTCAGAACTAGCCTCTACACGTCCTTCATCCACCTGTTTAAAATAAATAGAAGAGAAGGATTTTACACATGCCATAAAATCATTTATTCGAGCATTATCTTCAAATAATTGTAGATGTTCGATGTTGTCATGAAAAACCGGCCTATATATCATCTCAATTCTATATGTATCTATTTTAAAATCCAGATGAGGGAGCAATAAGGTTGTTGATACTGCCAAGGAATCAGTTCGTGATTTCAGAATTCTCAGAGCTGCCTCTATAAAAATAGCTTCAAAAGCTTCAATTTCATTCCAGACTAAACTCCTATAATGTTTTAGATGTTCATTCTTAACTATGAACTATCTTTTACCTTCTTGACTATCAGCTCATCATCACCTCTTACTACAGGTATTTTAATCCCATGCGCTTTTGCCTCTTGTAATGCTAATAATAGAGCCTCATACTTAGCAGTGTTATTAGTATTTTTAAAATCCAATTTATAGGAGAAACAGAGATATTCACCATCTAGACCCTTTAGTACCACACCAGCTCTAGATCCAGCAGTAGCATAACTACCATCAAATTCCATAAAATAATCTTTTTTTCTCATTATAGGCTATGAGGGCTAGAGAAACCTCCTCTGAGAAAATAATATAATTATCGAATTCACAATCTTGAAAAAGAATTTGTGCTTTTCCATCATCAAAAATGAAGACTATATATTTATTTTTTTCTTCTATTTATAGCTTAACTTTCCCCTTCCCTATAGGGATAACTGCTTCTGACCAATCCATCTTAATCTCTCCCCCCATATCCCTGCAAAAAGTCCTTCCTAAAATAATCTTGTAACTTACAGGTATATCAGCAGCTAGAATAGTTAACTTTAACCTCTTATTAGGCTAGGCCACTAAAATAGATTGAGTATCTTTTACCTAACCAATTAAAGGTACCTGCTTACTGTCCATGGAATAACATCTTCCAAAGGTCTTCGTTAGGGTCAAACCTAGGGATTTGGTGACAGACGATGGCATGATATTATCAGAGGCACCCGAGTCTATGATACAATTACTTAACTTGAGGCCATTAAGGAGCAGAGAAATATAAAAAGGATCGGGTTTTCTCACTTCATCAGCTTCACATTTTTCTTCCAAGGTAGAAGTAATGGCTGAGTCATTTTGATTTATAATGACATATGGTGTAACTATGGGAATTTGAATAGGATTATCAACTTGGTCTACACCACATTGAATTGATTGGGGGGAATTCGAAAGATCTCCTTTGACATATCTAAGCAGTTTATCAAGTTCCTTAGGGTTTAATCTCAATTATTATGTAGGTGAAATTTGTATAGTAGATGACTTGCAAAATTCAATGATATCAAATGAAGATGTGCCAGCATATTTTTGTACAACTTTAAATTCATGATCTCTAGAAATAGAGGGAAAATTATTACTTATAAGATCTTTGGTCTTCGAAAAGGTACCTAATGATGATGGAGTGTAATTAGAGGTCTTTTTATTTTGAGTCAGCATAACACATGTTGGATCTTGAAGAGTGACCAAAATATCTCCTCTTTCAAAGTCAGATTTGTATTCAAAGTAGTATGACCCATAGTTGCCAGGTATCTCTTGAGCTATCTCCTCTACAGTACATTCTTCTAGTGCATCTTTATTTTCTTCCATTTGAACATGCCTCAACATATCCAGGTAAGAGCTTCCATCATAATCTATCATCAGGTGAAAGGAGCACATGATCGATTCTTTTGGTGGAGCCTCCAAGGATAATCTTGGCTGATTTGAAGGAAACATAGGGGTTTTACCATGCAATTGGATAGGTTTCTACTGACTAGTGTCTTGATACATGGGAGGATAGGAAGATCCATGTTTGGGTAACTACCTTTCCAAGGTGATCACATCATTAATGAGTCTTTTAACAACCATTTCTATGGAAGAAGAAGTAGAGGCTTGAGAGTTGGGTATTTTTACATCTTTCCTCCATTTTCCTTCTGTGATGAGATCTTCCTCCAATTCAATGGCTTGGCTTTGGGAAGTATCTAAGTCTGTAGGTATACTTATTCTCAAGTGAAAACCTATGTCCAGGGGCATGGAGTTCACAAAAAAACATTGTTGGTTTTCCAGAGTCGATCTTTTGGCAGTAGGGATTTTATGAATAACCTTATTGTACCGAACCACATAATCCCTCATGGGCTCATGAATCTCTTTCTTCATTTGTGTTAATTGTGCCAGCAGAGAATGTTCCTCACCAACACCTTTAAAATGATTTTAAACTCAGTCCCCATGGTTTTCCAATTTTTAATAGACCCAATAGGAAAATGACCAAACCATTGTGCGGCTACCTCTATTAAGGATTGTACAAAAGTCCTAATGAATACATCTTCATGTTGTACCATCAATATAGCAATCTTTACATTGAACACATTAAAAGTTTCATCCACTGAGACATTACCATCTCCATAAAATTTAGGGAGGACATCTTTAATACCCTTAGGGAGGGCATGGTGAGCCCCAAGAGCGAGGGATCCAACTGTGATACCCCATGGTTGTGCCATGATTGTGACTGGAAAGAAAGTTACTAGGGGGGGTGCTTGGATGCCAGATAAGGTTAGGCAGGGAAGCGGGCCTACTCTTCGCTTTTACCTTTGGGACGTAGGTAGTTGGAAACTAGAGGTTTTGTAATCTTTCATAAAAAGTGTCAAAAATACCCTCCCTCCTTTGAGACGTAATGTACGGACGAGAATCCAGTATTGTATTATCTATTGCCTTTTGATAGCTCTGTCTACAATTTTTTCTTCTTGAGATATTGGGAGGCTTCTCAACTACTCCCCTATATCTTCCTCTTCTTCTAGAACCAAGATGACTTGCTAGTATTGATGGTTACTAGTCTTTATTTTCGAAGCGAGGGTGTTCATATGGGCAATTATATCTTCTTGGGTGTCTTGAAAGTTTAGGTCTAGTTGAAGAACATGAGGCAATTCCTCCTGATTAGGTATTACAATAGTTGGTAGTCCCATAATTATTCATCAAAGAAAGTATTCAAAATAGGTATGCATTATTTAGCACTCCCCAGTAGAGTCACCAAAAATCTATTAGCGAATAGATTTGTCCTTCAATATATCTTTCACAAAATAACTCTATAACCCTTTTGAAAGACAAATAACAACTAACAGTTGGGTAAGTGTTCTTAACTCACTTCCCTCTAAATTTAATCTTAGGTACAACTCCCTAGGAATAATTTTCAATATTCGGATAACACCAATTCTATAGTTTTAACTTTTAACCTAAAAGTTTATAAAGGCTACTTCATCATTCTTAGATGAGAAGCATGACAACATAACCTTAGAAAAGATAAACAAATATAGAAGGGGAGAGAAAAAAGCACAGTTTTTCTATCAGCAATGATTGCATGAAATTAAATGATCAATGACTATAAAATAATAGAATATGGATAGAATCATGCTACTATTCACAAAAATACACCATAGAATAACACAAAATGTTAAAAAAGAACATTTGTTAATTCACTTCAAATAACACAAATTGGAAAGCTTAATCGTAATGTATTGCAAAATTGTAACACATGCAACCATGTAAAATATGTTATTCAATAGTATCAGTAGATTCAATCAATATCTTTCACCAAATCTCTAAAAAATACCACCTCCAAAATTAAAATACTCAATTATGATAAGTTTCTCGAACCCTTTCCTAGTTTCCAGCAACTGTTATACACTGAATTTGCGCCTCTGATCTCAAGCTCTCTTGGTCTTGATAATCCAGTATAACAAGGGAATCATCTCCAGGTTGTGGGACCTATGCTAACTGAGATGAGACCTCCAGGTTCTA
>MU223972.1:1388554-1408194 GCA_018584345.1 Thuja plicata | reverse complement strand
CAGAAAAGAGACAAGGTTGACACAATCCAACAAATTGATCCAAGAATTGAAACTTTGCATGTTACTTCTCACAGTGAGTTACAGACTCATACAAAAAATACACCAAGGACAAAGAAATGTCACAGAGTATGCCTTCTGTATAAAAATGAACTCCTGGGTTACAAAATCTCTTTATCTCTGTCAAGAACTCAGAAAAGTTACACAACAGCGAGAACAAAAAGAAGAAGAACCGACCCTTGCAATTGCAACTTTTCTGCTATATATAGGGCTATGACCATCTTGGGATCCCTTAGGATACAACAAGCTTCGGATGATCATGGAAAACCCTAACCCTAAAACACAGGAGAGAGGAAAAGAGAGAGAGAAGGCAGTCGAGAATGACCGAGTCAAAACATATATTCATGGATATTTTCCTGACCTTCTCGATCTGGCAACTGGAAATCAGATTTGGTAGACGACGGCTAGTAGCATTTACGTTCAATCTGAATAGTCATGCACACCTGTTCACCTATACTTCTCTACAATAACTACCTCTCTTGTCCGTGAACAGTGCATGGCCAAGTGTTCTCCTTGTCACCGCCCAAGACTTCTTCTCCTTCCTCGTGGAACCTCTAGAAACTTAGTCATATCTCTGTTCTGCTCTACAACACGCTGAATCTCGTCCTGTTCACCAAAAACAAAACTACTCAAATATCAGCATACTGCTCTATGCATGACCCTTGTGACTAGAAACCCCTCTGATCAAATCTGGAACACGAGCACAGAGAAACCATGGCTGCCGAGCATTCTCCCCTGTTATCTTGCCGCCAGAAATTCAAATTCAAAGTCCTGCGACCTAGCAACCAACGGCTAGTCTCCTTGTCGCGAGCATCAGTCCTTGACCCTATTTAAATCTCACGACCTGGCGACAAAGCACCTTTTACCTCTGTTTAACCCAAGCCTAAATCCAGCGACAAGGTGACCGTGTGAAAATCAAAGTCGTGAGGCATTTTACTTAACTCACCATTCTTCTAGCGACCCAGCGCCTAACTGCTACCTCAGACCGTCACGGCCTATCACCTGATCGCCATATGCTATCTCTCTGTCTCGAGACCACGTGACAAAGCTTAGTCACCAAGTCAGGGGATCCTATGTCTGAGCCCTTTGACTTTTCAAACAGCGCCTAAGTGTCCCTTAAATCCCTATGGCGACATCGCGACAACCCCAAGGCGCTGAGTCGGGAGTACTTTTTATGTAGGGCACTTTAATCACTAGACTTAGCGACCACTTTTAGATCATCTACTCTTTGCATCGGATGGCTGGCATTTAATCGCTTGAAAACTGAGCATACCCTTAAATTATCCAGCGATCACACGACTGAGGGCAAAGATACACTTAGTCTCGAAGTCGCTTGACCCACCTTCTCCATCTGGCGATTAACTGACTAAGGACCCACATCCACCTGACATATGCCACCTGTCATGCAGCCACTAGTTCATCTGTTTGCATTGGGGAAGCTGAGTCATCGTGCTGTTCTAGCGACAAGGCGACTGAGTAAATTTGCTAACACCAAACAGCTAGTCATGGGGTCGGGAGTGTTATCTCTTAACTACCATTTTATCATGAGACCACGCGACTGAAAAGAAAGCTTAACTATTTGTCACGGCTAGATCAAGCGATCATGCGACATGAAGCAGATTGTGAAGTCGGAAGACTTTTCTTTGACTGTTGAATTCTTCTTGCGATCACCCGACTGAAGTGGGTCCCGTTCATTTCAAAGCTTATAATGTGGATCTGGCGATCATGCGACATGAAGAAAGGTAGCCAAGTCGGAAGACATTAGGGGAATATTCCAAAGTATTATCAGACTACGTGACACAAGGAAGACGCAGAGTCAGGGGAAAGAAAGGAATATTCACCCAGGCTGAAGCGATCAAGCGACTGAGAAATAAAGCACATGCTCCTAGTAACTGGAAAAAGTAACTGCAAAACATAACGTGCCAAGGCTTAAGGCTTTGCCCTATTCATTTGCATGAAAGACTTAGGGTTTAAGGGCCAAGAGAAGACATGAAGCCTAGAAAACAAGACAGAGAAAGAAAGACAGGGCAAACCAGGTCAATTGCACAGAATGGGAAAATTCGGGCAGCAACAACATTATTTATAGTATTTAAAATGTCGAGAGGTCTCCCTAAAAACTTGACCTCTCTAGAAAACACTTATAAAATAAAACCAAATTAAGGAGGACACATGCCCTTAGAATTTTTCATGCAAATTTAAAGAAAAACTAACTATCTAGCTTGGGCTCCTTTTCAGCTATGCACTCCTTGCTTCCCGCTGGGCTCCTATCCTCTTCGGCAGCAGTTTGAGTGGGTTTCCATTCCTTGTAGGCTTGAATCAAATCCTTGGAAACTTGTAGATGTGGGACCTTTGAATTTAGGATTCAGGCCATTGGGGCCTCCTTGCTCCATTTCAGCTTCTTTACTTTGTCCACTATCCTACGTAGTTGATCAACATATAGGTATAGCATTGACTCAATTCTCACCATTTGTGTGACCTCTATGGCCTTTGGGTTAGCTTTCTCTTTTATTACTTTCATGGCCAACTCAAAGGATTCCAAAGCTCCTTTCAGTTCATGATCCCCATAAACTCCTTAGTAGGTATAAGTGAAGTTAATAATTTTTAATTCATTCAATGCAACTTTTTGAATCTATTTTGCCTCAAAATCATAGTCCTTTGTTTCAGAGATGGTATTTCTCATGATAGAGATTCACCAACTTATATGATTTCTCAATATAAAGAAGATGGATTCTTCAGTGGATTTTAATGATTTCTCTGCACAGAACTTATTGAAACCATACCTATCTATTTCTAGGAATTTTCTCATTGTCAAGACCCACTTCTCCTTTCTCCATCCCAGACCTATCGTTGTTTCTATAACTCCCCAATCATGGATTCAATATCATGAAGAACAATGTGTGATTCCTTAATGTACTTGAGGCCATTATTGATTACATCATTCATCCATTCTTCAGCTAAAGACACCAGGACCCAGCCATGCTGAACTTGGTTTTACAGGTTCTTGCTTTCCATAGAGTTTGGATTGAAGGCCTGCTGTGACTAAATCAGAGGTGTAGCTTCAAAATTGTAGAAGGTGTTAATGAATTGGGATAGAGAAATGATTTTTTTCTTCATTTTAATTTTTTCTTTGTTGTCTTACCTAAGTGTCATCAACATTTGCTGAGCTATTTCTTTAAACAAATGGTTCTTTGCCGCTCTATCCATAGTCCCCAACTCAATTTTTGTTACTTCAAAATCTTCCGCTGTAGCTTCTTATTTCTCTTCCTTTAACCCATAAGTAGCCACTTCAATAGTAAATTTTCAAGTCTTAGCATCAACAAACATTTGGGTGGTACTCTTAACATTTTTTGCCTTTGGGGTCTTCTGAACATACTTACTAACAATATCCTGCATCGGGATAGATACAGGAACCAAACTTCGCTTCTTATTGACGGTTGTAGTCAACCATTTTGGTTTTGTATTCGCTACAACTGGTTTCTCAATTACTTTTGTCAATGTTTCCATTAGATCTAGTGTTACATCGTCAAGATCAAAAAGATCCTTCCCTGCCCACTCATATTCCCCAATCTAGTAGCTCATATCACCGAATTTATCATCTTCTAAATTTATTGTCTCAATGTTCTCCTGAGCCATTTTTCCTTTTCTCTAGGATCAGGTCTTTTATCTAGTAACCCTCTGAGGAGAAACTATAGGAAAAGGCTCTGTTGTAGGCTTCTTCTTTGAGCTCCTAGTTCGATGCTTCCCCAATGAACCTACATTGTCAATCGGTTAATTAAAATTAGAAACAAAGGGAGGAGAAGATAAAGATGAAGTCTTAAATTCAACTGATATAGGGCTAGACTACTATTGTTTCCATTTTGTCTCCAACCATTTTTCTGTTAACTAAAGCACATGTTGTATTATCTTTTTAATATCATCTTGTTCATATGTTGTCCAATCAATATCATATTCTTCACTTCCCATTGGTCTCTTGAAATTTGGTTCAATCAAATTAGAACCGTCATCAGTTACCCGTTCTACATTGAATTACAATCTCATAGACAGAATCTAGGATATACATAGTCTAATGTGTTCTATTTCTTTAAATTGAGATTCATCAGAGTAGTCCTCCCAAAAATATTCAAGATGGGGTAAGGGAAACATATGAGACTAAAGCCCTAGGCTTCCACTAGCAAAGTTTTTATTGTCAAATCCTGCTCTTTCAATGTAAAAATTCAAACCAAAATGCCTTAAGTCACTCCCTATTCTTATTGCATCTTCTATTGAAGCACCTAAAAATTTACCTAGTTGTATTGGGAACACATTTTCCCATTCTTCCTCATGGAGGAACCATTTAAGCACAGTAGCAAGTTGCCTACAGACTTCTGCAAGAACAAAATAGTCAAAGGTATACCTAGGAAACCTCATAGGAGAATCCTCAAAGCCACCAACCCTGATATAGGCGAATCTAGAGAATTGGGTGTAGGAGCTTCCAAACATAGTCACAAACCCCTAAGCTTCTGAGCTCATCCTTCTAGAAAAATCTTTGGTTAATTTGAAACAGAGCTTGCCCATAAAGGTATCATGTACCCTCCTATAATTTTGGATTATATTATTTCTGTGTAGGATAGGAAAATATTCATAAATGCACATACCATCTAACCAAGGCTCATGAGACATTCCGCTCCATTGTCTACTATAGGGTAAATAATACATAAGATAGGAGGACATGAAAAAAATAATCTGAGTAAGTTTTGAGTTATTAAGTTGCTCTCTCATGGAACTAGCAATTAACTCAGCCTAGTCCAAGATTTGTTTTCCTTCCAAGATAATTTGAACACAACAAAATAACCATTTAGAGAAGAAGTAAGTCTCTGGGGATCCTTTCTCCCTCTATAACATCACCATGACATCGCTAATATATGAGTGTACATGAATTTTTTTGAACTCTTTTGGTAGATGTGAACCTCCCCTATGAGGTTTTAATAACCATTGCTTAGCCATATAAGTATGATTTCCATCTGCATTTTCTGTTAATTTGACAAGGGATTGTGTAGGGGAAAAGGAAGAAATAGTTTGCTGTAGAATTTGAAAATATAGGGATACAATTTCCCTAATAACAAAAAATAAGACACTACCATCTCTTTCAAGAATCAACTCATTTCTTTGGTTGTAGTTGTGAATGATTTCATAAATCAGCTCAGGGAAAATTACTACGGGAGGAAATGTAGTGGCAATGAAGAGTCTTCTCTGTAGAATTTCCAAAGCTGGAATATTTTATATTGAATTGGAAAGCCTTTCTGATAACCCTTCTAAGTCATATCCCCTCAGGTCAGTGCCTATCACAATTGGGCCTTCACAAACCAGACTCGAAACACTACCAAACAAGTGATAGGAAGACTTCATAACTGTAACAATCTGGTATCTATCACAGAATCCTATGAATATTTTTGCAATTTTAAATTTAAAAACACTACAGTGAGGGTAGTCTAAATCCCATTTTTCTGTAGAAACCTTTGAAAACTGGTGCTCCAAAATCCTTACCTTCCATCCGCTCATCTCTCAATAGTGACATTATTTCAAAATATGATCAGAATGACAAGCTTAAATAGAGGTTGTGAAAGATTTAATCATTAATTACAAATTTTTATGACAATAAAAGCTAAAAGTGTGATGTGACAATTTATACATGCAATTCATTAATGTTTCTTGCGCAAACTTTGATGTTGTATAGATTAATGATTGATTTGACACCTCATGCATATTTAACTAATGCCACTACTTTCCTGCATTTAATACCCTCATTTCTGTAGGACCCACTGCTGAGCTGTCTAAATATTGGCTTTTTTTTTCCGCCTCATGTCATATTTGAATACCTTCAAACACCCTTGAACAAAGTTCAAGATGGTTCACATGTGTAGGCCCTTCAATGATTTGAATCAATTCTCAAGCAATAGATCCCATACTGATATGCCCAAATTCTTTCTTTTTGTACAACCTTAGTATATCCACTACTTATAAACACATAAATCATTTTCACCAACTTTATACACTTGTCAAAATTATTTATAAATAAGAACCACCTTGAACTACCTTGAATTGGTCTATATTAAGTTCAAACATGTTCAAGGATGTTTGAAGGTGTTCAAGCCTATTCAAGCAAATTGTTAGCAAATAAACTTTACACTTTTCCAAGCACAACAAGACCACAGGACCAAAATATTTAGTGAATTATTTGACTCAAAAATGTTAAGGAGCTTAATATTATCATAAAACATAATGGTGACTCAAGGAATCACTTAAGAAAGACAAGTACCAGACTTTGACTAACATTGGCTCTGATTAGGGACTGCTTTTGTCAAAAGGTAGCGAACTCAAAACTCTAGTTTCAAAAAATACCAAAAGGGTTCAGAAGAACTTCACAACAAATAGAAAGAAAGAAAAATGACAAGAAAGAAAAATAAACCTAATATGTACAACCATTCACATGAAATAGGACTCATAGCTTGAAAGATTTCAGGTCTTTTCCATTGTAGGAAAATGGTAAGACTATTCCATCGGGGTAGGGTAATTTAAAGGCATTAGATCCTAACTATTCTACAACAATGAAAGGTCATTTCCACAACGATTCAAACTTTCCATGTGCTCGCTTTGGTTCTTTCCTCTTTTTCCAGAGCAAGACTTCATCTCCTTTCATAAACTTTTAGGTCTAGCTTTTCTGTCAAAAATATTCTTAACTCTGTCTTGGTGTCCAGTAATTTTTTCTGCCAATGCCTCTCTTTCTTCCTCCAACTTGTGCAAGTATGCAATCCTTGTCTCCAAAGAATCTTTAAATGTCTTATCTTCAATAGCCCTTTGCAGTTTTTCTGTCGTCAACTCTAAAGGAACTGATACTTGAGTACCTACTCCATAGAGGAACTCAAAAGGTGCCATGCCAATTTATCTCTTGGGAGTAATCCTCTCATCCCAAAGAGCTTTGTAGATTTTATTGTACCAATTTCTACTGCTATCATCTACTAATTTCTTCATAATCATAATTAGATTTTTATTACTTGACTCTGCTTACCCATTACCCTGAGGAAATTAATCTGATGAATGGGCCAATGAAATACTATGATCATTATAGAAAAGAGTCATCTCCTGTGATGAGAAATATGTAGAGTTGTCAGCTACAATATTTTGAGGTGCTCCAAAGCGCACAAGAATATTGTCTTTCAAGAAATTACACACCACTTGAGAATTTTCTTTCCTGGTCAGGATGGCCTCAACCCACTTAGTGAAATAGTCAATTTTTGTTATAATATAAACATGACTAGTGCTTGACTAAGGATTAACTAGAACAATAAAATATATTCCCCATTTCTTCAAAGGCTCGCTCACTACAACAGGCTTCAAAGGTAAAGCAGATAACTAGGGTCTTCGTAAAAACAACTGACATTTTTCAAAATTTCTGACAAATGCATATGCATCTTTGAACATCCCTGGCCAATAAACAAATTTCTAAAGAATTTTAAAAATTGTCAAAGTGGAAGAAAAATGACCTCCACAGGTTTCTTCATGGAAAGTTTTTAGCAACTACAACTGTTGAATTTTATCTACACAGCCAAGAAAAGTTCCATCAAGACCCCTCTTGTATAAAGTGCCTTGCCATATCACATACTTTTCCACCTGGATTCTCAAATTATGCCTTTCCTTGGGCATTAACCATGCAAGGAACTCTCCATAAGTTAAGAAATATGCTATATCACAAAACCAAGAATCTGTCAAACTGACCAACAATGCCTGAGATGTTTCACCTTCTAATCCTTCTGATTGATTCAAATTCTCTGGTATAGATTTACATAGACCTCTTCCCCTAACTAGCTTAGTGGGTTTTATTATAGATTCATATTCCTATAATTTTGTTACCCACG
Organism: Thuja plicata; assembly: GCA_018584345.1. NCBI lineage: Eukaryota > Viridiplantae > Streptophyta > Pinopsida > Cupressales > Cupressaceae > Thuja > Thuja plicata. The sequence goes on along the minus strand of MU223972.1, from coordinate 1,400,245 downwards.
TTTCTCTCTTATTCATTGCTATTTCTTGCTGGGTGAGAAGGGTTTTCATAGATGAGTCAAGGACATACACTATGGAGTGCGAATGAAGGATATAAAACCTGAATTGCTCAACTGATTTAACTACAACAAAATCTTGTTTCTCTATGGAAGAATATTTTAGTTCATGCTTTTTTAATGGAGTACTCATAAAATCAATAGGTGCTTCATTTCCAGAAACATCCTTCTGAGTTAAAATTCCAGACAAAGAGTGATCAGAAGCATAACAGTAAATAATAAAATCTTTTTTGTAGTCAGGATAAACCAGAGTGGGAGCATTTTCTATGGAAGTTTTGATCACATTAAAGGCCTTCTTACCATCTTCTATCCATTTAAAGGGTTTCTTTTCACTCATCATTCCCACAATATGCCTTGTCAATTCATAAAAACCTTGAACAAAGGCTCTCAAGAAGTTAGTCTGACCAAAAAAAAATTAACCCCTGTCCTTGTTAATAGTAGGCTGATCTGCTAGATTTCCCTTACTCTTTTAGGATTGATTCTGATTCCTTCCTTGGAAACAATATGACCTAATAGTTTTCCTTATGTCACACAAAAGATGGACTTCTTAGGGTTAAGTGATATACTATGCTCTCTACACCTCTGTAGAACCAATTGAAGGTCTCTGAAATGATGCTTTCTTCTCTTAGAGTAAATAATCAAGTCATCAAGATAAATCACTATTATCCTATTTCTCATGTCTGTGAAGGAAGAATCCATAGCTCTCTAAAAAGTATGCCCTATATTGATCAATCTGAAGGGCATTCAGTTATATGGAAATGTTCCCCAAGGTTTAGTAAAGGCGGTTTTGTGCTTGTCTTCATCTGACACACTCACTTGATTATAACCTCAAAATGCATCGATAAGGGACATCATTTTAGATCCTACCATGGTTTTCAAAAAATGTTCCATTTTAGGCAAGGCGTAATTATCTTTGAAGCTGGCTTTATTCAAGTTATGGAAATCAACACAAATTCTTATTTCTCCACCGCCTTCAGAATAGCTTCTGATACTTTGGGAATATAGCTCCAGAGATTTTTCCAAAATGGCTTAGACTCTGGATTGAGGGGAATATGGTCAGTAAATTTTCCTTTCCAAAAATCCTTTAAATCATCATAGTTCCATGCAAACACATCCATATAGGTGGTCAACAAGACTTGCAATTTTTTCTTTTCTTGGGCAGAAATTTTTTTTTCTATGGATATCCATAAGGGTTTTGTTGAAGTGCCAATATTTATTTTATCATATTATTTCAAAACTTCTAATTGTGAACCCTTCTTTTAGACATAAATATCATCCTTCCAAGGAAAAAAAATTTCGAGGGAGACCAATCCAATAGGAATTTTATTGCTTTTCAACTAAGAAACCTCTGCTACTGACAAAGACATGGAACTGGCCTCTTCACATCCTTCATCCACCCCTTCAAAATAAATAGAAGAGAAGGCTTCTAGACATGCCATAAAATCATTATTCGAGCATCATATTCAAATACTTACAGATTTTCAAAGTTTTTAGGAACAACCGACCTATATATCATCTCAATTCTATATGTATCTATTTTAAAATCTGGATGAGTGAACAATAGGGATGCTGATACTACCAAGGAATCAGCTCATGAATTAAAAATTCTCAAAATTGCATCTATAGAAAAAGTTTCAAAATCTTCAATTTCATTCTAGACTAAACTCTTATAATGTTTCAGACGTTCATTCTTAACTGTGAACTAGCATTTTACCTACTTGAATATCATCTTGACATCGCCTCTTACTACTAGTATTTTAATCCCATGCACTTTTGCCTCTTTTAATCCTAATAATAGAGCATCATACTCAGTAGTGTTATTAGTATTTTTAAAATCCAATTTATAGGAGAAAGGGATATATTCACTGTCTGGACCCTTTAGTACCACACCAGCTCTAGATCTAGCACTAGCACAACTGCCATCAGATTCCATAAACCAATTTTTTTTTCTTATCACAGGATATGGGGGATGGAGAAACCTCCTCTGAGAAAATCATATAATTACCGAATTGAAAATCTTGAAAAAGAGTTTGTCCTTTTGGATCATTGGAAGGGAAGACCATTTATTTATTTATTTTGTTTCTAGTTCTACCTTAACTATCCTCTTCACTATAGGGATAACTGCTTCCGACCAATCCATCTTAATCTCTCCCCCCATATCCTTGCAAAAATTCCTTCTTAAAAGCATCTCATAACTTGTGGGTATATCATCAACTAGAATAGTTAACTTTAACCTCTTATCAAGGTAGGTTGATTAAATAGCACGAGTATCTTTTACCTGACTAATTAAAGGTACCTATTTACCTTCCATGGAATAGAATCTTCTAAAGGTCTTGGTCAGAGTCAAACCTAGGGCTTTGGTGATAGACAATGACATGATATTATCAGAGGCACCCAAGTCTATGATACAATTACTTAATTTGAGGCCATTAAGGAGCAAGGAAATATAAAAAGGATCGGGTTTTCTCACTTCATCAACTTCACATTTTGCTTCCAAGGTAGAAGTAGTGGCTAAGTCATTTTCATTTCTAATGACAGGTGGTGTAACTATGGGAATTTAAATAGGATTATCAGCTTGGTCTATGCCACATTAATTTCTTTGGGGGGGAATGCAAAAGATCACCTTTGAGATATCTAACCAAATTATCAAGTTCCTTGGGGTTTAATCTCAAGTATTGTGTGGGTGAAATTTGTATAGAATATGACTTGAAAAATTCAATGATATCAAATGAAGATGTACCAGCATCTTTTTGTACAACTTTAAAATCATGAGCTCTAGGACTAGAGGGAAAAAAATTACTTATAGGCTCTTTGGTCTTCAAAAAGGTACCTGATGATGCTGGAGTGTACTTAGAGGTCTTTTGATTGTGAGTCAGCATAGAACATGTTGGATCTTGAAGATTGACCAGAATATCTCTTCTTTTGAAGTATGATTCATATTCAAAGTAGTATGAGCCAGAGTCTCCAGGTCTCTCTTTAGCTATCTCCTCTATAGTACATTCCCCTAGTGCATATTTACTTGCTTCTATTTGAACATGCCTAACCATATCTGGGAAAGAACTGCCTTCATGATCTGTTGTTAGGTGAAAGGAGCACATGAACCATTCTTTTGGTGCAGCCTCCAGGGAAAATCTTTGTTCATTTGAAGGCAACAGAAGGGTTTTACCATTCCATTGGCTAGGTTGCTTCTGACTAGTGTCTTGATACATGGGAGGATAGGAATATCCATGTTTGGGTAATTTCCTTTTCAAGGCAATCACATCATTCATGAGTCTTTGAACAACTGGGTCTTTGGAAGAAGTAGAGGCTTGAGAGTGGGGTATTTGTACATCTTTCCTCCATTTTCTTTCTATGATGAGACCGTCCTCCAATTCAGTGGCTTTTTTTTGAGCAGTATCTAAGTCTGTGGGTCTACTTCTTTGCAAGTGAAAACCTATGTCTGGGGGCATAGAGTTCACAAAAATACATTGTTAGTTTTTTGGAGTCGGTCTTTTGGCAGTAGGGATTTTATGAATAACCTTGTTGTACCAAGCCATGTAATCCCTCATGGGCTCATGAATCTCTATCTTCATTTGTCTTCATTGTGCAAGCAGAGAATGTTCATAATCAACACCTTTAAAATGGTTTTCAAACATAGTCCTCATGGTTTTCTAATTTATAATAGACCCAGTAGGAAAGTGACCAAACCATTCTACGGTTCCCTCTATTAAGGATTGTGCAAAAAACCTAGCAGCTACATCTTCATGTTGTACAACCAATATAGATGTCACTACATTGAATGTATTGAAATTTTCATCATCTGAGGCTTTACCATCTCCATAAAATTTAGGGAGGACATCTTTAATACCCTTAGGGAGGGCATGGTGAGCCTCAAGAGCGAGGGGACCAATTGCGACATGATTGTGACTGGAAAGATAGTTATGAGGGGGGGTACTTGGATGCCAAATAAGGTCAGAGATTTCCAAACACTAGTGGATGGAGATGTGTTTGATAGGGAATTAGGTGGGGAAGGGGGCCCACTCTTAGCTTTTGGCTTTGGGACGTAGGAAGATGGAAACTAGAGGTTTTTTAATGTTTCATAAAAAGTGTCAAAAATACCCTCCCTCCTTTGATACCTAGTGTACCACTAGGAATCCAGCATTATATTCTATATTGCCTTTGGATAGCTCTGTCTACAATTTTTGCTTCTTGAGCTATTGGAAGGCCTCTAAACCACTTCCCTTTATCTTCTTCTTCTTCCATAACCAAGAGGACTTGCTGGTATTGATGATTACTTGTCTTTATTTTCCAATCAAGGGTATTCATATTGGCAATTATATCTTCTTGGGTGTCTCAAAATTTGAGGTCTGGTTGAAGAACAGGAGCAACTTCCTCCTGATTAGGTATTACAATAGCTGGTAGTACAATAATTATTCATTAAAGAAAGCATTTAAAATAGGTCTACACTGTTTAGCGCTCCCTAGTAGAGCCGCCAAAAATATGTTAGCGAAGAGATTTGTCCTTCAATATATCTTTCATAGAATAACTCTATAACCCTTTTGAAAGAAAAATGACAACTAATAGTTGGGTAACTGTTCTTAACTCACTTCCCTCTGAATTTAATCTTAGGTAAAACTCCCTAGGAATGATTTTCAATATTTTGATAACACCAATTCTATAGTTTTAACTTTTAACCTAAAAGTTTATAAAGGCTAATTCATCATTCTTAGATGCGAAGCATGACAATATTACCTTAGAAAAGATAAAAAAAAAATAGAAGGGAAGAGAAAAAGAATAAGTTTTCTATCAACAATGATTGCATAAAATTAAATTCTCAACAACTATAAAATAACAAAATATGGATAGAATCAGGCTACTATGAATGCACAAAAAGACACCACAGAATAAAACAAAATCTCAACACAGAAAATTTGTTCATTCATTTCAAATAACACTAATTTGAAATCTTAATCATAATGTATTCCAAAATTACAACATAGGCAACCATGTAAAATCTTCTTTTTCAATAGTATCACTGAATTTAGTCAATATCTGTCACCAAATCTCTAAAAACTACCACCTCCAAAATTAAAATTTTTAGTTATGATAAGTTTCTCAAACCCTTTCCTAGTTTCCAGCGGCACTATTTATATTTTTTAAAATGTCAAGAGGTCTCCCTGAAAACTCGAACTCTCCAAAAAATAGTTATAAAACATAAACAAATTAAGGAGGACACATGTCCTTAAAAGTTTGCATGCAAATTTCAAGAAAAACTAACTATCCAGCTCGGGCTTCTTTTCAGCTTTGTGCTCCTCTTTTCCCGCTAGGCTCCCATCCTCTTCAATAGTGGTCTAGTGGGTTTCCATTCCTTGTAGCCTTGAATCAGCTCCTTGGCAACTTGTAGATGTGGGACCTTGGAATTTAGGATTCAGACCATTGAGGCCTCCTTGGTCTATTTCAGCTTCTTTACTTTGTCCACTATCCCAGGTAATTGATCAACACTCAAGTATAGCATTGACTCAATTCTCACCATTTCTGTGAGGTTTGTGGCCTTTGAGTTAGCTTTCTCTTTGATTTCTTTCATGGCCAACTCAAAGGATTCCAAAGATCCTTTCAGTTCCTGATCCCCATAAACTCCTTAGATGGTATTTCTAATGACAGAGATTTGCCAGCTTATATTCTTTCTTAGTATAAAGAAGATGGATTATTTAGTGGAATTTAATGATTTCTCTAACCAAAAATTATTGAAACCATACCTATCTATTTATAGGAATTTTCTCATTGTTGAGACCCACTTCTCCTCTTCTCCATCCCAGACCTGGCGCTACATCTGTAGCTCCCCAATTATGGATTAAGTATCATGAAGAATAATGTGTGATTCCTTAATGTACTTGAGGCCATTATTGATTACCTCATTCATCCATTGTTCCATAGAAGACACTAGGACTCGGCCATGCTGAACTTGGTTTAACAGGGTCTTTCTTTTCGTAGATTTTGGATTGAAGACCTGCGGTGACTAAATTAGAGGTGTATCGTCAAAACTGCATAAGGTGTTAATGAATTGGGATAGTGAGACGATTGTTTGCTTCATTTCATTTTTCTCATTGTTGTCTTTCCAGGATGTCATCAACATTTGCTGAGCTATTTCTTTAAACAAATGGTTCTTTCCGGCTCTATCCATAGTCCCCAACTCAATTTTGGTTACTTCAAAATATTCCACTACAAATTCTTGTTTCTCTTCCTTTAGCCTGTAAGTAGCCACTTCAGTAGTCCATTTTCCAGTCTTAGCATCAGCAAACATCTGGATGGTTCTCTTAACCTTTTTCACCTTGTGGGTCTTTTGAACATACTTACTAACAATATCTTGCATCGGGATAGACACAGGAACCATACTTTGATTTTTATTGATGGAAGTAGTCAACCATTTTGGTGTTGTATTCGCTAGAGCCAGTCGCTTAGTTACTTTTCCCGATGTGTCCATCAGATCTAGTGTTACATTGTCAAGATAAAAAATATCCTTCCCTACGTGCTCATCTTCCCCAATCTGGTAGCTCATATCACCAAACTTATCATCTTATAAATTGATTGTCTCAACATTCTCTTGAGCCATTTTTTGTTTTCTCTAGGATCGAGTCTTTGATCTGGTAACCCTCTTAGGAGAAACTATAGGGGAAGGCTCTACAGTAGGCTTCTTCTTGGAACTCCTAGTTTTGTGCTTCCCCAAGGACCCTGCATTGTCAATCAGTTTATGAAATTTACAAAAAGAGGGAGGAGAAGATAAAGATGAAGTCTTAACTTCAACTGATATAGGGCTAGATTGGTTTTGTTTCCTTTTGTTCTAAAACCATTTTTCCAGTTAATTGAAGCACATGCCGTATTCTCTATTTAATATCATCTTCTTCTTTTTTTGTCCAATCAATATCATATTCTTCACTTCCCTTATTTGTCTTGAAATTTGGTTCAATCAAATTATAATTGTCATCAGTTACCCCTTCTACATTGAATTGTAGTCTAATAGATAGAATCTGTGATATACATAGTCTGTTGTGTTCTCTTTCATTAACTTGAGACTCATTGGAGTAGTCCTCCCAAAAATCTTCAAGATGAGGGATGGGAAAAATATGAGACCTAAGCCCTAGGCTTCCACTAGCAAAGTTTTTATTGTCAAATCCTGCTCTTTCAATGTAAAACTTGAAATCAAAATTCCTTCAGTTACTCCCTATGCTTATTACATCTTCCATAGAAGCACATGAAAATATACCTAGTTGTATTGGGAACACTTTTTACCATTCTTCCTTAGGGAGGAACCTTTCAAGAATAGTAGCAAGTTGCCTACAGACTTTTGCAAGAACAAAATAGTCAAAGGCATACCTAGGCAACCTCATAGGAGAATCCTCAAAGCCACCAACCCTAATATAGGTGAATATAGAGAATTGATTGTAGAAGATTCCAAATTTAGTCATGAGCCCCTGAGCTTCTAAGCTCATCCTTCTAGTAGAATCTCTATTTAATTCAAAATTGAGCTTTCCCATAAAGGTATCATGTACTCTCCTGTAATTTTGGATTATATTATTTTTGTGCAGGATAGGAAAATATTCATAAACACACATACCATCTGACCAAGGCTCATGAAGAATTCTGCTCCATTGTCTACTATAGGATAAAAAATACATAAGATAGGAGGATATGAAAAAATTACTCCCAGTAAGTTTTGAGTTATTAAGTTTCTCACTCATGGAACTAGCAATTAATTCGGCCCAGTCCAGGACTTGTTTTCCTTCCAGGACAATTTGAACATAAAAAAATAACTAGTTAGAGAAGAAGTAAGTTTTTGGGGATCCTTTCACCCTGTATAACATCACCATGACATCACAAATATATGAGCGTACAAGAGTTCTGTTGAACTTTTTAGGTATATGTGTACCTCCCCTCTGAGGGTTTAATAACCAGTGCTTATCCATAGAAGTACAATTTCCATCTATATTTTATTTGAATTTGACAAGGGATTGTGCAAGGGAAAAGGCAGAAAAGGCCTGCTTTGGAATTCTAAAAGATAGGGATACAATTTCCCTATTAATGAACAATAAGACATTACCATCCCTTTTAAGAATCGACTCAGTTCTTTGGTCATAGTTGTGAATGCATTCATAAATTAGCTTAGCATAAACTACTACGCAAGGAAATGTAGTGGCAATGCAGAGTCCACTATGTAGAATTTCCAAAGATGGAATATTTTCTAGGGAATTGAAAAGCCTTTCTGATAACCCTTCTAAGTCATATCCCTTGAAGTCAGTTTCTGTCACAATTGGGCCTTCACAAACTAGTCTCGAAACACTCCCAAACAGGCGAAAAGTAGACTTCATAACTAGAACAATCTTGCATCTATCACATAATCTTCTAAATATTTTTTCAATTTTGAATTTAAAAATAATGCAGTGAGGGAAGCCTGACTCACCTTGTTCTGTAGAAACATTTGTATACTAGAGCTCCAAAGTCCTTACCTTCCATCCACTCAGCTCTCAATAGTGACAGTATTTCAAAATATGATGAGAAAAATGATGGGCTTAAATAGAGATTGCAAAAGATTTAATCATTAATTACAAATATTTAATGTAATAAAAGCTAAAAGCGTGATGTGACAGTTTATGCATGAAATTCATTAATGTTACTTGCAGAAACTTTGATGCCATATGGATTAATTATTGATTTGACACCTCAGGTGTATTTAACTGGCGACACTACTTTCCTACATTAAATACCCTCATTTTGATAGGAACCACTATTGATTTGTCTGAAGATTACCTTTTCTTTGTTGCCTCATGTCATCTTTGAATACCTTCAAACACACTTGAACAAAGTTCAAGATGGTTCACATGTGCTCAACCTTGTTCAAGCCCTTTAATGATTTGAGTCAATCTTCAAGAAATAGATCCCATACTGATATGCCCAAATTCTTTATTTTTGTACTGCCTTAGTATTCCCGCTGCTTATAAACATAGAAATCATATTTGCCAACTTTATACACCTGTCAAACTTATTTAGAAACAAGAACCACCTTGAACTACCTTGAACTAGTTTGAAGTAATTTCAAACCTGTTCAAGGATGTTCGAATGTGTCCAAGCCTGTTCAATCAAATTGTTAGCAAATAAAATTTACACTTTCCAAAGCACGACGGGACCACATGATCGAAATATTTAGTGAATGGTTGGACTCAAAAATCTCAAGGAACTTAAGATTATTAGAAAACATAATGATGAATCAAGAAATCACTTAAGAAGGACAAGTACCAGACTTGGACTAACAACGTGCAAGGATGCCTCCATTATTGCCTAAGTGCTAGGATAGCATGACCCTGCTGCACACTCGAAAGGCCATAATTGCAATCAATGTCGGGGGAATAATTTTCCAAATATTCACTTTGAAAGTTTAAAACCCTATATTATTTCATCCTTAGGGTCTTCAAAAACCTAATTTGCAGAGGCCGAGTATTTCAGGCACTTTAAAGTCAGTTGTGACGGCTCTAGCACTTGGACTTGACATGAAAGGAGAAATCAGTTCCTTTTACCGATGGACGTAATTTCCCCTTCACTAGTATGTAGACAGAGAGGATGGGTCTATAATTTTTATTACATGACATACAATCTCTGTCAATGATTCGACATTCTTGGCCCTATTTCTAGAAATGCAAATTATTTGCATACTTAAGATACAATGATTTCAATCTTTACATACTGATGTCCAATTCAACATTCTCATCCGATTTGAATTCGTCAATTATCAAACTGGTAATTGTCAAAAAAGGAAAAGAAAAGTTTAAAGTCATATCGAATTGGTGATTATCGGCAACCAGAAAAAAATAGGTCTCTTTCATTATAGTCATTTCACATTTGCCACGCTATCACAACTTTTGTTGACAATGCTTTTCTGGTCGCATGAGACACTTTTCTAGTCAAGGGTTCCTCCCCAAGAGAAGCCTATCGACTAATAAATATTCACAAAAGCTCTTGCACTCTGATAGACATTTGTACAAAATTTTCATTTTTTCCTTTGTGTGTTGCTTTATTATTGGCTTGTTGGTGTGGATGCCTATACAACAGCTGTTATGTACATTCTTTATAACTATTCATGTAATTTATAATTAATTTTAATTCCACTCAATCAGCAAAGCATTATGTTACTTCTAGCAAGTAACATTCATCTGGTTGGGTTTTCTCAAAATTTAGAAATCCTCTCATTCACAATATTCCATCATGTAGGTTATGCTCACCAATATTTGATAAATTCATTTATAATAAATGCTCTTGACTTTTTTCGATGAACATATTGTTTTATTTTTGAGAGATAAAAAAAACCATAATTACTCAGTCATACTATAATAAAATTTAAAATATATATTTTTAAGTGATGAATTTAGAAAATTCTAAGAAACTAACCAATTTGGCATAAATTGAAAGTTTTGTAGTAGTCTAATTCAAACCACACCAAAGCAAAGTTCATGCCACCAAAATATTCAAATTTTTAAAAACTATTAGTGAACTTTAAGCATTTTATTTTAGCTAAAAGCTTCAGAACAAGGATGCATTCTAGTTTCTCATGTTACATTCAAAGACCTAATCTTACCAGATTCCTTTAATAGATCTTTCAATGTTCAAAAAGAGCTTAATTCAGTTTTTACAAATTATAAGTTTTATTTAGTAATCAAGAAATTTTGGAAAATGGTTAGAAAATAATAGTAACCTAGTTTTTAATGGTATTAATAAACATCTAAACTATCATGTAGATGCTTTTAATAAACAGATATAAATTCTTAGTAGTCACACTAAGCTATCTTATCTCTTGTACATGGCCTTAAAATGGAAAACCATTCCCATATATTCTATATCATCCATTATAAGTTACAAAATGTATTACACATGAAATATATTATCTATTACATGCAAAGAAAGATACAAATAGTCCACAATACAAATAGGATTTTCTTTTAGACTTGAAGATAACAAAGTATCAAGGTCTCATTTTGATAAACATTGCAATTTATTAAAAAATAGAAAAATTGAACATATTGTATATAAAAAACATCAAGTGAGAAAAAATAGAGTTCGAGAATATTGTTGCATTGGAGATATAGTATAAGTAGAAAAAAATAGCAAGTATTTCTCTAAAAAATAACATGTAAATTTTTGTTGAATTTATCAAAAGATCCAAATAAATATATGGAAAATTTATGCTTCTAATATTTCTTCTATTTTGACGACATAAAAGTGACATTTCTTTTTTGAATTTGAAGATGATCTAAAGTGATAAAATGTGGAAAAATTGATGAAGTTTACGCCTATTATTTTTTAAAAAAATTGATCAAGAATTAATATATTTTTCAATTTTTCAAAGCCAACTTTTCTATTGTTGAAAAATATGAAAATCAGGGGGTCTAGTTCCCAAAAAAAAACACATGTAAATAAACTTATTTTTTCCATATTTGAACATCTTAAATAGATAACATACATATCCAGTGAATGAAAAAAGAAAATATAATTTTTGATATATATTCTCTTCATTATAACATTTCAAAATCTGACATACGCAAATCTAACCGTTTTCATCTCCCACCATATTTTCTCTATAAAATGTGTCTTAATAAAAAAAAATTATACATTTGT
>MU223972.1:1341709-1388495 GCA_018584345.1 Thuja plicata | reverse complement strand
ATATATATTTTAAAATTAATATAATTCAAATTTTTTTTTTTGAATCGACCACTTCTCGAATATTAAATACTTGCAGTATTTCTTAATTAAAATATATTAAATCTAATCAAAATATAAAACAAAAATAACTCTATAATTCCCTTAGAAGAGAGATGGGAGGAAAAAAATTGAATTCTAGTTTAGGAGGGATTCTAGTTGTTGGCTCTGTGCACTAGGTTGTTGGAGGGAAGAAGGATGGATCACAGGCTCGAGAGAAGTCAACAAACGAGTAAGGTGATAAAATAATTTTAGAGGATGGAAACCAACTTGGGGGGAGTAGACCCAAGGATCTTGGGGGTGGAAAGGGACTAGGTGTGGTGTTCTAAGATTTCCTGCCCCTGGTCTTCACTTTTTGGTGTCAAACCTATAGGAAAGTTAACTTTTACTTAGGTCCATAACATTTCTAACCCGATGCATAGGGAATTTGTTATCTCTATTCCTGATCTTGTGATTGATCAAAATATTCCATCAATGGCTCTTTCCTCAGTTGGTAAGTTTATGGTTCCCACATCAAATATTGATTTGGTCAGGGTTTTCTCTAAAAATAAATGGTGCCTCAAATGAAAGGAAGAAATTTCTATTATGCCTATAGGATTCTTCTCCTTAAATTTTTCTTGTGAGAGGTACCTATCTAATGTGCTATGTGGAGGATCATGTATTGTTGGAAAATCAGTCTTTGCTCTCCAAAAATGGTCTCCTAAGTTGGATCTTTATGATTCCTTTTTTTTATCTAGGCCCCAGTCTGGGTTAGAATCCTTGGTCTACCGCTGGAATATTGGTTTGAAGATGTGTTCAGTGGATCTGTTAGTTCCTTTGTAGAATTCTTTTCTATTTACCCCATGACAGTTGTGAGAGAAGGTTAACATATGCAAGAATTTGTGTTGGTGTTAGCCAAGATGTTGATATATTGTCACCTGTAGAGATTGTTTCAAATCTTGGGAATTGGATGTAGTAGGTGGACTACAAATCGGTCCCATTCACTTGCTTCCATTGCAAAAAAGTGGTCCAATGGGCAAATAAGTGCCTTGTTCTAGTTGAAATAATGAAAAACCAAAAAAAATTGGCCAACAAAAAAGAGTGGAAAATGAAGGAATCAAATGAGTCTATGGGGTCAAAAAACAATGCCTTGGATAACACTAAGGATTCCTCATAGAATGTGGTTCCCAATTTGTTATCCAAGATACCATAGATTCAAACATTAAGGAGATCAGTTTTGGTTCTCCTAGAAAGTGTGTAGAGTTGATTGTCGGGTCTCTTGGTAAGGGGGTAGAAGGGGGAAATATTTCCTTCATCATGCCAATTGGAAATTAATATGAGAAGACTAAGAACACGAAGGTGAATTACCCCCTTATAACCTCGATGAATGAGTTGGAAGAAGGAGAAATCCACGAGGAAAAGTTTGTGGCGAGATATGAGGAATCTAAATCTATAGAAAACAAAGTGAACAATGATGCAAAGCAATGTTGGATTGAGGATTCTTATTCCTAAAATTTGATGGGTTATAGTGTTTCAATGTAGTCTACTACCCAGAAGACTGTGGAAGTTGTGAAATCTATCTTCTCATGGGTAGATTCCCACCCTCTCTCAATTTCCAAAATAAGTACCAAATGGGGGGATGATATTGTGGATGGGAGCGCAAATAAAGTATACTCCATTCACTACGATGGTGGATAAGAATAAGGGGAAGATTAGAGTAGCTACTAAAGATATGCCACAAACATGAGTTTCAAGTTGTACTAGACTGAAAGATGATGTGGGGAGTAAGAATTCGATTTGTTGAAGAAAATCTGTGAATATGATTAGGGAGAAGGAAGCTCAAATGAACATTTCTGATGGCACCCAAAGGACCATCATGGAGGTATGTTCTCTAAGTAAGAAATGAAAATCATTTCATGGAATATTAGGGGGCTTAATGGGCCTTATAAGTAGGATGATCTCTGGAACTTAGTTAGGAATCATAAGCTTGATATTGTCTTAATCCATGAAACTAAAATGGTTAAGGGTAAAGTTGAAAAAAATAAGGTTTCCAATTACTGGGGTGTGTGAGGAGGTAGTTCTGAGGGGGTCTGAGTTGACATTTTCATTTTTTTGAATCTTAAGAACATTAAAGGGGAGCCTGTTTGATGGATAACATTTATTCAATTAGATTCCATCATATTAGGGATCGTACTTCTTGCATCTTATAAAATAATTATGGTCATAACACTAAAGCTGGGAGAAGCAAATTTTGGAAAAAGTTAGAGGATTGTAGGAAGTTTCATGGAGACATTTGGTTGATCAGGGGTAATTTCAACACACCTCTTCATGAAAAGCAAAAGTTTGGTGGAGTTAAAGCCTAGTTGCAAAGAAAACTTGATCCCATGGACTTCATTAACAATCAAGAACTTCATTATTTGGACCTTCAGGGAACTAGTTATACTTGGTCTAATAGGAGAGTGGGTAATGATCTTATTCAGGTCTACTTTGATAGAGATCTTATTTCTAATGGTTGGTTGGTTTCTTATCACTACTCCTTAATGACACTCTCTAGAGTTGGATTTGGTCAATTCCTCATTTTTTTGTGGTAGATCCAATTTCTGATTAGATAATTTTCCCTTTAGATTTGAGAAAATGTGGACTTCACATCCTAAGTTATAAAATATCATCATAGTATGGTGCAATATCCCTATGGAAGAATTAGATATGTATAAAGTGGCCAAGAAACTTAGAAATGTTAAAGATAAGATCAAGGTTTAGAAAAAGGAGGTTTTAGGAGATTTATTTTCTTCAAAGGTGGCTATTTAGCTAGAGCTTAGAGAGATTCAGGATAGAAATCAGTTTGAGGGGTATCACAATATGTCTATAGCTGATGACTATAGATAATGAGGATGATATCATAAATGAAGTTTTACATTTTTTCTCTACTCTCCTCTGGTGCAAAGTACCATAGGCTTGGACAACTACCAAGGGGCTCACATGATTGACTTTGAGTAAATGAAGACATTAAATAATACAAGGGCCTAAAAGGTCTCAAACCATTGTAATTAACCTCATTCAAATATATTATGGTCATGTAATGCAAAGTTTCCATGATGAGGGAAATAGTCATAGATTTGTTCATGTAATGGGAAATGAGGTTTATAGTTTTGGAAAGGTTGTATGGGTAGATGTAGATTTTTGATTAGTTTTTAAAGTTCATGAAGAGAACATTTTAACTTATAATAGGAGGTCATTTTGTTATTAGACATCTAGTTGCTAAATTGACAACTTAGTTATCAACTTGACAATATTTGATCATTTTTGGGAAATATGCTACAAGGTAGTTATGAATGATTGATGAATTAGATACTAAGTTCCCATGATTCGGACATGCACAAAAGGGATGAAAAATATTCCCCAAGAAGGAGGAGTGTTGTGGATCCACAACACACACACACACACACACACCATTTTTGGTCCTCTCACCATGGGGACCCCGCTTTTTTTTCCTTTTGGCTATTTGGTCTTGTCTACCCCCTTTAGTCCTCACTCGGTCAGTCTCAAAACCATGGGTGTCAACATGATAAAACAAGGAAAAATACCCTTTTTGGCCTTTTGGCATTTTAGAGGACCATGGTAATCCAAAATACCAAAATGGACAAAAGGCTGAAAGTTGGCCCTTTTTGTGTTTTCAGCCTTCAAAAACATCGAAAGGCCAAAGGTGTCTACCTTCATACTTTTAGTGTTTTAGACCTAGAAAACACCAAAAGTGCTGACATAGGGCCTGTGGGTTATAAGTTGTAAAAGGGCCCTAATTCAAAGTCACTTTGTGTTCTCAACTCCAAATTCCTCAAGAGCTCGTGACTTCACCATTTTCACCCCCAATCCATGAGACTGATCGCTCCATGCCCCAAAGCTCTGTTGTTTCATCCTTCCCCACTCCTAGCTCTTTCAAGGTATATTTCCTTTCTTCATTGTCTCGAGGGTTTTTTTTTCCCCTCTTCATGGTTTAGGTTTTTTAGCTTTTCACTCATAGTGCTTGTCTAGCCTAAGGCGTACAGGTTTCCCTTTCCCCTAGTCCTTTAGGGCCCTTTGGTTCCTTTAATGTTTTGTAGGGAGTCCCTCCTTGACAGGTCAGGTATTTCTCTCTCTAGATGTGTTAGGGTTTTTTTCATTTTTGGTCATGACTTTTGTCACAAGTTTTTGACCCCCAAAAGGCCAAAAACTGGGTCAAGTTGTAATCTTGTCATTTTGGAGATTCAACCTTTTTGGCATTTCAGACCTCCAAAAGGTCTAAAATTCTGATAATTATGAATCCCCAAAATTCCTCTCTCACTCCTCAAACTTTTGGATATTTGGCCGTTTCTGTGATTTGGACCTCCTCGAGGTCCAAAATTCTGACAAGTCTGAATCCCCAAAAGCCCGATCGACGAGCATCACAATTTTAGATTTTTAGTGCCCGCAAAACCTTTGAACTTTTAGATGTTGAAAGGTCTGACAAAACTCTCTCTTCAAGGGTGGATTTTCACACTTTCAGCCTTTTCGCCTCCTAACCCATTTTCGGCGCCCAAAACCCTGAAATGGATGAATGTTCAAAAACCTGCATTCCTAGCTACTTAGAGAGTTTTTTTTTTCTATTTTCTTAGTTTAGTCAACTTTATTTTAGTTTTTTCTTCAAATAAGATACTGATACTTGCATGTTTCATTACAAGAATGCCTAAGAAAAAGACTGCTTCACCTATGAAGCACCTATACAAGGGGAACACTCCCCCTTCCAAAATTGGCAACAAGCATATTGAAATCACCAATACTGATATCAGGAATGTTGATTGGGATGAATTCCTGACAAGGTGTGCCCAACCAGTCAGGATATCAGAGGATTGTACCTCCCTAGTATTAGCAGGACTAGTCAGCGCAGCAACACACCCAGTGGCCATGTCCTCACATGAATTGATCATGACCCTCAAAAACCATTATGACTCTGACAAAAGGGTGGTTGAGAATACGGATGGCCAAGTGGTATTGGATATTAGGCCAGATGTCATAGAGGATATCTTCCACCTCCACAAAGGCATAAATAAGTTTTTTGATCATAGAGAAGGGAAACTTGTGGTTTAGAAACAAAGGAGAAGAAGCTTATGAAATAGTCAATAACCACTACCTCGAGCAACCTCTCCCCAAAAATAAGATGGATAAAATAGACTTAAGGAGAGGATACATGAAAGATAATATCAAGGCAGCCATAACAATGATAAGCCGAGTATATGGGTTACCGCAATCATTCCAACTGGAGAATTGGATGATTCTCCTGATAGAAAGACTCAAGGGCTGTAGGTCTAGGTTTGACAGGGGAACCATCATTAGCAACAAATTGGATGAACAATTGGTGGTAGTAAAACATAACCCTAAGTTTTATATGAGTACTTACATGGTCTACTTACTGGTAGCAAGGGTATATTACCCAGGACTCATCAAGAGAGGAAGCCTAAATGATCCCAATGCATGGCCTCACATCATATACCCCCAATTATAGAAAAGGGAAAAAATATCAGAAGATAGCCTAGACTATCAGATATTCAATGATGCCTTCATTTTTTCAATCATCCAATCTATTGAGGGTGATTTTGCAAAAAGGATGTCAGAAGAAGCGATCGCCCAGGTGAGGACCATAGGTGCCTATTACATACAATTTAAAACCTTCACATACATTTGAATAGTGGGATCAACTATGAATCCAAAGAAGTTGCCCAGATATCCATCCAATTGGATAATCATTTTGGAGATGGCCAGGCAACTAGCAGATGCATATGAACACATAAAGCACAAGAAGAAGCACTGTTAGGATTTTCCCATCTCATTAGGACCATATACCCTACAGGATATGAAGGTTTGTAAATCTTTGGATTTTGAATGGGATGACTATCCCTTATAGCTTTACAAGATAGTATGGACTCATTTTGACCCTATTGACACTTACAACCACATTATTGGAAAATTCTACATTCACAAACCACACTTGGAGGATCACTGGATGAACTATGTAGATGATCACAAGGTCAGAATCCAAGATTATTATAGAATGACCCTTACCTTGGCAAAGGAAGTCTTAAAGACTCTTATTCCCCCAAAAGTTTGGGAATATGACTCGGATGAGGTCTTGGAGACATTTATATAGATGACGAGATATATGATAGGCCCATCATGAATGCAAAGGTTGATAAGGATGAAAATGAAAATATTGATTTTTTGGCAAGGAATGTGATGAGAACAACACATGAATGGATTAAGAGGACGTAGAAGATGATCCCAATACCTGTGAAAATTTTGATGGCTCCACCCAAGAAAGTGGATAAACAATGTGGAGAGAAGAGTATAGTGCCGCAATACAAGAAGGCATCGCCATAGAAGCCAATCAAGTTATACGACCATGAAAGTGCAATAGAGTATGGGTCAAACCCAAGGCCCAAGGCTCCTAAGACAAGAATGACTAGACAAATAGATCCTCCCATAGGGCTAGCATAGGCTGCACTGAATGAAGGACGCTCTACTTCTAGACAATCTCCTCCTGCCACTAGAAAGGGGAAGAAGACATATAAGAGGAAGAAGGCTTCTACATCTCCACAATTAGAAACTATACAAGAAGACCCGCAAGGAGAGGAAAAGGAAGAGGCCCCTCTAGTAAAAAGGACAAGGTCTTAGAAAAGGAGAGAGAAGGAGACTAGTAGGAAATACCAAGAGGATCCTTAAGAGAAAGATAATCCCTTGGATTCTATGTGATCAGATGAGTTCCAAATGTTAAACTTTGAGGGTTTGGAAGGTTTCTCAGACCTAGGCCAAGACATATTGGGTTATGTAACTGGATATGAAGCAGGCGACCCTTCTCTTTTCCAGCCATAGGTAACCCTAAGTCCACCTCCCACTCAATTTACCAACCCTGATCTGTATATACCTATTATGGGGGTGAGCTCTAAAATAGATCAAGGGTTTAGGAATCAAGAGGCCACACTCACCCAAGATGTACTTAGAAATGAGCCTGCAATATAGACCATTGTTGAGACAAATAGATCCTCCCATAGGGCCAACATAGGTTGCACTGGATGAAGGACCCTCTACTTCTAGACAATCTCCTCCTACCACTGGAAAGGGGAAGAAGATATATAAGAGGAAGAAGGCTTCTAAATCTCTGCAATTAGAAACTGTAAAGGAAGACTCACAAGGAGAGGAAGAGGAAGAGTTCCCTCTATTCAAAAGGGAAAGGTCTCAGAAAAGGAGGGAGAAGGAGACTATTAGGAAACACCAAGATGATCCTAAAGAGAAAGATAATCCCTTGGATGCTCTGGGATCAGATGAGTTCCAAATGTCAGACTTTGAGGGTTTGGAAGGTTTCTTAGACCCAGGCCAAGACACAGTGGGTTATGAAACTACATATGAAGTAGGTGACCCTTCTCTTTTCCAGCCATAGGTAACCCTAACTCCACCTCCCACTCAATTTACCAACCCAAATCTAAATATACCTAATATGGGGGAGATCTCTAAACAAAGCAAGGGTTCAGGAATCAAGAGACCCCACTCACCCAAGATGTACCTAGAAATGAGCCCCCAAAAGAGACCATTGTTGTTACAATGCCCCTTCACATTCTTTCTCTACCAACTACTGTTCCACCTCCCATTCCTACTCCACCACCATTTCTCCAAACTCCACCCACTACTCTTCCACTTTTAATTCTGAATCTCTTGACACCCACTCCACCATCATCAAGCCCTTTGCCTTGCCACATCCTGACCCCTAGAGAATCAGTAATCAAAGAAGCTACATCACCCTTTGAAACCACATTAAAGGTTATGACTAGTCTTAATACCAAAGCCTCTGTTGTTTCCTCGAGAGAGGAAGACAAAAGCCAGGGAAAACAAGATGAGGCAATGCAAGAAGGAGACAAGGAAAAAGAGGAAAGGGAAGAGGAATAAGAACACCAAGGAGAAGGGGATGAAGGGGAACGGAGTTAGGAACAAGAAGAGGGATTAGACAAAGAGGTGACTCTAGGGTCCCAAGATTTAGATTCAATTCTTAAATTTACCCAATACGAGCCGATCACTGGATCTAGTAGGCCTACATGGTTTACTAAACAAATCCACTCAAGGAGAAGAACCTATTCAGATGAGGATGAAGGGGAACATATGGATATAGAATCCTTAGGACAAGCCTTTAATAAGGAAAAAATCATATTACCAGTGTGGACAATGTCCTATGTCACTCAGGACACTAGGGGGCACCGGAACGCACATGTTGCAGTCCCATCTGCTAGCACCTCTCAAACCAAAACTACTTGGAAAGAATATACATTTGAGGAGGTAGATTTGGGGGAACATACTAGGGAAGGGAGAAAGACACTAGCAGCCTTAGGGTCCAAACATGCTCTGGGTTTCATGGATAAGGATGGAGAGACTATAAAAAAATAGATAGAATAGAATGAAGCCTTGAAGAGGTTCATTCACAAAATGGTTGGTCCCATTGACCCCAACTACCTAGATGCCTCATTACAAGAAGTGTTGTATAAAATAAACACTCCAGATCACTTTCTGATAGGTTTAACCCCATCCTTCATCAACGCAAGTGCAGATTGGAAGGAATATTTTGAGTAGTATGGGGAAGGTGCCATCAAGAAAATATTTAAACCTTATAGGTTTATTCTAGTAGAGGCTACAAATTTGATTGATTTGATGATAGATGAGGGTGGCTTGGAGTGTGACACAAGCAAATGGTGAGCTATCCTCAATGATTTACAGATCATAAAAAAATAGCGCTTCCAAAACCTGGTGAAGATATATGAAAGTGAGGAGTTAGACAATTTTGAGACATGGATCAAGCGCATAATCAAGATAATTAGTATTTATGAAAAATGTCAAGCTTCCATATTGGATAAGAAGAAAGAGGTCATGGAATCGGTGGAAGAAATATATAACCTCTTCACTGGGATCGACCTTGATTTATGCTAGGATGAAGCTAAGTAGGTCTTATGACCATCTAAAGAAGTGGTCCAACAATTTAGGGACATCATGGAAAGTGTAGGGACCAAGGAAGCCTTACAAAAATTATTTTATTCAAAATAAGAAATAATGAAGATGAAAAACCACATAGAGGAGATCCAATTCTTTGCTTCTTAAATAACTACCTTCAAGGAGAAGCAAGAATGAAAGATAAATAGGGTAAAAAGAAAGAAGATAAACTACAAGGAAGTTCAGGAGGTCATACAAAGGCTCCAGGCTGCACACCCAGAAATATTCCCCAACTGACCCCTTGGACCATTGAAACATTCTGAAGAAGAAATCTCCAAACAATTGGACAAAATTCCCTAGGGCAGAGTTTAGTATTTTGACCTTTTGACCCCACAAGCATGATAGTTTTTGGCCTTCTGGCCCTCCAATTTTTTGGCCTTTTAGCCTTCCAAACTTTCAGCCCTCCAGTTTTTCAGCCTTTCGTCCTTCCAAACTTTCGGCCCTCCAAGTTTTCAGCCTTTCGGCCTTCCAGATATTTTGGCCTTTTCGTCCTCCGACTAGTCCAAACTTTAGACCAGAGTTTTGATGTTAAACACTTAGACATTTTTTGACACTAAAAGTTTTGGAGTAGAGGTCAGGATCTGAAAAACTAGGTGTTTCCAGCAAGATCACATTTTTGCATACCAGTTGAACTCTAGATCAAATTGATGGTTAAATTGAGTTTGTTTTGAAGCGAACAAAGGTCCCCTATTAGTCTCCACTGCTAGAAGAGATTCCAGATGAAGATTCCAAGAAACAAGAAGAAGACTCCAAGTTTTCAGAAGAAACCCTCCTTCTTTTCTCTTTCTTCTTGGTGAGTTTGACCCTCCTTGCGTGGGAAAACTGATTGTAAATGGATTCATGGATCCATTCAAGTTTTCTAGTATCAGTTAAGAGTAGTTTCCTTTTTAGCAAATTTTTAGTGTAATTTATTTTTCTCTTTGATGCCCTAAACTCAAAATTCAAAGTGGTGGATCAAATTCTATATATTTTAATCACAAATTAATGTAAAGGGTCAGATTCTTGATGCAATAAAGACATACATTTGGTGCTTCATTTGTGGTATTTAAATTGTTGCTTCCTATGCAAAATTATTGAATGTATGCTTGCATTATTCATTATTTTTAGAGAGCCTCTTGTTTATTGTGCTTCGAATTCACATTTCTTTTAGTTGGAATTTATTGTTGTTTGCTTTACCTTGTTGTGACGAATGCATGGAAGAAATCATCTTTGGGATTAACGATAAATCTGTCTCATGGGTGTGTGCATCTTGATGGCTTCACGATTTGATCGATTTTGAATATCTTGCACAAGTGAATATTTTTTCTCTCCAAATGCTTTCATTTGTGGGGTAGTGAATTGTGACTTCCAGTCTGATTTATGCTTTGTGGGTTTTACTCCAAATCTCTCCCATCATTGAAATTCGCAAGGAAGGGTTTATAATGGTTTATGTTCGTAGGACTTCATTTTCAGTCATTTGCTTATTTCTTGTTACTCTACTCTCTACACTCTTCTGTCTTTTAAGTTTGAAAATCTAACATCTCGTAAAATACAAAATTGCATTTTTTTTTATCAAACCCCCATTTTGTTAAAACAGAAAATAGAAAAAAAGAACTAAAGTGTTTTGCAGCTTGATGTCTTGAATGAACCAGCGAAGGCCTCCTCGTGAACATTAATGAGGGATGGACATAAAAGAATATTCATTAATGAGACATTAATGAAATTATTTATGAGGCATGGGGAGGGTGTAAGGCCATACTTGGCAAGTTGGTCCTTAGAGGAAGTCAAGCTTGAGAAAATTGACTTTCTCAAGTGGGTTGAGTTCTAAATCACTCCTTAATGGAATGTGAAAACATTAGGAGGTGGGTTAGGATAGAATTAGGATTAGAATTAGATTTAGCAAGGGTGAATGGGTTGGGAAAGGTTCAAAACCAGAGTCAAAGTGGTTAAAGTGGGTTAGGTTGGGGTTTAGAGGAATATTATTGAAATGAATAAAACTTATTTAATTCATTCAAAAATAGAAATATCAATTATTAAGATTTTAATTTCTTTTTAATAATCAATAGGACTATAGCCAATTTAATTAAATCAATTAGGCTAGGGGATTGTTTCTTCTGCAAGTGAGCAATTGATTTAGGATTTTATTTAATTACTTGCAAATTAATCATTTTAGCCATGTATTTTATTGATTTTGATTTTGGCTAAAAGTAATTAATTTAGTGATTTGATCACTTTAGGAGATTAAATTGATTTCAAAAGAATTATTTCAAGCAGTAAAAGGATTGTTTGAACATAATTGGGTGTATGATCACACTTAGGGAAAATAGGGTCTATGGTGTGAGCAGACCAAATCTAGGTGGTTACATTTGCCCCTCTTTGAATAGATGTTCGGGCATCACATTGATTCAAAGAAAGTTTTTATTTTCACTTTAGAAAGATTGAGAATTTCGCTCATGATCGAATGAAATGCCCGATGAGATCAGTCTCGCTCTTGATCGAACTAAACTAATAGAATTGATTTTGTACTTGGTTGTCATACAAAGGTCAATAAAAGATCTTAAAGATACCATTTCTGAACTTGGTTGTTGTCCAAAGATTGATAATACTGATTCTGAACTTGGTTGTCAGCCAAAACTCAGTATGAAGCTACCAGGAGCTTAGTAAGAATGTTTTTAAAATGGGGGAACACAAGATATCCAGCTTATGAGAACCAAATCTTTCTATCCAATAGTTCTGACTTAGTCAAGGAAACTGTCATGCCCCTAGTTGTTTGATAACGAAGTCATTTTTGATGCTATTTCAAGAAAAAAATTGATTGATGATAGTGTGATCTTTCCCCCTCAGAAATGAAATTGAACGAAGAAATGAAATCCCTCTGTTGAAATGATGTATCACTTGTAGGAAAAGGTTGGGAAAGAAAGAACAAAGTAGAAGAAGTGAAAAAGGTGGTGTGTTTTAAGAGGAAACACACGAGAACCAAGTTAATTATGTGAAAATGTGAGTGGTGAAACTGATAAAATGATGTCAGACCAAGATTTATGATGAAATGTGCAATTTGATAGATTTTCCAAACAAATGGAGCAAATCTTCATTTTCAGGAGCTGTCGTAAAACTTTTACTGTACTACATAAAATACATTAGGCACCTTCTATTTGGTTCCTGATTGATAAAAAAGAGAACAGAAATGGAGTTTCAGTTGCCTGGGAGGAGGTCATTCCTCGTATAGAGGAGCTGATAGATTATGATCTAGATGATCATCTCGCTAGAGGGAGAGGAGGATCCCAGAGAGACAGGGGTGGTGGTGGAGATGACAGAGGTGGTGGTGCGGTGGGTGGCCATGCAGATGTGGGCAGTGGTAGTATAGAGGGTCGGCGCACCCAATTCAGATTTGTTACTCTCTGGATAGATCCATGTCCTTTATTGATAGGAGAGCAGCAAAGACAACAGAGGCAGCCTAATAGATCACATGAAAGATCTTCAGGATAGGATTCTAGTAGGGATGGAGATCCTCTATCCCAGTGTGAGCAGGAGAGAGAGCAGCTGAGGGAACAACTCACAGCTTTAGAGGCTAGGCTTACTGTAGCTGATTCCAGGATTGCTATATCAGATGAATTTCTCGCAGATAGGTATAGAAAACTAGAGCACCTTAGGGTAGAGTAGGATAGGTAGGGTGATATGCTTAGAGTAGAGAGAGATGTAGAGGCTCAGATAGCCACCCACCAGGGATAGAGAGCATCTCATTACTTTTCTTTATACCATGCTAAAGTTTCAGAGGGCTAGAGAGAACTTTCATTTTCATGGGTTGCTCAATAGTCTGAGGGAGAAATTCCTCCTCCACCGCCATTTGTACCACCTCCTCCTCCTCCTCTAGATCAGGGAGAGGGGGGGAGCCAGAGCTGATACATATATTTTTGTACTATTTTGTGAGATCATTTTGTATATCCAGAGCCTTGTGAGGCCATTATTTTATACTATTGACACTTTCATATATGTATATTTGATTTATCTATGTACTCCGATACTCGTTGTGTAGACTTGTGCCATTTTGTTGATTTGTACCATGTTTTGAGATATATATTTGATGCAGCTACTTCTGATTCTGACATGATTCATGAGTTCTCTCTGCTTTGATAGATTTATTTGCACATGTGATTATATCTTGGTCGTATGATGAGTTAGATTTAGATGATGACATCATTTATGCATTTTGATTTATCATATATATGTTTCAAATGATACTATGTGAATATGCAAAATGTATGTTTTTGATTTTTTCTTATGCAACTAAAATGTATGAATGCACTTAGGATGTAGAAATGAAATGTAATGCATAAGTGCTTTATTTTTGTATTTTTCCTCTGTCTCATTTTATGAATGCAAAATGTATGCTATGGATGTGCAATGATATAAATATCAGCAATAGTAAATGGATGTATTTAACTTGGATTTAGAATAAAATAGAAATAATTTTTGAGCTCAAATTCCTTATGCTTTTTGCTTCTTTCACAAATGCATCATGTGATCTCTAAATGCAGCTATATGCAAACTTTTAGGACTTGTCACTGAATTATATATATTATAGCATTTTTATCATCATTGGGAACTATTTGCAATGGATACCACTTGATAGTACAACCATCACTAATACCCAATGATATTATGAAAGTATGAATACTATGTTTTACTCGAATGTCAGAAATAGACTTAGTCATCAAGGCATAGAAGCCAGGATAGAAAAATAGTCACCTTCCTTTTATTATACCAGAATCTATGTAAGGAAAGATATTGGACCCGCAATGACCTTGAAAATTCATATCCTTGGGTACATTATTCTTCGTATACCTTAGAGAGAATCTAAGTTAGAAAAATAGACAAGGAAATTGTTTCAAACTCACTGTAGCTCACACATAACAAAGATCGAGATATATGTGGCTATCCACTCAGAGTGGTAGCTCTTACAATAAACATCCAAGTTAGGTGAAATTTATAGGATCATTTGGAACAATCACCATACATAGAAAACCAAGAAAACATTATGCCCTTGTCCTTGCGAATCTTTTTCTTTGCATAGACGTCATGGAGTAACGCAGGGGAAATAAAAATTTATCAATTCTGAATCAATCAAATAAAATTCATAACTTCTTAGATGCTCTTAGTGAAAACATCATGGGTACATAAAAGAGTCATAATCAAACCAAAATCAAACTATGTTTAGGTAGTATTTAGAAATACTATTGATTTAGCTTTCAAGCATAGTAGAGATTCACCAATCAAAAAGTTGGAATTCAAGCAATATGTGTTCCATGTCTGTGTAACATTCTTCCTATTTGCAATCCAATGTAGGTCTTAGGAACATCATTTTTGTTAGTGCAATTTTTGTGCCAGCCTTGTTTTGTAAAAGTGATAGTTTAGTGAAAACATTGAGAACCATTGGGTCACAAGACAAAACATCCTATGACAACCTAGCATACACAACCAAATATGCTAGCAAAAGATGCCCCCAGTTTAGAATGACTTGATCCTAAGATAGAAATGTAGACAAATCCCAAGCAAGGATAAGATTTTCGTAAGGAAATGAACTCAACTCTTAGCACAGGTGTAATTGTGAAGGCTTAGTATCAATAATGTATTGATAGATGGAGCGCAGAATACAAGTGATCCCTAATTTCCAAGTTTTCACCACTTGGAAAGACCTTTTATTATATTTTCTACCAGGATGCCTGTTTTACTAGGTTTACATCAAGGAACTTTTTTCTTTTTCAATTTTTTTTCTATTTTTTCTTGTTTGAATGTTTTTGTAGTATCTGGGCACTTGTTTTCAAGGTTTTAACCAAGGATACCTTTCTTCAATACTTTTCCATTATTTTTGGATTTCTTCAAGACCAATTTTCTAAATGTTTTTGGTAGTTTCTAAGAACTATTTACTGTACAGGCTCTGCTAGCCAAACATCAAGCGTAAAATTGATTCAAATGTAGAGTGTTGATAGGATCTGGAAGAATGTCCCCATCAGGTGTAGCAAGTTGATAAGATCCATTACCATCCATTAGTGAATACATTTGGTAGCTTTTTGTGAGGTCTATGATCATATCAATATTAGGTAGGGGGAAGTCATCCTTAGGACATGCCTTGTTTAAGTCTCTGAAGTCTATACATATCCTAATAGATTTTTCAGATTTAGATAGTGGGACCACATTGGAGATCCATCTTGCATAGGAAATGAATCTGATGAATCCATCCTTCAATAATTTATCTAGTTCCACTTTTACTAGTAATGCAACATGAGGATGCATCTTTCTAAGTTTATATTTCACGGGTTTGATCGCAGGAGCTCTAGACAAGTGGTTCATTATTAATTCAGGATCCAGTCCAGGCATATCTATATAAGACCATGCAAATTTGATCTTCTTCTCTTTTAGGAACTCAATGAACTGTGTCTTCTCTTCTATCAAAGATTGTGCAAGGTGTAGTTTTTGAGGATCTTTAGATGTACCCAAATTAACTGGTTGTGTTGGTTCTATCAGAACTGAAGACCTTTCTTGAAAGTGCTCTGGGAGGATATCAAGAATCACATCCTTTGGCACCTCTAAGAGGTTTTCACCATTATATATGTCTTTTGTTTTTACTATTTTAGGATCTAACACTTCCATAATGTGGTTTTCACCATCAATTCTCCTTTTCTTTTTCTTTTTTAATTTTTTACTAAGAAACTTGATATCCTCCTATGACATGTTCATGCTCCTTGTACTAGTGGAAGAAAGGTAGGGTTCACAAGCATTTAGATAGCAAGAAAAAGTGTAGTCATTGGGAAATTCAAGAGTAGGAGTAGGATCCATAATAGTCCAATCAATTAGGTCTAGGTTTATCAAAGATAAGGAGTCAAACTCAGGGAAGAACAACATTGCGTTAGCATCATGACTATTAACTGACATCACATGTCTTGTTAAGTCAATTTCTTTGATGTTTAGATCAATAAGAGTTAGATCGTCATTAAAAGGGTCATTATTAGTTCTATGGGGACCAAACTCTAGTGACTCATCAGTAGAACTTTCATCATCATCTCTCCATAAAAGGAGGATTCTTTCTTGTCACCTCTGAAGTTCTCCTAGACTTATGAGAACATCATTCTCTCCATCAATGATCAGGGGAAGGAACTCTTCCTCTACTTCAAGAATATCACTATTGTTGGGAGTAGTGTTATAATGTTCATTAGGTGTTGATGGAGCTACAAAAATGTGAATCATATGTATTTCAATGTCCTTTGTGGTGATAGAGAGATCACCCCATTCATAATCATGAGAGTCTGTTACTTTGTCATTAGACTTGTTTAAGAATTCTTCAATATTTATCTTGTGCACTTGGTTACCCACCTGTGGATCAAAGTGTGGCAAATCAAGGATATGTATGATTGTGAATAACTACCCCCAATTAGGATGTGAATCCTCTTGTCGGGGTGTGCTCTCTATAGCCATTGATATCAATGGTATCTCTAGATCATCTGTTGTTGTGTCTCCTACTTCTTGAATAGGAGGTTGTAGTAACAAAGGTATGTGAATACCTTGTGGTACCTCAAATCTTGCTACATAGCGCTCTCCTTGATAGTCAGGATTCTCTGTGCCAACATGTAATAACATTTTATAGGACCAAGGTTCTAGTTCTATCTCCTCTATTTCATCACTCCCTTTGTCAAAGATCAAACTATATTTTGAAGCATGTTTGTCAGATTCAGTATTAAAACCTAGTCCTATTTTGTCTCTGGTATTCCTGAACTCCATGTGTATAGGTTCAATAAGTCCTCTTCTATTGTCTCTTAGAGGTCCTTTTCCTTTGTATCCCATTTTCTTGAGGAGGTCATATCCTTTACAATACTATTCTAGAGATATTTCTATATGTTTGACCTCAGCTTTTGTTGGTTCTCCTTTGTAAAGCCAGTCCAAGACTGCCTATTCTTTTGTGTTATCTAAAGAAGAGGTGGACACCTTTACCATGCCAGTTGCTTTGTGGATTTATAGCTCCTTGGATGTAGTGGGTGTGAATGTCAAGGAAGGTTTTCCATAGGATTTTGGTGACACCGAAAGTTATGTCAGTGATGGAGTCATGTCCAACTTGTATTCTCCCATAACTGTTTCTTCAAGTTTTAAAGTCTTCCCAAATATTTTCATAACCATGTCCTTGGTAGTCTCAAGAGAAATCTCATTCGTAGCTTCTTTGTTATGTGGAATAATACTACCAGCTTTGATATTGTTGCAAGTATAATTAGCATCCGCAAGAATTGTCAGTTCCACCCCATTATGTGGGAACTCAATACATTGTTGGTAAGTAGATGACACAACTTGCATTTCATGGATCCAAGGTCACCCTAATAGGATATTGTAGGCCATGGGTAGACTCTGATGGGTAGAACAATAAGACCTTTAGAGGATCTTTCTTCCTCATCATAAGCTTTGATAGTTATTTTTCATCTAGAGTCAATGGTCTATTCTGAGAGACCCAGTTTCTTAAATAGATTAAGTGTACAAATATTCAATCCTGCCCCTCCATCTATAAATACATGTCTAACATGTGGATGTGTCAATTATTTATCATCCTCTTCAAAAAAGGAGAGATAATGTGGCGCTGAGATGTGATTGACCATCGCTTGGAATTTGTCTATATCATGGTCCTTTGGTACATTTGCAGCATGTAGGGCTTGTTCCAAGATTTCTCTATGTACAGTGGATATTTTAAGCAACTCAAAAATGGAAATTTTGGCAGAGGTTCGCTGCAATTGGTCTACCAAGTCATACTTTGCTGCAGGAATAGTAACCGTGTGTTTTGCTGCTGGTGATGCTATTTTTGGGGAAGAATTGGGTCCTTTGATCATGACCTATGCTTACCTCCGAGTCACCACATTTGATTGGAAAGAAACACCTTTGATTGTGACCACATTAATTGATTCAGTTTTAATGTCTAGCTTATTGATCACGTTATCATTATTGGAGTAGGTGTAGTTTACTTCATTACCTTTTCCTTTAGATGCTTCTCCCTTCTCGTAATTAGGGAATGGTTTGTTGAATGCTGTATGATCTTTGATGGTAGTGTGTCCCTCTACTTTGATCTTTCCTCCTTCAATGAGGTCTTGAATAACATGTTTAATCTTAAGGCAATTGTTAGTCTTGTGTCTTTTATTTTTGTGAAAGACATAGTAAGAATTATCATTCCACCACCTTGGTTTGACCGCTGGTTCCCATGGTTTGGAATGTGGGATTGTGAGAACTTTGTTGTCTAATAGTGTCTTCAAAACAGTCTCAAGAGGCTCTCCCAAAGGAGTGATTGTTCTTTAAGGTTTTGAAGTCCATGGCCGACCCTTGTTATTATCATTGTTTTCTTTGGGTATGGGGGTTGCTACCTTGGCATGTTTTCTTTCTTGCATGCTATTAGTTAGATTGAATACCTTAGGTTTAGGACCAACATTGGATGTGTCTACTACGCCATCGTTGACAACATTTTTATTTTACTTCCACCACTTAGGCTTGGAGTTGGATTTGTTAGATTTGTTTTCACTTTGAAGAGTGATCTCTCCCTTCCTAACCACAACTTCTTTGATACAGAGGACGTTCTTGATCATCCTGTTGAAGCTAGGGGAATATGTAGGCTACAACCAAGTGATGGTGCAGGAGGAAGACAGGCTAAAAATGGCATTCACAACTAAATGGGGAACCTTCGCCTACCATCGGATGCCTTTTGTACTGATTAATGTTAGGCCCACTCTTCAGAGGGAAATGGACATAGCTTTCAAGGGACTAGTTAGGAGGTGCATTATCATCTATATGGATAATCTCATAGTTTTCTCAAAGAAAAGAGTTGACCACTTCAATGACCTTAGAAAATGCCTTCAAAGATACAGGGAACTCAGGATTTTCCTCAATCCCAAGAAATGTGTGTTTGGGGTAACTGAAGGCAAACTCTTGGAACATATCATCTCCAAAAAGGGGATAGCCATCGATCCTGAAAGGGTAGAGGCCATTCTAAAGTTGACATCGCCACATAGCCACAAATAACTAAAATATTTCTTTGGGAATATCAACTTTGTAAGGAAGTTCATTAGCAATTTTGTAGAGATAGTAAAACCATTGAATGACATGCTCAAGAAAGACACCAAGATTGAATGGGATCTCCTAGCCAAAAAATTTGAAGAGATTAAACATGTCATTGCCATGGCACCGGTCCTAGTTATCCTAGACTACACTATCCCTTTTAAGGTTTAATCTTTTGCATCTAAGCACTCATGTGTAGGCATCCTCACACAAAAAAAGAATAGTAAAGATGAGAGACCCATAGCTTTCATGAGTTCCCCTTTCAAAGACGCTGGGCTTAGATACCCAAACATGGATAAATAGTCATTCACTCTTGTCAAAGTGGTAAAAAAGTTCATACATTAGATCTTGAGAAGTATAGTCATTGGGGTAGTTCCAAATGCAGCCGTAAAGTCCCTTTTGATGCAGAATGAGTTGGGAGAGTGGAGAGGAAAATGGATGGAAATCCTCCAAGAGTTTGACATTGAAATCTGACTTATGAAACTAGTGAGGGGCCAAGGCTTGATGAAGTTGCTCTTTGAGGTTGAAGAAGGTCTGGTCTTCCAAACCTACACTGATCAAGGTGTGATCAGTGATGTATGGTACAAAGACACAGTGTATTATCTACTGCAAAACCATTTTCCAGAGGAAATGAGAGGTTCCTAGAGAAGATCCTTGAGAATCAAAACCAGCTCCTACATGTTGAAGAATGGACAACTGTATAAACGTAATTATGAGGGCCTATACCTAAGGTTCTTGGAAAGACTTGAGGCAAAGCAAATCCTAGAAGATTTCCATGAAAAATATAGAATGGGACATGGGTCAGCTGATGCAACTGCTCACCAAATTTTAAGGGTGGGATATTTCTGGCCTAGAATATTCAGAGACACCAGCAAACATGTGAGGTCTTGCAAACCTTTCCAAATGAGCACAACTCGAGAGAGAAACCCCACAATGCCCCTACAACCAATATATGAGGTAAGCATGTTTTCCCAATGGGGCTTAGATTTTGTTGTAATGATTAACCCCCCTTTGTCTACAGGATACAATTTCATTTTGACAGCTACTGACTACTGCACACACTGGATAGAGGCTCAAGCACTGAAGAATTGTACTACAAAGGTCATAAAAAAATTCTTGGAGGAGCGCATCATAACCAAGTTTGGGATGCCATTTTATCTAGTATGTGACAATGCTCCCTCCTTTTCTTTGGCCTCACTCACACAATGGTCTATCAAGAACTAGGTACTCCTCAAGTTCTCTTCAAATTATTATCCGCAAGGAAATAACATAGCAGAGTCTACAAATAAGAACTTAACAATAGTGATCAAACACCTCCTAGATGACAACCCTAGGGATTAGCACACATAATTAAAATATTCTTTATGGATTGGTCACGTAAAAATCAAAAATGCCTTGGGGACATCTCCATACCAGTTGGTCTATGGATTACAACCGGTCTTCCCTATGAACTTAAAGATCCCAGTCCTTAGATTCATATACCAATATGTGGGAGGAGAAGATCAAGTATAATTCTGGCTCATGAATATCCTTAACTTAGAGGAGAAGTGAGCATCAACTCTGGAGCATGTATCAAAGCATCAAGCCATAGTCAAGAGGTGATTCGACAAGAGAGCTACCATTAAAGCCTTCAGGATCTCTGATCTTGTCCTTATGTGGGATAAGGCAAATGAAAATCTGGGCAGCCACACTAAGTTCCAAAGATTGTGGACAGGACCTTACAAGATATTAGAGATCCTGGGGGAGAACACTTTTAGGATCAACACTTTAAATGGAGACTTGAACCCATTGCCAGTCAACAGAAAATTCCTCAAACATTACTTTGGATCCTAAGAAGGATTACCTTTCATCCCTTGTACCATAGTCCATTTTTTTCTTCTTTGTTTTCTTTCTTTCCTTTTTTTTGAGTCGCCCTCACTGTCACTCCTTTCTTCCATTCACGATGGTTTTTTTTTCCTTTTGTCGGTGCTCATTTGTGATTTTGGGTCAGTGTATTTTGGATCTATTCCAAGGTAGTCCCTAGATTGGAGCAGAGGTATTTCTTAGTCAAATTCTTCAAAGATACATGTAACATGAAGGACACTCCTAAAAGGCAAAGTGGTGATAATTATCATTGATAGACAAGAAGAAGTTCAAAGATTGGTCATCCTGATCCCAGAACACACTAAGAGACAATGCCCAAGAGCGTTGGTTCCTTGAGAATTTGTCAGTTGCAACCAGCATGAGTGCATAGATTTGGGTACCCACCGATCCCAAGAGCCAAGTCTGAACTTAATGCAAAGGCAATAAAAAAAGAAAATAGTTGAAGAGAGAGGAAGAGAAGCACATGAAGAGAAAAGTGTCCCAAAGAGGCCACAAGTGTGAAATCTAGGTGGCATAGCCTAATCGTTGCCCAAATTAGATTAAATATGAAAATAGAATTTCATTGCTATGGACCTGAATACATTGAGTACACAAACATCTGAGGCTTAACATATTTAAAAAGCACATAGAAGAAATAAAATGATTGTCTAAAAGATAGAACTCTAAAAAAAGAAAGAAATCTATAGCCTAGCAAATAGAACAGACTTGGGTGACTATGACAACCTCTACCAGGGATATGAATGCCTGATCAACAATAGAGAAAGGTTATACTTGGGATTCAGGGAAATCTTTGTCAGGGCTATGAATGCCTGACTAGCAGCAAAGCTCTTTCCAGGAAACCCTGGTCTACTTGCTGAAGGCTGGGAGTGGCTGACAAATGTTTCGGTTACCAAAATCAAGGGTCAAGAAATGAATACATATGAACACACACTGGGAAACTAGTGGAAAACCTCAGATTGGAAGTCATTGAAAGATTGTCAACACCAAAAAACTCTTGGTTTTATTCTACTGCAAAGCTACATTTTGGAAGAGTATTGATGATGTAAAAATGCCTTGGTCATTCCTCCTTTTGTCAGGGCTATTTATTGTGGGCCCACAACACACACCCCATTTTTGGTCCTCTGACCATGGGGACCCCCCTTTTTTTTGCCTTTTGGATTTTTGGTCTTGTCTTCCCCCTATAGTCCTAGTTTGGTCAGTCTCAAAACCATAGGTATCGGCATGATAAAAAAAGGAAAAACACCCTTTTTCAGCCTTTTGGCCCTTTTGGAATTTCAGAGGACCATGGTACTCTGAAATATTGAAATGGCCAAAAGGATAAAAGTCAGCCCTTTCAGTTTTTTTGGCCTCTGAAAACACTGAAAGGCCAAAGGTGTCTACCTCTGAACTTTCAGTGTTTTAGACCCCAAAAAACTGAAAGTGCCGACGTAGGGCCCGCGGGTTATAAGTCATAAAAGGTCCCTAATTTGAAGTCAATTTTCATTCTCAACTCTAAATTCCTTGAGAGCTCACGAATTCACCCTTTTAACCCTTAATCCCTGAGACTAATCACTCTGTGCCCCCAAGCTCCATTGTGTCTTCCTTCCTCGCTCCTAGCTCTTTTGAGGTAGGTTTCATTTCTTTGTTGTCTTGAGGTTTTGTTTTTTTCCCCTCTTTGTGTTTAGGTTTTCAGGTTTTTACTCCTAGTATGTGTCTAGCCTAGGGTGTACAGATTTCCCTTTCCCCTAGTCCTTTAGGGCCCTTTGGCACCTTCAATGTTTTGTGCAGAGTCCCTCCTTGATGGGTCAGGTTTTTCTCTCTTCGGATGTGTTAGGGTTTTTTTAATTTTTGGTCACGATCTTTGTCACAGATTTTTGGCCCCCGAAAGGCCAAAACTAGGGTCAAGTTGTAATCTCATCATTTTGGAGATTTGGCATTTTTGGCATTTCAAACCTCCAAAAGGTCCAAAATTTTGATAATTCTGAATCCCTGAAATGCCTCTCTCACTCCTCGCACTTTCAGAGATTCGGCCTTTTCGGCATTTTGGACCTCTTTGAGGTCTGAAATTCCAACAAGTCTAAAAACCTGAAATCTTGATCGACAAGCATCATGATTTTGGATTTTCAGTGTCCGCAAAACCTTTGGACTTTCAGATGCCAAAAGGTTTGATGAAAATCACTCTTTAAGGGTGGCTTTTCATACTTTCATCCTTTCCGCCTCCTAACTCATTTTCTTAGTTTAGTTAGCTTTCTTTCAATTTTTTCTTCAAATAAGATACTGATACTTTCATGTTTAATTACAGGAATGCCTGAGAAAAAGACTACTTCACCCATGAAGTACCTATACAAGGGGAACACTCCCCCTTCCAAAATTGGCAATAAGCATATTGAAATCACCGATACCGATATCAAGAATGTTGATTGGGATGAATTCCTGACAAGGTGTGTCCAACCAGTCGGGAGATCAGACAATTGTACCTCCCTAGTATTAGCATGACCAGTCAGTATAGCAGCACACCTAGTGGTTGTGTCCTCACCTGAATTGATCATGACCCTGGAAAACCATTATGACTCCAACAAAAGGGTGGTTCAAAATAAAGAAGGCCAAGTGGTATTGGATACTAGGCCAGATGTCATAGAGATGTCTTCCACTTCCTCAAAGGCGTAGATAAGCTTTATGATTTTTTCATAGAGAGGGGAAACTTTTGGTTTATAAACAAAGGAGAAGAAGCTTATGAAATAGTCAATAACCACTACCTCGAGCAACCTCTCCCCAAAAATAAGCTGGACAAAATAGACATAAGGAGAGGATACATGAAAGATAATATCAAGGAAGCCATAGCAATGATAAGTTGAGTATATGGGTTACCGCAGTCATTCCAACTCAAGAATTGGATGATTCTCCTAATAGAAAGACTCAAGGGCCACAAGTATAGGTTTGACTGGGGAACCATCATTAGCGATAAGTTGGATGAACAGCTGGTGGCAGTAAAACACAACCCTAAGTTTTATTTGAGTACTTACGTGGTGTACCTATTGGTAGTAAGGGTAGATTACCCAGGACTCATCAAGAGAGGAAGCCTAAATGATCCCAATGCATGGCCTCACATAATATACCCCCATTTATAGAAAAGGCCAAAAATGTCAGAAGATAGCCCAGAATACTAGATAGTCAATGATGCCTTCATATTTGTAATCATCCAATCTATTGAGGGTGATTTTGCAAAAAGGATGTCAGAAGAAGCAACAACCAAGGTGAGGGCCATAGGTTCCTATTATATACAATTGAGAACCTTCACATACATTTGGATAGCAGGATCAACTGTGAATCCAAAGAATTTGCCCAAATATCGATCCGACTGGATAATCATTTTGGAGATGGCCAGGAAACTCGTAGATGCATATGAACACATAAAGCACAAGAAGAAGCACTGCTGGGATTTTCCCATGTCACTGGGACCATATACCCTATAGGATATGAAGGTTTGTAAATATTTTTCTTTTGAATGGGAGGATTGTCCCCTGCAGCTTTACAAGATAGCACGCCCTAATTTTTACCCTATTGGCACTTACAGCCACATTATTGGCAAATTATACATTCAAGAACCACACTTGGAGGATCACTAGATGAAATGTCTAGATGATCACAAGGTTAGAATTTAGGACTATTGTAGAATGACCCTTACCTTAGCAAAGGAATTCTTAAAGACTCTTATTCCCCCAAAAGTTTTGGTATATGACTCTGATGAGTTTTTGGAGGCCATTTATATAGATGACAAGATATATGGCATGCCCATCATGAATGCAGAGGTTGATAAGGATGAAATGATGATATTGATTTCTGAGAAAGGCATGTGATGAGAACAATGTAGGAATGGATTAAGAGGCCCTAAAAGATGATCCCAATACCTATGAAAATATTTATGGATCCACCTAAGAAAGTAGATAAACAATGCGGAGAGAAGAGTACAATGTCGCAATACAAGAGGGCACTGCTACAGAAGCCAAGAATGGTATATAGCCATGATTGTGCAGTACAGTATGGGTCAAACTGAATGCCCAAGGATCCTATGAAAAGATTGACTAGACAAATAGATCCTCGCATAGGGCTAGCATAGGTTGCACTGAATGAAGGACCCTCTACTTCTGGAGAATCTCCTCTTGCCACTGAAAAGGGGAAGAAGACATACAAGAGGAAGAAGGCTTCTGCATCTCCACAATTAGAAAGTGTACAAGAAGACCCATAAGGAGAGGAAAAGGAAGAGGCCCCTCTAGTCAAAAGGACAAGGTCTCAGAAAAGGAGAGAGAAGGATACTAGTAGGAAACACAGAGAGGATCCTAAAGAGAAATATAATCCCTTAGATGCTATGGGATCAGATGAGTTCCAAATGTCAAACTTTGAGGGTCCGGAAGGTTTCTCAGACCTAGGCTAGGACATGGTGGGTTATGCAATTGGATATTAAGTAGGTGGCCCTTCCCTTTTCTAGCCACAGGTAACCCTAACTCCAACTCCCACTCAATTTACCAACCCTAATCTGTATATACCTATTATGGGGGTGAGCTCTAAAAGAGATCAAGGGTTCAAGAATCAAGAGGCCCCACTTCCCCAAGATGTAGTTAGAAATGAGCCCACAATAGAGACCATTCTTGTTACAATGCCCCTTCACATTCCTACTCCACCAAATACTATTCCACCTCCCATTTCTACTCCACCACCATTTCTCTAAACTCCACCCACTACTCTTCCACTTCTAATTTTGAATCTCCCGACACCCACTCCACCATCATTAAGCCCTTTTCCTTGCCACATCCTGACCCCTGGAGGATCAGTAACCAAATAAGTTGCATCACCCTTCAAAAAAACATTTAAGGTTATTACTGGTCTTAATATCAAAGCCTTAGTTGGTTCCTCAATAGAGGAAGAGAAAAGCTAGGGAAAACAAGATGAGGCAATGCAAGAAGGAGATAAGGAAGAAGAGGAAAGGGAAGACAAGAAGAACACTGAGGAGAAGAGGATGAAGGGGAAAAAAGACATGAATAAGAAGAGGGGCCAAACAAAGAGGTGACTCCAGTGTCCCAAAATTTAGATTCAGTTCTTCAAGTTACCCCATATGAGCCGGTCACTGCATCTAGTAGGCCTACATTGTTTACTAAATAAATTGAATCAAGCAGAAGAACCTATTAAGATGAGGATGAAGGGAAAAATACAGATATAGCATCCTTAGGACAAGCCTTTCATCAGGAA
This sequence comes from Thuja plicata, assembly GCA_018584345.1. NCBI lineage: Eukaryota > Viridiplantae > Streptophyta > Pinopsida > Cupressales > Cupressaceae > Thuja > Thuja plicata. The sequence goes on along the minus strand of MU223972.1, from coordinate 1,362,305 downwards.
AAAATCATATTACCAGTGCGGATAATGTCCTATGTCACTCAGGAAACCAGGGGGCGCTGGAAGGCACAGGCTATAGTCCCATCCGCCATCACCTCTCAAACCCAAACTACTTTTGAAGACTATACATTTGAGGAGGTATATTTGGGGGAACCTACTAGGGAAGGGATCAAGACACTAGTATTGTTAGGGCTCAAACATGCTATGGGTTTCATGAGTAAGGATGAAGAGACTATAAAAACCTTGATAGAATAGAATGAAGCCTTGAAGAGGTTCATTCACAAAATAGTTGGTCCCATTGACCCCAACTGCCTAGAGGCCTCATTACAGGCAGTGTTGGATAAAAGAAACACTCAAGACTTGCTGGTAGGTTTAACCCCATCCTTCATCAAAGAAAGTGTAGATTGGAAGGAAGATTTTGAGCAATACGGGGAAGGTTCCATCAAGCGAATATTCAAACCTTATAGGGTTATTGTAATAGAGGCTACAAATTCGATTGATTTGATGAAAGATGAGGGTGGCCTAGAGTTTGAGACAAGAAAATGGTGAGCCACCCTCCAGGATTTATAGATCATCAAAAAATAGTGCTTCTAGATCCTGGTGAAGATATATGAAGGTGAGGAGTTAGAAAATTTTGAGACATGGATCAAGCGCATAATCAAGATAATTAGCATTTATGACAAATGTCAAGCTTCCATACTAGATAAGTAGAAAGAGATCATGGAATGGGTGGAAGAAATAGATATCTTCTTCACATGGATCAGCCTTGATTTATACTGGGATGAAGCTAAGCATGTATTACGACCATCTAAAGCAGTGGTCCAATAATTTAGGGACATCATGGCAAGTGTAGGGACCAAGGAAGCCCTACAAAAATTATTTTATTCAAAAGAAGAAATGATGAAGATGACAAACTACGTAGAGGAGATCTAGTTATTTTTTTCTGAACTAGCTACCTTCAAGGAGAAGCAAGAACAAAAGGTCAACAGGGTAAAAAGAAAGAATATAAACTATGAGGAAGTTCAGGAAGTCTTACAAAGGCTCCAGGCTGCATGTCCAAAAATATTCCCGAGCTGACCCATTGGACCATTGAAACATTCTGAAGAAGAAATCTCCAAACAAATGGACAAAATTCCCCATGGCAGAGTTTAGTACTTCAGCCTTTCGGCCATTCGGCCCAAAAAATAGGATAGTTTTCGGCCTTCCAGCCCTCCGAGTTTTTGGCCTTTCGGCCCTCCGGGTTTTTGGCCTTTCAACCTTCAAAAATTTCAGCCCTCTGGGTTTTCATCCTTTCGGCCTTCCATATATTTCAGCCTTTTCGGCCTTTGACAAGTCCAAACTTTGGACCAGAGTTTTGATGTTAAACACTTAGAAGTTTTTTGACACTAAAAGTTTTGGAGTAGAGGTTGGGATCCAAAAAACTGGGTGTTTCCAGCGAGATCACATTTTTGCACACCAGTTGAACTCCAAATCAAATTGATGGTTAAGTTGAGTTAATTTTAAAGGGACTAAGGGTCCCCTATCAGTCTCTAGAGCCAGAAGAGCTTCCAGATGAAGATTCCAAGAAAGACTCCAAGAAACAAGAAGAAGACTCCAAGTTTTTAGAAGAAACCCTCCTTTTCTTTTTCTTCTTGGCGTGTTTGACCCTCCTTGTGTGGGCAAACTGATTGTAAATGGATTCACAGATCCATGCAATTTTTGTAGTATCAATTAAGAGTAGTTTCCTTTTTAGCAAAGTTTTAGTTTAATTTATTTTTCCCTTTGATGCCCTAAATTTGGAATTCAGAGTGGTGGATCAAATTCTATATATTGTAATCACAAATCAATGTAAAGGGTCAGATTCTTGATGAAATAAAGACATACATTTTGTGCTTCATTATGGTGTGTAAATTGCTACTGCCTATGCAAAATTATTGAATGTATTCTTGCATATGCATTATTTTTAGAGAGCCTCTTATTTATTGTTCTTTGAATTTGTGTTTCTTTTAGTTGGAGTTTGTTGTTGTTTACTTTACCTTGTTGTGATGAAAGCATGGAAGAGATCATCTTTGGGCTTAACAATAAATCTGTCTCGTGGGTGCGCATATCTCAATGGCTTCACAATTTGATCAATTTTGAATATCTTGCACGAGTGAATACATTTTATCTCCAAACGCTTGCATCTGTGGGATAGTGAATTGTGACTTGGTCTAATTTATGCTTCGTGGGTTTTACTCCAAATCTCTCCCATCATTCAAATTTGCAAGGAAGGGTTTATAACAGTTTATGTCTGTAGGACTTCATTTTAACTCATTTGCTTATTTCTTGTTACTCTACTCTCTACTTTCTTCTGTCTTTTAATTTTGAAAATCTAACATCTCAAAAAATACAAAATTGCATTTTGTTTATCAAACCCCCCTTTTGTTAAAATGGAAAATACCAAAAAAGAACTAAAGTTTTTTGTAGTTTGATGTCTTGAATGAACTAGCAAAGGCCTCCTCATGAAAAATCACATTTATCTTCAACTGAGAAACCATGCAGGTTGTGACCCAACCCTGGAGAATCTTGGGAATAACCCCATTATTCTTTCAAGAGAGGAGATTGAATTTTCAAGATCCTAGCAAGTTGGCTTGTGTCAAAACAATGCTCAACAAGGAGGAAGAGAATGCAATTCTGGCATTCATCTTTGTACAGACCGTAACAAAGTCCATGTAAATACAATACAAATAGTAATATTTTTGTCATTTTCCTTGGATATATCTTGCTTGGAATCTTAGTATGGCTAGAAGTAGCGTCATCGTTATTTTTTTATTGATTTTAACTGGTTTTAAAATCTTTGCATTCAATTTTGACTGACTGTACCATGACAGTGATGGTTTATGCACTCATTTCTTTCTCTAATAGAGTGTATAGGGTTTTGATACCTTATGTTACCATTTTTTTTCATGGTATGAGTTCCCAATATGTATAATATGTGTATTTTAATCATTTTTTGCAGATTTAAAGGTAGATAAATGATTCAAATTCTTAGATATTGGGATTGTGCTTTGAAAATACTCTAAAAGAGGGTCATAAGTATAACTTAGTGGGAATTATAGCCACATAAGGAGGATGTTAAGGGTTTATTCCATCTATATACATGGAATAAAATATGAAATGACTAGTGGGAGGTTCTGGAAGTGATTGTAAGGCTGAGAACTAGATATCCCTAGGTTGGTGTCCCTAGAAGTGGGGCTTTGGTGCATGGAGGGGTAGATGAGTATGGATCCTCAAATAAAGTTGAAAATGTGTTGATTTGGAACATTTTTCCAGACTATTTCAAGGTTTTTGATCTTGGGAATTCATCCTTCCACTAATTTCTTTGTAAAAGTGTCAAATTAGGCCTAGGAAGGATAACAGAGACAATAGATTTTTGGAATGACAAGAGAAAGAAATAATATGCAAGATTGACATATGTTAAATAACTTGGAAAAGGGTATCTAAAACCCTATTTAGTTTAGCAAGTTGTTTGGAAAAGATTGAAGGAAATCATGGATTACTCACTTGATAGGGCTATTAGATTGAATGCCTAGAATTAGGAGTTGAGAGTTGGCACCAAAACTCTACAAAGTTGAGTGCAAAATTGGAATATAAGTTTTTCCAAGTTTGTTGAGACCTTTGGAAGGATTGGAGTCAGCTAGTGTTTTTACCATTGATGGTCTCATTAAGTGGGTTGGGTCTTAGAATTGGTCCATGTTTGAGGGTCTTTAGAGTGAGGCAAGAGGATAATGGAGTCCTTTGGAGCCTCCTAGAATTTTCAAGGTTTAAGACCACTTCACTCCACATCATATTGGTATAAGAGAAAGAGACTAGATCCTTGTAGTTGGTAAAGATAGATAACATGTATTTGAAAAGATTAGAGAGGGTAGTGTTTGAGGCATACAAAGCCTTGACTACTTATGTAAGAAAGGAAAGAGAGGAAGAAGAGAGAAGAAACAAGAAGAAAAGGAATACAAGAGATAAGAATCCAAAAGAAGGCATTAGAAGAAAATGAAGCTAGCATACAAGCAACTAAGAGCCAATTAAATGCACTCCAAGAACAAGATAGGAGGAATGATTTTTTGGAAAAAGAATCATTGACAGTGCAATAAAAAGAGGTTGAAGAACCAAATGCTGAAGAGGTTCTTGAAAAAGAAACATTTATGGTGAAAGAAAATGGTGATGTGGAGCAGCCATTGACTGAGAAGACAGAGGTACGCACAGCTGGGACAATGATATGGCCTTTGATAGTGAATAAGGGTACCAAAAAGAAAGGTACCCCTATGACTATAGATTGTGAGGCTAATGATGTAGCCATGTAGTTGAAGGATGGTTTTCTTTGCCATGAAGAATGACATAATGAAAAAATTGTAGCAGTGGTCTCCGAAAATGAGTTTGAGGATGAAGATGAGACAATAAAGATAATGGATCATGAGGAGACTCCCATAGAGTCATTTTCTTCAAGTAAGGAGGTATTACTAGATGAAGAAGATATTGCAAGATATGCATGGTGGGTACACTTGGAGGAGGTATAGATTCATGTAGCAAGTTTGGGTAACTTCACTGAGCAGTAACACGATGAAGGATTCACCCTACAAAAGCATGGCAATTCAATGGTGAAGATGAATGAAACATTAAGGGTGGCATGGCACATTGAAGGGTGACATGGTAAATTTCTAGTGAAATACCATGCCACTAACTTATTCAATACTAAGATGAAACTAAATTTTTGTTTTCTAACATGTTTCTTGCATGCATTTTCAAGAGGACTTGGAAAGTTTTCAACATGGGGAGTATGGTGTAGAGCACCATAGGCTCAGACAACTACCAATGGGGTCACTTTATTGAATTTGAATAATGAATAAATTAAATACTACAAGGGCCTAAAAGTTCTCAAACCATTGTAATTAACCTCATTCAAATGTAATATTGTCATGTAATGCAAAGTTGCCATGATTAGGCAAATAGTCATAGATTGGTGCATTTAATGGGAAACGAGGTTCATAGTTTTGGAAAGGTTGTAAGGGTAAATGTAGAGTTTTTATTAGTTTTTAAAGGTCATGAGGAGATCATTTTTACTTATAATAGGAGGTCATTTGTTATGAGACATCTACTTGCCGAGTCGACAACTTAGTTGTCAACTTGACAACATTTGATCATTTTTGGTGAATATGCTACAAGGTAGTTATTAATGGTTGAGGAAGTAGTGATTAAGTTACCATGATTGGGAAATGCACAAAAAGGATGAAAAACAATCCCCAAGGAGGAGGAAGAGAATGCAATTCTGGTATTCATCTTTGTACGGACTATAACAGAGTCCTTGTAAATACAATACAAATCTTAATATATTTTACATTTTCCTTGGATATATCTTGCTTCAAATCTCTGTATGGATAGAATTAGCATCATCCTTGTTTTTTTATTGATTTGAACTAGTTTTAAAATATTTGCGTTCAGTTTTGACTGACTGTACTATGACAGTGATGGTTTATGCATTGATTTATTGATCTAATAAAGTGTACAGGGTACTAATACCTTATGTTACCGATGTTATTTGTGGTATGATTTCCCAATATGTATAATATGTGTATTTTAAAAATTTTGTGCAGATTTAAAGGTAGAGGAATTATTCACATTCTTGGATAGTGGGATTATTCTTTGAAAATGCTCTAAAAGAGGACCATAAGTATAGTAGCAGGCATTCTAGCCACATAAGGACATTTTTTAAGGGTTTATTCCATCTATATACATGCAAGACAAGATGAAATCACTATTGGGAGGTTTTGTAAGTGATTGGAAGGCCGAGAAGTAGAAAACCCTAGGTTGGTGTCCCTAGAAGTGGGGGTTTGGTGCATGGAGGGGTAGATGAGTATGCCTCCTCAAAAAAAGTTGAAAATGTTTTGATTTGGAACATTTTTCAATAATTTTTCAAGTTTTTGGATCTTGTGAAGTCATCTTTCTAGTACTTTCTTTGTAAAAGTGTCAAATTAGGCCTAGGAAGGATAGTGGACACAGGAGATTTTGGGAATGATGATCCAAAGGAATAATGGGAAATATTAACATTTATTAAATAACTTGGAAAGGGTATTGAAAAACCTATTTGTTTTAGAAATTTTTTTGGAAAAGAATAAAGAAAATCTTTGAGTACTCACTGGATAGGGCTAGTAAATAAAATTCCTACAATGAGGAGTTGAGAGTTGGCACCAAAAATCTACAAAGGTGAGTGTAGAACTTGAATATAAGTTGTTCAAAGTTTTTTGAGACCTTTGGAAGGATTAGAGTTAGTATCTAATGTAGAGTTTCATATTTGAGTCCTTGAAGGTGTGGAGACTAGTGGAGGTGAGAGCTACTATTTTAACTATTGATGGTCTCATTAAGTGGGTGGGGTCTTAGAATTGGTCCATGTTTGAGGATATTTTGAGTGATGCAAGAAGATAATGGATTCCATTAGATTCTCCTATAAGTTTTAAGGTTTAAGATTACTTATCTCAACATCATCCTCTCTGCTGACAATTTGAATGAGGACTCCCAAAACTTGTTTCTGGACTCTATCCCCACAATTTTGGATGAGGACCAGGATAAATTTTTCTTAGTTGTCCCTTCCTTGGATGAAATTAAAGATTTTGTCTTCTCCTTTGATTGTAATGAGGCCCCTAGCCTTGATGGGTTCCCTATGTTCTTCTATTTATTTTGTCATATTGTAGGAATTGAGGTGGTTATTGGGATATAAGAATTATTTGGAGCTAGATCATTTCTTAAGGAGCTCAATTCTACTTTCCTTGTCTTGATTCCTAAGGTTTTGGGTGATAACTCTACAATATTTATGCCCTATTAGGCTTTGCAATTCCTTCTACAAGATCATATCAAAGGTTCTCACCTCTAGACTTCTTGTGCCTCTGTCATCTCTTATCTCACCTCAATACAATGGGTTTGTTCTGGGGAATCAAATTCTCGATTGCATTATTATGGTACATGAGAATATCCACTCCTTGAAAGTTTCTGAGAAATAAGGATTCCTAATGAATTTGGACCTCCCTAAGGCCTATGATAGAGTTGATTGGAACTTCTTGCTGAAAATTCTTAAGGGTTTTAGATTTGGAGATAGGGTTTTACAACTTATTGATCAACTTATTTCGACACCATATATTTTGGTGATTGTCAACGACTCTCCATCCCATTTATTAGATCCATATAGGGGGTTTAGGAAAGGGGACCTTATCTCTCATATTCTTTTCATCATTATGGTGGAATTCATTGGGAGATACATCAGTAAGCTAGTTATGGGGTCAATTAAGGGTGTGATGCCTTCTTCCTGAAGTTTAGTTTGCTCACACCAGAAATTTATTGATGACACTATCTTTATGGGGTCCTCTTCTATAAATGAAGATAGATCTCTAAAGAAAGTCTTAAATAACAACATTCAAGCTTCAAGACAGTTGATTAACTAGAATAAGAGCTCTCTTTTCTTTATAAATACTCCTAAGGAGAGAAAATAAAGAATTGCTAATATTTTGGTATGTAAGATCAGTCATTTCTCCTCTACCTATATAAGTCTCCCTTTATGCTTGAAACCTTCAAATTAATTTTGGAATTCTTTGGTTGACAGGTTCAAAAAGAAATTAGCGGGGTGGAAATGCACTTTGTTAAGCCATGCAGGTAAAGTTAAACTCTTGAAATCTTCTCTCCAAATCCTACCTATTTATGTTATGAGTTTTTTAAAGATTTTGGCCAAATTTTTTGAGATCATTGAGAAAATGGAAAAGAGATTCCTTTGGTCTAGGGAGGAATAGAAGAATGGGTTGTCTCTCATTTCTTGGGATAGTGTTTCCAAACCTAAGAGCTTGGGAGGGCTCGGTATTAGAAGAATAAGAACTCTTAACAATGATCTCCTAGCTAAGCAAAGTTGGTGGATATATGATAAAAATGGTTAATGGAGTTCTATTTGGATATGTAAGTACCTTTTTGATAATGAGGCCTTCAATGGATTCTTCCTCTCTTCTGAGGTCCCTTTGGGGTCTTTCATTTGGAATAGTGTGTTGATTACAAAGAAGACTCTGGATTTGGGAGTTGGTTGGAGAGTTGGCAATGGGCAAAAAGTCATATTTTGGGAAGATCAGCGAATGATGAAGGTTCACCTCTGTCAAATTTATTCCTTTTCTCCCTTCATGCAGCTTTTTAAAACTATATTTAGAGTGTATTTTTTGACTATTGGAGGAAGGATTTCTAGGTTGATCTGAAGTGTGTGAGAATAAGTCTCCATCCCCTTCATTCTTCTATTTTTTTCTATGGTGTTGGCCCCTAATTTAGAAGATAAAGTGATTTGGATAGGAACCTCTTTGGGGGACTTCTCTATGGTGTTGACTATCCTTAAGCTATCATGTTCCCTTGTCCCTCCTCCCTGTTGGTCAAAAGCGTGGGTGCGTGGAATGACTCCTAAGGTGAATATGTTATTTTGGAATCTTCTGCAAAATAAAATTATAAGTACTGATAATTTGTGTTGCATAGGCTTTTATCTTCCCAATAGGTGTTTCCTCTACATGAATGAAAAGGAATCAATTTCTCACATTTCTATCCATTGCACCTTCACTTCTCATAGATGGAGTAAAGTTTTGCAGAGTCTAAATTTGTCTCGGTTTTGTCCCCTCTCTATTAAAGATATCTTTCAACAATGTCATTGTCCCTCCGCCAATAAACCTATAAGGATTCTTTAGTCTTTTATTCTTCCTTATTTTCTATGGGGGGTCTGGAAGGAAAGAAAGAACTTCATTTTTAGAGATATGGCTCTCCTTCTTGATATCATGTTTGAAAAAATATGTAGGACGATTAGGGAAAAGTTTCATATTTTGGGTATCTCTCCTCCCAACAGTTAGTATGGTGTCACCATCCTACAACAATGGAATATTACATCTTCAAATTCCAACTATATTGTTAAAAATGCTAGAGATGGATGCACTTGGTCCCTTCCTCCCACAGGGTGAGTTAAAAGTAACTTTGACAGGGTAGCCAAGGGTAATTCTAGGTCGATTGGGTGTGGGGAATGATAAGAGATAATAAAGGTTGGTGTATGGTAGTGGTGGCACTCACATTGGGATCTCAGACCAACAACCTTGATGAGGCTATGGGAGCTTTCCAGGAATTGATCCTTGTCAAAAAGATTAATTGTCGCAAGATTTGGATAGAGGGTGATTAAAAAAAACATATTAATGTTTCTTAAGGGCATTAGAAAGGCCTCTTTGACCATTAATAATTTAATTATTTCCTTCATAAACATAATTAAATCTTTTGATAAATGTTATTTCTCTCATTCTTATCAGGAAGTTAGTTGTATGGTTGATTGGCTTCCCAGTGCTAGAGTCAAAGCTAACTCAAAGCTTACATGGATAGGTGAAGGAGCTCTCAATGTTGATGTTAAGGACATTATCAACTATGATCGAACCTACAAAAAAGTGGGTAAAATATCCACAAGTTCCAATGTATGCACAAACTTATTCATTAATGATGGTTAATTGTGAAAGTTGTTCTATTGACAGGCTGGATTTCAAAAACCACAAGGACACACATATTTTATGGGTGCTGAGCATCTTTATTCTTTTATTGAATGTTATTTTTTGGGGTTTCATTAATTTAAATTATTTTCACAAAGGTAGTATCTGGGATACTCTATAAAATTTTGAGAAAAGAAGTATGGGGGGAGATGGGAAGAGATTTGAGACTCTTGAGTGTGACGAATGGAAGGCTAACCCTATAGTTTGGTGCCTCCTTAGTAGGGGCAATCTTATTGAATACATGCAGCATCGTCACAGGAAAAACCCTATCGTCACCAATTTCTTCCAGAGAGAGTGGAAGGATGGTAAAATATCCATTGGTGGAAGGTCTGTGAAAGTGGACGAGGGTGTAATTGCAGAAACTATGGGTTTTCCCCTGGGAGGGATGAATTTCTACAAGGATAGGAAGCTTACTGAATAAAAATTTAAGAGGTTTCTAAAGGAGGAAGATTAAAAGAAGAATCTTGTTAAAATCAATAAGACCTACTACGTACCGAAGACCATAAAAATGGTTATGGAGACAAGTTATGTTTTCTATTATACAATACATTAATCTTGATGGTAAGTACACGAGGGTCTATTGGTAGGTCAGTTTATTTACTGAACCATTTTTGACATAATGCCAAAGTCTCTTTTCCATATTATCTGCTATGTTCTATAAATGCTAGCATAAAAGATTTTAGGGAAAACCCTCATGGTAACCATATTCTCCATGAAGGGCTCATGCTATTAATTTATGAATATTTTAATGCTACTTTTTTTAAACACCATGTTTTGGGGAATTCTAAATCTAGAGATGAGAAGAGTTATGTGGAGGAAGATGAAAAATGTGAGTGGGATACAAATGTTGAGGAGGTTCTTGGGTCTTCCACTCCTATAAATAACCCTAAGAAGAAAGGGAAGGGTAAAGGATCCTCTATTATAAACCCCTCTTCTAAGAAGATGGTCAATCCCCAACTAACTGATAGAAAGAAGAAAAGTGTGGAGTAGGATGAAAGTTTGTCTGGGGAGGAAGAAGGTGAAGAGGAGGGGTGGGAGACAAATGTGGAACCCCATCCCCCAAAGAAGTTGAAAAGAAGTGGTGGCTCCCCTATTAGTCAAGAGGGAAAAGATAAAGACATGACGCCTTCCTCGACTACCAAGAGAGTGGATAAACCCCCTAGTAATAGAAAATTAAAAATGGATTTTGTGAAGGAAGTTAATGTGTCCCCTACTAAAGACAAGAATTTGAATAATGTGGATTTTTATGAGGGTAATATCTCCCCCATTTTCTCTTAGTGGATTGAAAAGAAAAAAAATGAATACGAGAGATGTTGTTGATTTGAGTGACCTGGACTGGCACAATGGATAATTTTCCATTGGTGTCCTACAAACAACCAAGGAGGGTGACATTGATATTTACAATCTTGTTAGGTGGCTTTTCCATGAGGTCAAGGATATTAACATTAAACAAAAGGATCTCTCTAGAAAGATGAATAAATTACTTGACTCTGGTGTGGGAGAAGATAGCAGAATTTTTCCTACCACCGCTAATTATCTATGGACTACCAGTGAGAAGATGCTACTCTAGGCGATATTGCCCAAGTAGTGAAGGATGTTGAAACCCCCAGGGCTAATCATGAGAATAAGTTTGGGAAAGTTGAGCCAAGGGTTTCTAATTTGGAGACCACTTTGAAGAAAATTGGTGAGAAAAGCTACAAGATCCTTCAGGCTTCTTTGGAACACCTAAAGATCCTTGTTGGGAAGCCGGAGTACACTAATCAAGTGAGGGCCATTATGGTGATATAAGGTGACAAGGATGTTGGCTCAGAGGTGATTGTTGGACCTGGTGAGAGGACTCGTACAAGAATGAATAAGGAAGAAATTAAGCTAAAGAAAGATATTAAAGATCTTAAGAGTGTTGTTGCCAACATGGATTAGCTGGAATGGAAGCGGTTGAGCTTTTTAAAAACTTTTTATAGTTTTTTTTTAGCTCTGTTTCTAGTTGCTCATTTTTTGCTGGTCTCTAGTCATGTGCTATCTTTGTCTCTTTTTGTGTCAGCTTAGTTTATTGATGTATATTAGTCATAGCTTCATTTTTGTTTGACTTTTATGCAATTATATCTTCATAGCTGAGATGTAATTGCGTTTAAGGTCCCTAAAACATTTTTTACTTAATCAAAAACATTATAAAAATTATATGAACAAATTCTTGAATTTGAGCTCTACAAAAGGGTATTTTTAGTATTTTGAATAAATTAAATTTTCAAAAAGAAATTTGTTGTAGAAGTCATAAGTTCTACTTTTCTTATAAATTTGGTGATGTGGCTGCCAGTCAAGATGCCACATAGACATATTCGGCCAAAAATGATTCAGCCATACTAGATCTTACCAAAACCTTTCCAACGAGAATGCTTCTAGCCGTAACTATTAAGGTCAACTCACATGGTGGCATTAGGAGCCATGTGACAAGAGCCTAGTATAACATGTAATTATTATTTTTTTTTAATTGGGAAAAAAAACTCATAATGCATATTATTTAATTGATTTTTTGGATAAAATCATTTTAGAGAAAATCAACTTTTTGCGATATGGAGCTATGTTTTTTCACATAAATTAGGAAAAAGGATTCTTTTTTTTTTAACTAAGTTGATTTTAAACTTTATTTTTTAATTATTTTTGTATTTTTCTTTTAATTTTTTATAATAGTAAGATCCCTGAATGTTTAATGTTACATATGTACTTTTTATTATGTATATATGTTTTTCTATGTGTAGGTGAACTGAAACTCAATTTGAAGAGTTTGGACAATGGGGAATAAAAGGACTAGAGCCATACTTTATGACTAAAAAAGGGATGATAAAATGAAAGGTCATACAAAATGTACTCAAGAGAAACTTATTGATATTCAGGAACAACCTATTGATTTTTAGGAACAACTTGTTGATCTTCAAGAAGCTACAACTGAGGAACATGAACAAAGGGGTACTAGTTAATCTAATAAAGAAAATTGGGTATGGAAAATTTGATGAAGATGGAAAAAAATTGCCCTTTGAATGAAATTTCTTTTGAATATGTGATACCTAAAAGCACATTGAAATTGCATTGTAAATAAAATTGGGATAATTATTTTGAAAATAAATCTTTGGAAAACCTATTATGACATAATAGGACATATAATGACATAATATGACCTATTATGACATAATACTGGACCTATTATGACGTAAGACCCCCTAAGATGACCTATTATAACATAAGACCCCTTAGTAGGACTTATTATAACATAAGACCCCTTAAGATGACATATAACCCTTACTATGACCTATTATGATATTAGACCCCTTACTTGACCTATTATAACATAAGATCCCATAAGATGACCTATTATAACATGAGACCCCTTAGTAGGAGGTATTATGATATAAGACCCCTTAGTAGGACATATTATGACATAAGACCGCTTAAGATGACTTATTATGTATGTGTATGTGTATTTGTATGTGTATGTGTATGTGTATGTGTATGTGTATGTGTATGTGTATGTGTATGTGTATGTGTATGTGTATGTGTATGTGTATGTGTATGTGTATGTGTATGTGTATTACCTATTCACACATACACATAGACATACATAAATGTACATACATACACATATATAGATATATGCAAATATATTTATTTTTGTAAATCAATCATTTCACAATGTATCATCAAAGATTGTATCTGTTGTTTTATAAAAGGGTAGAGTTTAGTTTCTTTTGGTTTCCAAGGGAGCTTGAGGGTCTATCCAAGACGCCTTCTTGTGTTCTTAATTTCTAATTTTTTGGTTGATTGTAATAGCTTTACCTAAATTTTTTTTCCTATAAGTTTAGTAAAAAAGTCCTAAAAGATCTCCCACTGTGATAAGCATTTGCTTAGAATTTTCTGCATTCTTCTTTCTATGTTGATCTTTTAATGTCTTATAGTTGTAATCACTTTAAAACAATTATTTTGTATGCTAGTCTATCATCGTTCATTAGTTTGTAATCTATTTATAACCTCAAAATGTACAATTACATTTATATTTTTAAGAGTCATTTTATGTGTGTTTGGTTAAAAGGATTCTATTTGAATGAGAATATTGAAAGTGTAATTTTTTGAATTTTGATTATATAAATTAATATTAACTTGTTTTGTCTTAATCACAAAAGTAAATTATAAATTTTTAAATAATAATATAAATTAATTTAATATAATTCTTCATTCTAATTTAATATTACAAATTTTAAAATATTTTAGACACGAATTATGTTTTCATATAAGCAAAATATTTGCTTCAAATTTTATCCTAAAGACAATGATCCTTATTAGATTATGCCACCTCTTGTCACATATCATTGTGATTAAAAAGAAACAACAATAATATCATAGGCGCATGAGATTAGATATTACATAACTCTTTATTATTCAAATACTTTAGACATTGTATTTTGTTATATTTTAATCACTAGTCATCTTTGAAATTTTCTAAGAAGCTTATTATAATGTACTTTTGTTTTGATATGCTATAAATAATAGAAAAATATATAGGTCTATTAATAATCTATTAATATGATTTTATAAAGATATGCCATGTTAATATATACCATCCAATAAATTTTCCTATTATTCAAATCTTCCTGCCCTTGTCTCTTTCCTTCATTATTGTCTGGGAGAGCTCCACCCTCCATGCTAGCCACCATCTCTCTTTTTCTATAAATTTACCACCACCAGCTTGGAAAACTTCAATAGATCTAAATTAATTTTGTAAATACAAACAGTTTTTAAAATTCATATTAAAATATTTTAAAAATTAAAAATATTTATATTCTATAATGTGTTTGATGCAGTTATAAAATTTATTTTCCAAATTCATTTCAAACTCTCAAATCAACTTTAACGATGATATTCTACCAATTAACTATACCATTCATACTTGTAAAAAATAAACTTATCAGCTAATTTGTAGCATACCCAAAATCACACAACTTCTAGTTTACTAATTTGAAATAAACTATAATAACATAAAAATGGTAGACTGAATATCTGAACAATCAAAGTCTTTTACATCACATCGTTAAAAAAGAGTGTGTAATATAGGAGGGCGATGGTCACTTAGGAACGTGCTCGACTATGACACTAAGCTACCTTTGACAGTCATATCCTCCGCCAGCTTCGCCTTTGATAGGACGACTTGAACGACTTGAACTTTGCATGACTTGGAGTTTGCATAAGTCGTCCAAATCGTCGTATCAGAGGCAAAGGCGGAGGAGGATATGACAGGATCATGGCCGAGCACGTCCCAAGTGACCATCGCCCTCTTTCTATATTACACACTCTTCCATTGTTAAGGGAAGGAAAACAAGAAAAGTGTATCCACCGCTGCATTTATGGGAGAGAGACTATGGAAGTTGTACAGATGCAGGTAACAGAGTAAACTTACCATTCTCTCCAAACTTTTTTTAATGTTTTTCGTTTTTGACGCATTGGGTGTTTTCCTTTTCATGGCCAGGATACTGCTCAAGAAGAAGTAGTCTCTGTTGTGGTTGACGGATTGCCCGATGCACATCTCCGATAGAACCAGTCTCCAGTCACAAGGAATAGGATTAAATCTGCTATCCAGGTGGCAGTAGCGTTGGTGGTACTACGCTTCACCATTATGTTTGTTGAAACTGCTAACATTAAGGTGAGATACTCATGTTCTCCTAATCAAATTTGAGAACATAAACAAGCCTCGAGATTTTCCCTGTTTGACCACTCGGTTGTAATAATTGCTACTCTCAAGTAGCAATGTTTAACATTTATCTCCTCTATTTACCTGTTTCTGTGAAATCCTTTTCATGTTGTTCTTTTGAGGGTAGACCACGGTCCCTGATGAGGAAAATCCAGATTCTATTGCCGTTGATCAATTGACGGCCTCAGACCACCGAGTAGAGCAATCTCCACTCTCAAGTGATCATAAATCTGTTAGCCCTTGCGTTTGCGGGCATAAGCTTCGGCTTTATGTACGCTGTTCCCGGGGGTGTGAATGAGGCAGGAGTGGCTGTTATGGGCGACACCATTGCCTTCATCGTGTTCTTGATCACAGACATGGTAGCTTTGCTTGCTTCAGTGCTAGTTGCTATGATTGTGGCCACTGTATCGGAAATATCTATAAAGATGGACTACATGATCCGTCTGCGTCTGTGGGCGGCAGGAGTTTCACTCATTTTGAGTTTCCATGTTGAGGCGTATATGGTGGTGCTCCCCAAGCATAAGTGGATTGTGTTGTGTTTTGGTTGTACGATCACCCTGGCGTGGGCACTGCTGCAACGTTATCGCCTTTCCGGCATGTTCCACCAATTTTCTGGGACAAGCAGAATGGGTAATGGAGGGATGCGTTTTCCTGATGGTTTTGAGGGACGCCATTTTATCAAGGGATAGCTTTGCGTTAAGATGTTTTCTGTAAGTTAACATGTCTCAAAAGATCTCTCACTCTTAATAGAACTCTCATAAGATGTTTTCTGTGAGTTTTGGGTTGATTGTAATAGCTTTGTCTAGCCCTAAGAAGCTCACAATTAAGGTTGTTACACCCATCTTGTGGGCATTTTTACCTTAGTTTCTCGCTCCATTTGGAAAAGTTGTTAGGGTTGATGAGGCAAAAACCTCTATCCCAAACATGGGCACAAGGATTTTGATGCCTTTCTCCAAGTATTGATATTTTAGGCACATTGAATATCAACCTGGAGGACACCTCCTTGCATTGTTGTAATCTGGACACCTCCTTGCATTGTTGTAATCTTGAACTATAGGAGGCACAACTATGTGTTCTCTCACAAGTAGGAGGAGAATTGAAGGATAAGTGACACCCTTACTGTTAAGTGAAAGGTTAAAAGTGACAATCTGGGAATTAGTTCAAAAAAATTAAGGTAGTTGTTCCAATATTTAAACACACAAGCTCTAGGGGCCTCAATGCGGGCTCTAATCGAGCCCCAATCACCATACTGGGTAGTGTTGGGATGAGATATCCAATGTCTCAAGAGTGGTTGCAAACCCTAGCAAGTCCTCTAATTTTGTTCTCTCCATCTTGAGGAAAAATTTGTGTTGTGCACTAACCCTATTCTCTCCACCACAATATAGATTTCAAATTATTTTAGCATCATTTCTAAGTTAACTATTATTCCCATTTTGAATAATATTTCTATGATGACTTGTGCTTCTTCCTTTATACTATGTCACTCTAGCTTCTTGAGTGATGTCGCCTTAGGCGCATCTTATATTACCTGGTCTACTAAATGTCTCAAGAATGCTTATAAATTTGATTTTTGATAAAATTAGGACAATATTCATCATAGAAGTAAAGGAACCAATAAAGATTCATTTTTGAAGGCAAGGAAATTATTTCAAAATACATTATATTAAAGGATTTTTAAAAAATGATAAGAAAAATGTGTACTAATTTTGTGAGTAAGGGTAAGTATAAAAGCAATGTTTAGAACAAATGAATAATAGTGTATCTAACTTTGATTCGAAAAACCTTAGTGGAATAGTGAAGTCTATAGCCTTATTATGATGGTTGATCACCAACCCCCTATGACACTGAGGTTTTGACATCTATACTCTAATCTTACCTCAAAATGGGAGAATAAAAAATGATGCTATAAACAATAATATTGATGAGGCCCTAAAAGAGGACATTAAATGCAACTAGGTCCCAATGGGTGAAGTGGAAAATTAGTCTATTGACACCTTAGACTTCACTGATACTAGCATTAGTCAAAATATTTCTTATAGTCAATGCAAGAATATACCCGCTTCTAGAAATAAAGAGGCTCTTTCCCTAGGGATGATTATATTCATTCAGGAGAAGAGTGATCTCACCATGTCCACAGTTAGCCCAAGGTTATTCAACAAATTGATGATCCCAAGTGCAAAGAGGATTCTATTATCAAGAACACCAAGGATTTTGTACTAGATAGAAACACATGATCTTCTAGTGAGGAGTCAAGTGATAAATAAATTTCTCTCAAATTT
Source organism: Thuja plicata (assembly GCA_018584345.1). Classification (NCBI taxonomy): domain Eukaryota; kingdom Viridiplantae; phylum Streptophyta; class Pinopsida; order Cupressales; family Cupressaceae; genus Thuja; species Thuja plicata. The sequence goes on along the minus strand of MU223972.1, from coordinate 1,344,753 downwards.
GTCCTTACCCTACCCTTAAGGGCTCCAAAATAGGAAAAATTATCTCCTCAAGAAAAAAAAAGCCCTTTTCATCTCCAAAAAGAATGAAAGAAAAAATACAAGCTTAATAATTGTTGAACCAAACTCTAAAAGAGTTGAAATAGATGATAATCTTCCTAAATCTTATAGTAGATTTAGGAGAAATGTAGAAGCTTCACCAACAAAATATTTTCAGGAGTCTTAGTCTTATGTGCATATCTTAGAATTTTAGGGGGTCTCAAATCCCTTGAAGGAAACAAATTGTAAGGAGATTTATTAGCACGGAGAAAAAAAAAAAAGATGTTTTCTTAATCCAAGTAAAAATGATTTTTTTTTTTTGCATTAGAGACTAATGTTAAGTTTATATGGAAACGATTCTCTCAAATTTTAACTAGGTATCAGAAAGGTAGGGGCCAACTATCTTATTATCAAAAGATTTGGCCTTTCATTTGTCTACATATAGTACTTCTCCATGTAATAGGGTTGTATAGGCCATCATTGAGAAAGGAGAGAAGAAATTCAAAATATATTGTATTTACACTCCCAACAATTACTTTGATAGAAGTAGTAGCTTCTAGAAATTGTTGCATAACCTTCATGAGATCCATTGAAAATTGGCAAGGGGTTTCTTGTTGAACACAACTAGAGATAGAGAGGTGGGGAAGGGGATGAATCACCATTTGGTAAAATTTAAATTTTTAACCTTTATTCATAAATATATAACTTTAATTAGCATCAATAAAAGATAAAGAAATCAACACTGATGCATGTGAGAATACTAGCTTCACATGGAAAACCCAATGAGGAAAAATAACATGGTGGGATTAACTCACCATAAATGAAAAAATAATATAGATAGGCTAATTGTCATACTTGCAACCACAACTCCCTATCTTAGGAAAAGATACAAATGACTTGTTGCAAAGACTCACTATCTTCAAGCGAGATATAAATAAGGACCTGTAGAGGACACTCACTATAGAAATGCAAGACATATAAAAGGAATTACAATGTATAATCCTTTTAAACTACTACTTGCAACCATCTCCTTTTAATGTAGGTACTCTTGATTCACTACCTCCAACAACCAATGTTGGTCCTAAGATCAGTTTACTGAGAGGGAGGGTGAATCAGTAATCTACCAAGTAATCCAACTTTACAACTTTAAGAGCGTAAATCAACATTCACAAGATTAACCTTAATAACAACAAATGAAAATCATAAGCATCCAAATCCATCCATGAAAACACAGATTTATATCGTGGAAACCCAAATAAGGAAAAAACCCGGGTGGAGATTAGTACCCACTAAATGATTTCCTCAAGTTGTTTATAGTAACTAAAGATTGTACCAATATGAGAATATGACCCTATATTCTAAAGTTTATAGTAACTAAGAGTTGCAACAAGATGAGAATCTAATTTTGTATTATAAAATTTTTAATAACTAAAGGTTGCAGGAAGACTGGAATATGATCTTGTTTTATAAAGCTTAAAGTAACTAAAGTTACAGCTAGATGTGAATATGACCTTGTATTCTAAAATTTATGATCTTGTATTCTAAAGTTTATAGTAACCAAAAGGTTACATCAAAATGAAAATGTAACCTTCCACAAAATGAAAATTAAAGTCTATAGCAACTAAAGATTATCGCAAGGTCAATGGGCCCTTGTTCTGCTCGTGAAGTTGAATGGTTCTCAATTAGCCCACCAGGGATCAAGTCTTGCTGAGTGCAAGGCTCCAACATCATAAGGGATGAGGCCGGGAACGTGCCCTAGGCAATTTTGGTGCTGTGGATACCTCTCAGCCGAAGAGGTTTCAGGCACGAGTGCGCCCATATCGCTTCACTAGTTGGTTGCTCGCAGACTTCTTGCCTCTGTTGAGCAGCCTCACAGATCTAAACCCTCCATCAAAAAAGGAAAGGTAAGATAAGATTACAGCATGATGGGAATACACTCATTTTATGTAACCTTTTGACTCCTGGTGCAAGGCAGTTTCCTGGGCGAGCACATCCCAAGCGACCATTCCCTTTTTTGTATATTAGACACGCTTTTTCCGTTATATTTTACTCAACAAAAAGCGAGGGAAAACAATAAAGGCCGATCTACAGGTGCAGTTGAGGGAGAGAGACTCTGGAAGTTGTGGAGGTCCAGGTAACAGATTAGAAATACCATTTCCTCTTAATTTTTCAACACTTTTAGTTTTTGACGTCTCGAGTGGTTTTCTTTTAATGGTCAGGCTACTGTTCCTCAAGAAGAAGAAGTTTTCTTTTGATGGTCAGGCTATTAGTGCAGAGAGGGGAGGACGAGGAACGCCATGCTGCAGCGTATGTGGTGGTACTCCCAAAGCGTAAATGGGTCGTTCTGTGTTTTGGTGGTGTGGTCTCCATGGCGTTGGCATTGCTGTTATTGTATCGCCTTTCCGCCATGTTCCACCAATTTTGTGGCAAAATCAGACTGCGGAATGAAGGGATGCATTTTCCGGATGGTTTTGAGGGAGGCCATGTTTCTAGGAATAGCAGAAGAGAACAACTTTTAAGGAGGGGGAAAATATAAATACATTTTAAAGTTAATATGAAAATTGATTAAATTTTAATACTTTTACTGATATATAAAGATGCTAAATGTTTATATCTTTGTAAATCAAGCATTTCAAAATGCATCAGAAGAGATTGTATCTGCTATAAATAAAAGCTTAAAGTTTCTTCTGGTTTGCCAGGGAGCTTGACGGTCCGTCCAAGCTGCCTTCTTGGGCTGTTAATTTCTGAGTTTATGGTCGATTGAAATAGCTTTTCCTTAAAACTGTTTTCTGTAAGTCGACTAAAAATGTCCCAAAAGATCTCTCACTGTGATAAGCATTTGTTTAGAATTTTCTGCATTCTTCTTTCTACGTCGCTCTTTTATTGTCTTGTAATTGTCATTGCTTTACACCAGCTGTTTTGGACGCTGCTGTGTCACTGTTCATGTAATTTGTAATCTGTTTCTCCTTTGTTTCACTATATATATATATATATATATATATATATAT
>MU223972.1:1313890-1331976 GCA_018584345.1 Thuja plicata | reverse complement strand
TGTAAAATGTATTTCTTGCAAATAATGTAATTAAGTGTGAGTGTACATGTCTAGTTGGTATGTTGATGTGTCACTCCACTTGATGTGTCAGCATCTTGAATTGTGTGTAAGGAGATCATGGTTGAAACGGTTATGGTAGATTCCTATGACACGTAAGAGCTATTTCTAGAAGATTCAATGACGGGTGAAGACATGCAAGACATGTGGAAACTGATAAAGTTGAGTACTGTACACTCTTCTATAATCATGGGGTTTGGATTCCTATTTTCTCAGAGAATGATAAAACCCTAATATGGCTATCTTTGGAAGTTGCCCTAAAAAGAAAAGCGCATGATATAAGCATTTTTTAGGGTTGCATACTGGGATAGGAAAAGAGTGTATTGTTGGTATGATCTGGTGCTACTGGATTTATCTTTGAGTGTCGATTGTCTCCTGAAAGAACTTGCATTGCAAGTGTGTTGTAACCGTTGTGTTGAAGATAATACATTGTGCAAGTTTTGGAGTGCTGGGGTTTTTTACCGAAAGGTTTTCCCCAGCGTAAATCATTGTGTCATTCTCTATTTTTTGTATGCATGGTATATGGCTGCAATATCATTGTTAAAGTAGTTAACAAATCTGAAATTGTAAGGATTTAAGAGAATTTGCATAATACTTTCCTTTAGAGATTAGTGTAGGAAGCTATTTCCGCACCTGAGTTTCCTTACAAGTAGTATCAAAGCCTGATCAACTTTTGATCCTAGTTATTGGGTAGGGTTTTTTGAGCTAATCTCAAGTTGAGTGGGATTTTTTTTGTGTAGAGCATTTTGAATCTTATTTATAGATTGAGATGGCAAGTTCCTCATACAGTAGAATGGAGGTGGAGAAATTTAATGAAACTAATTTCGAGTTGTGGAAACTCAAGATGGAAGACATGCTTGAAGACCATGATCTATGGGAGGCTACTTCACTTGATGTGAGACCTGCAGTGATATCTCAATTAAATTGGGAGATCAGGGATCAGAAGGCTAAGGGTCTCATTAGACTCTATCTAGCAGATGCCATTCTTCTGAATGTTCTTGATGAGACTACTGCAAATTCTTTGTGGAAACAACTTGGGTCTATGTATCAGGCCAAATCTCTGGTGAATAAGTTGTTCCTGAGAAATAAGTTGTATTCTTTAAGAATGAAGGAAGGTGGATCCATAACTGATCATCTCAACGCATTCAATTTATTGATTGTATAGTTGGCATCATCCAGTGCCAAGATCGAGGAGGAGGATCGATGTATGACCCTACTTTGTTCCTTGCCATATTTGTGGGACCATCTTGTGATGGCTCTCGGAAGTAATATAGTCATATTCCATATGGATGATGTGGTGTCTTCACTGCTATCTAAGGAGATGCAAAGAAAGACTTTGGATTCGTCTAAGGAAGCCCTTGCTGTTCGCGGGAGATCCAATGACAAAGGAAAGAAGAATGACAATAAGTCAAAGAAGGGAAAATCTGAATCCCATGGGAGTTCTAAGACTCCTAGAAAGTCCAAGGCAAAATTTTGGAACTGTGATAAATCTGGGCACTTCTGGAGGGACTACAAAGAATCGAAGAAGAAGAAGAAAGGCTCAGATTCAGCTTCCAAAAAATCTCAAGAAGATGGAGATGCTTTTATTGCAGCTTTGGCAACCCATGCATCTAATTATGTGTGGTTGGTAGACTCGGGTGCTTCTTTTCACATGACTTCTCATCGAAACTGGTTCTCAAAATATGAAGAGTTTGATGGTGGAAAGGTGTACTTGGGTGATGATTCTCACCTAAAGATAGTTGGATGGGGAAGGGTCAATATCAGATTTCCTGATGGACGATTAAAGGGAATCAATAGAGTTATGCACATTCTAGGTTTGGCATGAAACCTATTATCTGTAAGTATGCTGAATGATGTAGGTGTGTAAGTTGTCTTTTTGAAAGATGGGTGCAATATGATGAGAGGTTCTATGGTGCTCGCTAAAGGTACTAGGAGAGGTACTTTGTTTTAGTTTGATGCATGCATTACTCAGTGCAATAGTTCTTTTGTTTCAAAGAAGAGAGCGGCTATCACTTAATCCCCACCATCTGAATGAGTAGTAAAGAAGATTGTGGCAATGGGTTTCGACGGCAATGCAGTAAGTGTACCTAAGGGTGCAAACACATTGAAAGGCAAGCTTCCTATAGAAAAGACAATGTTGTAAAATATGAGATTTGGTCACATTGGTGAGAAGGATCTTAGGACCTTGAAAACTAAAAATATCATCAAGGGGCTAAATGATTTTAATCTTGAATTTGATTTCTGTGAACATTGTGTTTATGGTAAGGAAAATCGTGTTCAGTTCTACTCCAGTTCTCACAAGTCTTCTGTACTTTTGGATCTTATTCATTTTGATGTATTTGGTCCTGTAAAAGTTCCTTCTATCTCTAGTTCTATATATTTTGTATCTTTTATAGATGATTACAGTAGAAGGACTTGGATATATTTCCTGAAAAGTAAGACACGGGTTTTTAGTCAGTTCAAGAAATTTAAGGCTCTTGTGGAGAATCAGACTGGTAAAAGAATCAAGTGTGTGAGAACTGATAATGGTGGTGAGTTTTTTTCCATAGAGTTTGAACAGTTCTGTAAAGAACAAGGAATCAAGAGACATAAGACAACTCCTTACACCCCGTAGAAAAATGGAGTTGTAGAGAGAATGAACAGTACACTGATGGAGAAGGCTAGGAGCATGCTTAGTGGAGCTGGTTTAGAACAAAGGTTTTGTGCTGAAGTTGTGATCACTGCTTGCTATCTGGTTAACAGATCTCCTACATCAACTCTTATTGGTAAGACACCCATGGAGGTGTGGTCTAGTAAGAAGCCTTTAATTGGACATCTTCATGTTTTTGGTTGTGAAGCTTATGCACATATTCCAAAGGAGAAAAGATCTAAGTTGGAAAACAAAACTGTCAAATGTATTTTCATCAGATACAATGTTGGTGTGAAAGGATACAAGCTTTGGGATCCTGTGACTAGTAAGGTGTTGGATAGTAGAAATGTTATTTTTAGAGAGATAACATCTTCTCCTATCGTGCTACAACTAGATGAAAAAGAAAATGAAAAAGATGTTGTTCAGCTTCCTCCTACCCCTAAGAAGACCAAACAAAGAGACCATGTTGGGTCTAATGATGAGGAGAGCTCTAGCAACTTTGATTGTTTGAAAGAAGAGGAAGAAAAACCTCAAACTTAGCCCTTGAGGAGATCCATGAGAGAAAGAAAGAAAGCAGAAAGGTTTGGTTATTCTATGTTAGATTCCATTTGTGATTTTTCTTTGATTACTAACACTGATGAGCCTAGATCTATGAAAGAGGCTTTGGGCATGGAAGATACAGGTTCCTGGATTGAGGCTATGGATGATGAGATGGCTTCATTAGATAAAAAAAATCATGGGACCTTGTACCTTTGCCTAAAGGGAGAAAGTCTTTTGGCTATAAATGGGTGTTCAAGAAGAAATTCTGTGTAGATGGCAGTGTTGAAAGTTACAAAGCTAGATTGGTTGCAAAGGGGTATTCACAGGTAGAGGGAATAGATTATGGTGATATATTCTCTCCTATTGCAAAGTTGACATCCATTAGATTTATGTTATCTCTTGCTACATCATATGATTTAGAGATAGAATAGATGGATGTGAAGACAACTTTCCTTCATGGTGATTTGGAGGAAGAGGTTTATATGTCACAGCCTGAGCACTACATTGTTAATGGTAAAGAATCCTTAGTTTGCAAATTAAAGAAATCTCTATATGGTTTGAAGCAATCTCCTAGGATGTGGTACCTTAAGTTTGATGCCTTTATGTTTTCAATTGGATTTGTAAGATCAAAATTAGATCATTGTGTTTATTTTAGAGTTGAAAATGATCGTCTTCTTATTGTTGCATTATATGTTGATGATATGTTGTTGTTTGGGAAGGGTAAGGGTATGATTTCTGATTTTAAATCTTAGTTGTCAACATGGTTTGAGATGAAATATCTTGGGGCAGCAAGGTACATCTTGGGTATGGAAATCAGTAGAGATAGGTCTAACAGAAAACTTTGGTTGAGTAAAAGTAAGTATGTGAAGTTTGTGTTGGATAGGTTCAGCATGGCAGATTATAGACCACTATGTGTTCCTGTTTCAGTGGGAACAAATTTATATGTAGATGATTGTCCAAAATCTCCTAGTGAGGTGGAGGACATGAGTAGAGTGCCTTATGCTAGTGCAATTGGCAGTCTTATGTATGCTATGGTTTGTACTAGACTAGACATTGCCCAAGCAGTGGGAGTCCTGAGTCAGTTTATGGCTAACCCTGGATGAGTACATTGGGATGCAGTTAAGTGAGTATTCAGATATTTGAGGGGTACATCAGATTACTCCATATGTTACCATGGTAACTCTTCTAGATCTCCGCATTTAGTTTGTATTCATGGGTTTGTGGATTTAGATTGGGTAGGTGATATTATCAGTAGGAGATCCATCAGTGTTTATGTGTTCACTATGTTTTGTGGTGCCATCAATTGGATGAGTAAGCAATAAACTGTGGTTACTTTGTCCACTATAGAAGTTGAGTACATGGTTGCTACTCATGCTTGTAAGGAAGCCATTTAGCTTAGGAGATTGTGTTATGATGTTGGTGTTGATGCAGAACAGATTACTATTTGGTGTCACAATCAGAGCGCTATTTTCCTTGCAAAGAATCCAACTTTCCATTCTAGAACGAAGCACATTGATGTGCAGTTTCACTTTGTGAGAGATATGGTGGAAGATGGAAAGGTAAATTTAAAGAAGGTAGATACTGTGAAGAATGTTGTAGATGCATTAACAAAACCAGTGGGCACTATGAATTTCAGATGGTGTTCAGAGTCTATGGGCCTTTTGCCTATAGCGGTTAGTTCCTGTTATGTTCCTATTGCTCTTACAAGGTGTTCAACAAGTGGGAGAATGTTAGGAATAAGGTGTCTCAACCTTGGATAATTCCTATTCTTATTATTTGTTTTGTAAAATGTATTTCTTGCAAATAATGTAATTAAGTGTGAGTGTACATGTCTAGTTGGCATGTTGATGTGTCACTCCACTTGATGTGTTGGCATCTTGAATTGTGTGTAAGGAGATCATGGCTGAAATGGTTATGATGGATTCCTATGACATGTAAGAGCCATTTCTAGAAGATTTAATGACAGGTGAAGACATGTGGAAACTGATAAAGTTGAGTACTATACACTCTTCTACAATCGTGGGGTTTGGGTTCCTATTTTCTTAGAGAATGGTAAAACCCTAATACAACTATCTTTGGAAATTGCCCTAAAAAGGAAAGTGCATGATATAAGCATTTTTTAGGGTTGCATACTGGGATAGGAAAAGAGTGTATTGTTGGTATGATCTGGTGCTACTGGATTTGTTTTTGAGTGTGGACTATCTCCTGAAAGAACTTGCATTGCAAGAGTGTTGTAACTGTTGTGTTGAAGATAATACATTGTGCAGGTTTTGGAGTGCTGGGGTTTTTTACCAAAAGGTTTTCCCCACGGTAAATCAATGTGTCATTCTCTATTTTCTGTATGCATGGTATATGGCTGCAATATCATTGTTAAAGTAGTTAACGAATCTAAAATTGCAAGGATTTAAAAGAATTTGCACAATACTTTCCTTTAGAGATTAGTGTAGGAAGCTGTTTCCGCACCTGAGTTTCCTTACAACACACACACACACACACACACACACACACACACACACACACACACACACACACACACACACACACACACACACACACACACACACACACACACACACACATTTTAGTGCTTAAATATTTGAGGTAGAATCAACTTATATGCCTACAATAAGTTTTTGTATAGTTGAGAAATGAAAACGTAGACATCAAACTAAGAAATAAATGTTTAAGAGGGAATTACATGCTTGAGTTTTATCATATCCTTGTAAGGATTAAAGATTGGTTTTGAGAGGTTTAAACTATGTGAGGGTTAAAAATAGAAAATATTTGACTTATTTGAGGAAGGTTTTGTGAGGCTTTTCATTTGATAGTTAGGCCTTGGATCACATAAATTATAATTTCTTAAGACCAAAGGAATAGTTGTAGAATGGAATTTCAATGTATTTGGGAGATTTCTATTTCCATACATATACCACAATGGTAATAGTATATGAGTGTCCTATCAAGATAGATATATTTCATAAGAATGCGCCAAAGAGAATAGATTACATAGAAATTATTTGATAGCTAAATAAAGCAGAAAACACATTTGACAAATCATATGAAGGGTTGATTATTTTTTTAATAAATTCAATTCTCTAATATTAAAATCATAGAAAAGGAAAAGTTGGATCAAATATACTCAATCTTGTAGGTTTATAAGATGCATGTCGATATCCATAGAAATTGTGACCAAAGATGTTTTTTAGCTAGGTTAGATTGATATTATAGAGATCAAGATTTCATGGTAAAGTACTTTTTATAGAAAATGTGGTTGTAAATTTCATATAGAAAAATCATTTAATGTTAAAAGTGTCAAAAGCATTGTCATCTGGAAAGTGGAGGAGTGGAGAAAGATGGATGAAAAAAGTTTCCAAGGAGCGTTCTATGAGATTGATGATCCTATTGTGAAGATTAATACTACATTGGCCAATATTGGCACTCTTTAGTAGAAGCCTCCCATTGTAGATCTTAAAGAGATGTCATTCCATGGGGAAGATCCAAAAGTAGTTATTGACATCCATTTTCTCAAAATACAAGTTGAGGTTCCTTGTACCTCTCAAAAAGTATAGAATGAACTCACAATATCAATAGCTCGTCCTATTGAGTAGCCAAGGAAAATACAAACAATAACATTTTTTTATCTTTTCATATCATTCTATCATGCTTTCAATTGCCACAAATTAAATCTTATAGACAAAATCGAAATTATAATAATAATTGAATAGATAAAGTTTCTTAATTATTTTCAACAAACATAGTATGTGCATATCTTATAACCATGGATTTCAACAAAACCGCATTTCTTGGAGGCATTGTATCAAAATGTTTCACATGCCTTATCTATTATTTTATATTTTGCATACATGTCTAGTAGATCATTTTGAATAGTGAAGATGGACCTTCATACCCTATTCCAAAGCTCTCTCTTTTGCACAAGCAGGGATAGTCATGCACATGCAAATAAAAACTATTTTTTGTACATATGAAGATATTACAAGAAGGAGAAAATGGTTTTAAAAACTTTAACTTTATGAGGGTAAGAAAATAAACAAATTTCAAGGAACAAATAAAAATATGATAGGTTAAGAGCCACATCATCATGCACTAAGTTTTCATATCATCACACTGCAAGTGAATTAATTATGTAACCTCATTCTTCCAGCCTGATTCATCTCTAGAGGGATGGTTATTGAAATGTGAAAATGTAAAGTACCATAAAGAGAATTTATAACCATATCAATCTCATTTTCCATAGTATCATCTTCTTTCACCATATTTGTTTCATGGTGGAGGGACATATTAAGAGAAGAGTAAACAACATTTCTCAATGTTTCATCTAAAAGATAGAAATAAATGAGAGAAGTGTTAAAATATCTTCTTGCACCAATATGTCCTTATGGGGGAGAAAAATTTTGGGAGAGGAATCATTGATAGGTTCATAAAGAAGATTTTCATATATCTTAAATCTTTATTACTTAAGAGAATCATCTCATGCCTAAGTATCTTGTAACATGCCATAATGAGTAGGATAAAGAAAATTAAATTCATAGGTACTAAATGAATCATCAAAGGTTTTAACGTCTTGTAAAAAGAAAGGTACCCAAGGTAAAAGTACAGAGCTATATCACACTTGAGGACCATTTTGGTAGTTTTGGCTAAACCTATTTCGGCTGGACCTGTTTCAGCTAGAACATGTTCAAGCAAACATATGTGGTGCACACGCGGTGCCATGTGGCATTGATGTGGTAGATGGGTTCTAGCCAAAACTGGTCTTACCAAAACAAGTCCGGCCGAAACAGTTTCGGCCAGAACCCATAAAACTTATATATACCCCAAAATTTAGTTTGAGCAGCTCATTTGCACTAAGCACCTTCTGAGAATTGCGGAGTGGAATAGGGGTACTTCGGCCAAAAATAGGATGGTTTTTATTTGTTTTTTGTTAATTTTTTTTTAAAATGTTTTTAAGTTTTCTATAGTTAAATTAATGTAGTTGCACTATTATTTGGTTTTTTTGTTTTAATTTTATAATTTTTAATTTTTGAAAATATTAAATATTGTTTTATGTAGATTTAATGTTTTTTAGTTAATATTATATGTTAGTTACTTAGTTAATTAATTTAGTTTTATTAGACATGTTTCAAAACAGTAGGAAGATATTACAAAACAATAGAAAAATGTTACAAAATAGTAGGAAAGTGTTACAAAACATTAGGAAAATGCTAAAAAACATTAGGAAAATGTTACAGTAAGAAAATTTTACATTAGGAAAATGTTATTTTGTTAATTAATCTAGTTTTATTACATATGTTTCAAAACATTAGGAAAACATTACAAAACATAAAACCAACATGAAACTGAAACATGAATCAACATAAACTCTAACAAATGAACCCTAACGTGAAACTGAAACATAAATGAAATTAAAATCTAACATTAAACCTAACATGAAACCTTAACCATATTCAACCCTAAAATGAAACCTAACCATATTGAACCCTAACATGAACCCTAAGAAAACCTTAGCAAAATATAATAAAACATTAGGAAAATGAACATAACATTGTACCCTAACATGTGAAACCCTAATATGAAACCAAAATCTTGAACCCTAACATGAAATTGAAACATTAATTTTAACATAAACCATAACATGAACCCTAACATGAAACCATGACCATATTGATCCCTAACAGAAACCTAACATGAAACAAACACATGAAACTGAAACATAAATCAACATAAACCTTAACGTGCTAAATTGAATTTTTCTTTTGAACATACATATGTAAGGAAAAGATAATCTGAAGGTAAGGCAAAGAGAATTTGAAGGTGGGCACAAATCATGAAAAGCAAGGAAAATTTGAAGTTAACTGGCAGAGCCCCTACATCATCACTGCATGCTTCGACTCTGGGGCATATCAACTCTCCACTCCTAAAGGAGATCCTTTGAATGATCCTATTAACATCATTCACCTCAGATGCTTCTATGCTTAAGGACATGGCAGTATATTCTAGCTCTTGAAAAAATCCATAAAAAGTATAAAAAGTCCTGAAAAAATCTCAAAAAAAAAAAAATGAAGCTGAAAAAATGGTTGTCCTGGTGAAAACCTTGAAAATAAGCACTTGGATAACATAAAAAACATAAAAAATAAAAAAATAAAAAAAGAGTAAAGAGAAACCATTTCGTCCAATGGTGAAAACTTGGCAATCATGCACCTTGGACAAGTATGGGTGATGAAAACCTGGCAACAGGTGTCACACATAGTAGACTATTCCATTATCTGTGAAAATCTCATTCTTCCCCTCCTTTGCATCCATATCATTCCAAAAATCATATTCCCTGGGTGTTCCAACCTATCGCACACCTCAATCAGCATGATCCAATCACATCTTGTCCTGCTAGAGATTCTTTGCACATACTCGCTTCTATTTAGTCATTCGGTTTCACCCTTGTATATTCGTATGTTGTCCAATCTCCTTGCCATCATGCTAACACTTTGAGCCTCCATCATACTAACCTCCCTTGCTTGATCCTTTTGTAGTCTGCCTGTTCAGTTCATCAATTGAAAGTGACACGCACCAAAAACATGGGTCACATTACATCCATAGCATCTTTTGCATCCCTGCATTTTATTATCATCTCTATATTTTCTTTAAGACCATTGCATTTACATACATTACATAATAAAACATCCATGACATAATCAATACATCTATTTTATATATATATATATATACACACACACACACACACACACATACATACATACATACATATGTGTGTGTGTGTGTGTTAGTAATAACTGAGATGGGGGGTGAATCAATGGCCTCAAAATTTATCCTTCAAATATTTACCACGAATCAAATAAACCTCAGATTATTAATTCCCTACAAGATGCATACCATGAAATACTTATAATGATTAACTGTTTGTCAGTTTTCCTTGTCTGTCCTTATTCTCCTTGATTACCGATGAGCAGTAAAACTATTTAGCAAAACTCAGTAAATAAGTAGAGTATACCAATCAATCCAGAAATGCATATGTGAAATGTAAAAATGTAAAGTAATAAACCATACACACATAACACATGGATTTTAACGTGGAAACCCTGTTAAGGGAAAAACCCACTGGGACCGGTACCCCAAATTTTAACTCTTATGAAGTGTGCCCTGTTAGGAGCCAATCTTGTCAAAGGTTACAAACACACTGTTAAGTGTGACCTTGTTAGAGGATTTTATACATAGAGTTGTCACTTAGTATCGGGCATCTATTGCTACCATCCTTGAATCAGCCTCCTTCTTAGACTGTCAATAGGTATCGGGCAAGTCCAATGCTACTTTCATGAATCAACCTTTTTGGCACTCTTTAGGATGTACCTCAATATATAGAAGACTGTTAAGTCCTGCTCGGTTAAGAGACTTGATGCTTCAATGGTTAAACTGAAACACAATGACCTGTTTATAATGCAACTTTGAATTGTAGATTTTCAGATCTATTTAAGTACATTACCTCTTTGATCAATGTATCAATTTAATTCTTTGTGCTCCACACGTTCTGCTCTGTGATGTTGTGCTTCACTGTTTGTCAGTGTCTATAGAATTCTTTAGCTCTCTTTTACCTTGATTGATCAGGCCTGTATGAATTTCTTCTTCATCAATTTCTCTTCAGCATCTTCTTTCTATTCACTCCCCTTCCCATGCATACGGAAATGAATTAAGCTTGTCTCTTATATAGAAATGTTATTCATTGATTCTTGATTCTTGATTCTTGATTCTTGATAAACAATCCAGCCAATCTGATTTAAAGCATAACTCCTAATTTATCATGTAGTTATCTTCTTACCAACTATACAAATATTATTTCAATCAATTACTTAACTTTGGTTGAATAAAACAAATAAAACAACCAATTAAGTCTATCTTTAGCTCTTGCCATCTAGATAGTTTGTCATTTTTTGAACTCTCTATTTAGTTGGTCAACTCTGCAATTAGTTGTTGATGACAACTAATAGTTCCATTAGTGTCACTCCAGTTAGCTTCAGGATCTCCATCTGTTGGGTATCATTGGATTTTTGGTCATCGGGCAACTCTATTTTCAGCTCGTCAGGCATTATTGTGACTTTTCTTTTTTGCCTTTATCAATGGTGTGCACTCCGTCGATGTTGTCTGTCACTTGGTGAATACTTTACTTTTATGCATTGCTGAAAGCATAACCTCTATTTCATTGATTCTTTGAAGTCTTTGGCATTTTTTTCTTGACCATACAGATGATATCAAGTTGACATCAATGAAAACGCAAACTATTAACTTATTTAATGCCTTGCATTATCTTCAACTTAAGATTATCAAACATTCAATCAGTTAAATGTCATCAATCTCTCCCTTTGGCATTGATGGAAACATAATATATTATCACACTATACTATTTCTAATACAATATGAAATAGAACAGTTGAGATTCATCAAACTACCAATCATTTTGTTCTGTCAACCGATAAATGTCTTATCACTGGTAAGCTCTATTTTAGCTTAGATTTGGTTCTTGCAGCTTTTTAATTTCTGATATGTTGAGTCCTTTTCTTGTGTCAATTTCTCTCTTTTTCCTATTTTCTCTTTTATGATGTCTTTTTCTCTTTTCAGGAACTCTCCCTTTGTATAAAATTTCATCTAATTTTCTCTCCCTAAGGATATAATCTCTCCATGTTGGAGTAATCTGATAATGGATAATCTCTCTCTCTCTCTCTCTCTCTCTCTCTCTCTCTCTCTCTCTCTCTCTCTCTCTCTCTCTCTCTCTCTCTCAAAGAAGAAAGTGATAATATGGATAATCTCTCTCTCCCTTTGACAACAATGCTAAACAAATATCTCACAGATATCTAAAATTTATATAAAACAATCTTTTCTCTCCATCAATAATATATTCCTTGAATTTCCCTTATCCATTAGAAATACATCACTATACTCTGGTGCTCAATTTTGATATATACCTCTCTGTATATAGATGTATCTTTGAATTTCATCTCTTTGCTTGCAACAAAATGAATGATATTCTGATAATATGTAGGTTGATGTAGCCTTTAGTCTTTTACTGACTGATAGACAAGGGTTTGACCCCTAGTCTCTTTCTCAAGTACTCAAATGTATCCTTGGGTAGTGGCTTGGTGAAGATATCAGCTAATTGTTCTTTTGGTTGCACATATTCAAGTATCACCTCTTTTTCTTGAACTTGTTCTCTCAAATAATGATACTTGATTGCAATGTGTTTAGTCTTGGAATGCATGAGTAGATTCTTGGAAATGTTTATTGCACTGGTTTTATCACAATAGATAATCACTAGTTTTGAGATCTTCATATGCATACCTTCAAGCAACTATTTGATCCATGCAATGTTTGAGCAATTTGTAGCAGTAGCAACATACTCTGCTTCTACAGTAGACTGAGAGATGCATCCCTACTTCTTGCTAATCCATGTGACAAGTCTTTCACCCATAAAGAATGCTCCTCCAATTGTGCTCTTTTGATCATCAAGATTTCCATTCCAATCAGTGTCGGTAAACACCTTAAGTTCAAATTTTCCTTCTCTTCTATACCATAAGCCAAATTCCTTAGATATCTTAGAATTCTTTTTATAGTAGTCATATGTGATTCCCTGGGGTTAGTAGAAAATCTAGCAATAATTCCTACTATATGTGCAATATCTGGTCTAGTGTGTACAACACACATGATTTTTCCAATCATTGATTTCTACAAAGTTTGATCTACCTCTGTTTTCTTGTCTTCCTTTGTCAAATTACATCCAGTATCCATCGGTGTTCCAACTAGTTTGTAATCTTCCATCTTGAATATTTTTAGGACCTCTTTGATGTAGTTGAATGATCTGTAGACCAAGAAAGAACTTGATCTCTCAGACCATAGACATCTCAAACTCTTTTCCCATCTCATCAGCAAATGTTTTACATAGCATTTCATTGCCTCTAAATATGATGTCATCAACAAATATTTCAGCAATTAAAGTGTTAGCATCAATATCCTCCTTCAAATAGAGATTACTATTTTCACTAGACCTTATAAATCCAATACTTATTAGATAGAAATGAAGTCTTTCATACCAGACTCTGAGAGCTTGTTTCAATCCATACAAGGCTTTTTGAAGTCTACATACCATGTTTTTCTTTTCTGGCTCGACAAACCCTTCTGGTTGTTCAATGTATACCTCTTCTTCAAGTATTCCATTTAGGAATGTTGACTTGACATCCATCTGATATACTTTGAATCCTTTATACGCAGCATAAGAAAGTAGTATTCTTACTCCTTCTAGTCTAGCAATGGGTGCAAAGGTCTCTCCATAGTCTATACCTTCCTCTTGTGCATACCCTTGCATACTATCATTTCTTTGTTCCTTGTGACTTCTCCATTCTCATTCAACATATTCCTGAATATCCATTTTGTACCAATGACATTCTTGTCATCTGGTCTTGGCACAAGTGACCATGTTTTGTTTCTCTCAATCTTCTCAATCTCATCATTCATAGCACTTATCCATTCTTCATTATCTAGTGCAACATTGACAGATTTTGGCTCAAACTCACAAATTAAACAATTTGAGGTTAAAGACTTACTTCTTGTTCTTGAACCAACTTTCTTATCTCCCTGATCTGGATCTTTGGATGGTTTCTTCTTACATATTTTGCAAGTATAGGTACAACTCTTTGTGTATCAGCTTGATCATCATTTTGATTTTCATTTTTTTCTTCATTACCTTGCATATTATTTTGATTATTATCCTGAGCGTCGGTAATAGTACTCTGATCGTTGCTTGCAACATTCTATTGTTCTGTAATTAAGCATTGTTGCTCAGGCAGAGTGTTGGGTTTTTCATAATATACAAAATTATTGCAGTCCTATGGTTCTTTTGTGCTTTCCAGCTTATTCTTTTCTGCAAATTCATCAATCTTTACATTTTCACTTTCAACTATTTTGTTAGAAGCCTTGATGAGACATTTAAAAGCTTTGCTTTTGGTAGACTACCCCACGAAAATACCTTCATCACTTTTGGCGTTAAGCTTTCCATTTCTATCATCCTTTAAGACATAACATTGACTACCAAATATTTTGAAGTAACTTACATTGGGTGTTTTACCATACCATAGCTCATAAGGTGTCTTCTTTGTATCCTTGTTTAATTTTACTATGTTAAGTGTATAGACAATAGTATTGACAGCTTCCCTCCAGAAGTTTTGGGTGATGCCTTTTTATCATCAATGTTCTTGCACAATCAACTATTGATCTGTTCCTTCTCTCATCAATCCCATTTTTCTATGGTGTTCTTGGTGTAGAAACCTATATTTTTATACCATGCTCATTATATAATTTAGTGAATTCATCTTATATAAATTCTCCTCCTCTATCTGATCTCAAACATTTCAAATCCTTACCACTTTGTTTTTCTACCATAGCCTTATACCATTTAAACATCTTGAATGCTTTAGATTTATCTTTTAGAAACATAACTATCATCATTCTAGAATAATCATCAACAAAGAGAATAAAATATCTATCTCCATAATAACTCTTTGTCCTCATAGGTCCACATAAATCAGTATGGACTAATTCTAGAATACCATTAGATGTACGGGTTTTACTTTTGAAACTAGACTTTGTCATTTTACCTTTTTGAAAATTTTTGCACATGATGTTGTCTGGCTTTGTCATCGTCAGTAAACCTCTTACATTTCTCATTTTTCTTATTTTTATCATGTTGTCAAAATTTACATGACACAATCTTTTGTGCCACAACCATATGTCTTCATTTCTAGTCATTAAGTGAGTGGTGTTAGTATCATTCAGATAGAATAAGTTACCTTTAGTCTGTTCACCGGTACCAATCAGTTTTCCTGATTCATTAAAGATCTTTTCCTTCTTGTTCTCAAATGCTACTTTGTGACCTAAATTATTCAGCTGAGACACACTCAATAGATTATAATTCAATCCTTTTACCCAATAAGATTTTTCACATTTAATCAGGTTATTCAGCATTATTGTTTCTTTACCTTAAACTGGACAAGGTGTATCATTACCCATTCTTATAGTACCACCATTATAATACTCAAAAGTGTTAAAATTTTCTTTATCACCAGTCATGTGGTGAGTCCAGCCACTATCTATAATCCATATGTCATTCTTGCTAACCTTAGATATGAGTGCAGTTTCTACATACCTTTCATCTTCATCTGAATCATCCTTCACAACTACAAATACCATCTTGATGTCTTCATTAGGTTTGGTTCCAGTATCTTCATCTTTGCAAGCAACTAGGTAGCTAGCCTTCTTGCCTTTATCCTTGTAGTCTCGAGTATCTCTTTTTTCTGATTGTTAGTAACCTCTGTAATCTTTGTTATCACCTCTGTCAGATTTCTTCTAAAAAAATCTGTCATTACTTCTATCATCTTTTCTTCTATTGGGACATCTTATAGCAAAGTGTCCAATCTCTTTACAATTAAATCATACAAGTGGTAACTTTCCTTTGTATTTACCTTTGCCTCTCTGCATTATTCTAGCCATAAGTGTTTCTATTTCATCTAGAT
Source organism: Thuja plicata (assembly GCA_018584345.1). Lineage (NCBI taxonomy): Eukaryota > Viridiplantae > Streptophyta > Pinopsida > Cupressales > Cupressaceae > Thuja > Thuja plicata. The sequence goes on along the minus strand of MU223972.1, from coordinate 1,316,169 downwards.
CTTCTTCTTCACTTTCACTTTCACTGTCTCTTCTAGATGAGTGTCTATGACTTGATTTTCTTATTTTCATAGAAGACTTAAATGCAGACTCTAAGTTTGGTAAGACACTATTGTCAAAGTTATTCATCTAAAATGAAATCAGTCTACCAATTAAACTATCAAGAGTAACTATATTGTTTTCTACTACTCTCATTTCTTGAATGGCAGAAACTCTAATAGCATATACAGGCAATAAGGTTCTTAAGATTTTACTTACCACTATCTCCTCTTCAAGTGTACCTCCAACTCCTTGTATTGCATTGAATACTTCTTTTATTCTTGTGTTGTACTATGTGATATTTTCTCCTTCTTTCATTCTGAGATCATCAAAATTTCCTCTAAGGCTTTCTACCTTGGCTCTCAGAACATTTATATCACCTCCATGTACAAGCTTCAGTTTGTCCCACATCTTATTTGCACTTTTGCAATCCTTGACATCTTCAAATTCAACATCAGAGAGTGAGGAAGAAAACTCTATAACCATGCAGTTATGCTCATGCTTCTCTCTTAATTGATCTACTATCAATACTCCTGTAGGCAACACATATTTAGTATCTAAGTATTGAGTAACATCATTACCAATACCTAATAAGCAGAGTCTTATCCTACTTTTCCATGAAGAAAAGTGGTCTTTGTTCAACTTGGGCACATGTCGTCTATTCATCTTGTGATCCTGACTTAGGTCTTGAAACCTTCCTTCTAAGCACACAAGATCTGATACCAATTGTTAGTAATAACTGAGATGGGGGCGTGAATCAATGGCCTCAAAATTTATCCTTCAAATATTTACCACCAATCAAATAAACCTCAGATTATTAAGTCCCTACAAGATGAATGCCATGAAATGCTTATAATGATTAAACTTATGTTAGTTTTTCTTGTTTGTCCTTACTCTCCTTGATTACTGATAAGTAGTAATACTATTTATCAAAACTCAGTAAATAAGAAGAGTACACCAATCAATCCAGAAATGCATATGTGAAATGTAAAATAGTAAATTAATAAACCATACACACATAACACATGGATTTTAACATGGAAACCCTTTTAAGGGAAAAACCACTAGGACCGGTACCCCAAATTTTCACTCTTCTGAAGTGAGCCTTGTTAGGAGCCAACACTATTAAAGGTTACAAACACACTGTTAAGTATGACCTTGTTAGAGTATTTTATACATAGAGGTTGTCACTTAGTATTGAGCATCTATTTCTACCATCCTTGAATCAGCCTCCTTCTTAGACTGTCAATAAGTATCGGGCAATTCCAATGCTACTTTCATGAATCAACCTTTTTGGCACTCCTTGGGATGTACCTCAATATATAGAAGACTATTAAGTCCTGCTCGGTTAAGAGACTTGATGCTTCAATGGTTAAACTGAAACACTATGACCTGTCTATGATGAAAATTTGAATTGCAAATTTTTAGATCTATTTAAGTACATTACCTCTCTGATCAATGTACCAATTCAGTAATTTTTGCTCCACACTTTCTGCTCTGTGATGTTGTGCTTCACTATTCATCGGTATCTACAGAATTCTTTAGCTCTCCTTTAGCTTGATTGATCAGGGTTGTATGAAGTTCTTCTTCATTATTTTCTCTTCAGTATATTCTTTCTATTCACTCTCATTCCCATGCATATGGAAATGAATTAATCTTGTCTCTTATATAGACATGATATTCATTGATTCTCGATTCTTGATTCTTGGCGTGAAAAACAACCCACCCAATCTGATTTAAAGCAGAACTCCTAATTTATCTTGTAGTTATCTTCTTTCCAACTATACAAATCTTCTTTGAATCAATTACTTAACTCTGGTCAAATAAAACAAATAAAACAACTAGTTAAGTCTATCTTTAGCTCTTTCCAGCTAGATAGTTTATCATTTTCTAAACTCTCTATTTTGTTGGTCAACTCTGTAGTTAGTTGTTAGTGAAAATTGATATTTTTGTTGGTGTGACTCCAGTTATCTTTAGGATCTCCGTCCGTTGGGTATCATTGGATTTTTTCTCATCGAGCAACTCTATTTTTAGCTTATCAGACATTACTATGACTTTTCTTCTTTGCCTTTACTGATGGTGTGCACTCCGTCGGTGTTGTTTGTCAGTTGGTGAATACTTGACTTTTATGCATTGTTAAAAACATAACATTTTTTCCATTGATTCTCTGAAGTCTTTGACATTTTGTTCATGACTGTATAGATGATATCAAGTTGATATCAATGACAATACAAACCATTAA
>MU223972.1:1283528-1313790 GCA_018584345.1 Thuja plicata | reverse complement strand
ATCAAAGTCATCATCGGTCATATATATATATATATATATATATATATATGTCAAAAGTGTAAAGTATGTCATCAATAAATCACCAGGAACCTCAGTGCAAGTATACATATACATATCATCTCAAAAATGCAAAAATGTGTGTATAATGACCCTCTGACGGATCATGTAGAAGGTTGTGATGGTCCTCCTCTCTGTTCTGGTGGTGGACGTGGTGGCATCCCCACTGATCCTTGAGAGACCCACCCTATACTCTGTGACTGAGAACGCTTTGTGTATATCTATTTCTGGCCCTCTGACATGTGCTCATGATACAAGCCCATGTAAAAGGAAGCCTCTCTTCCTGCTCTAGTTGCATCCATGTGTGCTGCAAATTCCTCTGATACTACATGTTCCATCTCACATGCACTAGATACTTGTCGAGCAATGTATCACTCTGTCCTATAGGTCTCAGCCTACCTCTATGCTGCATCCCTCTCTGAGGTCAATGCATTAACCTACCCAGTAGACTACTTCATCTTCTCTGTAAGGGTATGTAACTGGTCTATCAGTTTCTCTATCTCTATCTGCAACTCAGTGGCATCCTATGTCAACTCCACCATAAAGAACATGCATGAGTCTAGTCTTCCCTATAGGGTGTCAAGTGCACCCTTGGTCATATCTGCCTATGCTATCTCTATAGCTAATAATCCTTGTATCTGAGCCATTTCCATCTGTAGTTTGGTCTTTGACATTGTTCCATCCTTAGTAGTCCCCGTAATTGTGCACACTTAGTTTGCAGGTTATCTCACTCTGCGACGATGGTATCATGTGTCTCCTATGACACATACCCTATGGGTAGCCCCTGTGGCTCATGTCCCTATATAGGAACCTAAGGTGCCTGATGTTGAGAAAATAGAATCTAAAGGTGGGAAAAAATTGTGAAAAGAAATATTCAGATGAGTTCAAAGTACAATGTATAAAGAGTGCACGCAGTGATTGTGGAGATTTACATAAATTTCTACTGCAAATTGTGAATATTAATGTTGCAACACTAGTTTTGTGGCAGAGATTTGAATATGAGACATACCAAACTAAGATTGGAGATGAATCCAAAAAAATATATTGAAGGAGAGTGAGTTTCCCTACCTTGAGTTTATGACTAGGTTTCATACTATAATTTATCCACATATCCAACATTGTCATGGTGCAAGATGGAAAGCTAAACAAATTTCATGATTCCAAAAAAAAATTTCCACCTGGTTGTATTCTTTGAGTTGTATTTTTCTCTAAGAACTATACATTCTCCCCTCAATCAAAGCTTCAAGCTCAATATTATCATTCTCACCAAGTCGCAATATTTGTGCAAGTGACCTATAGACACGCACAATTTGATTTGCATGAGGTAGAAAGTACCAATCCAAATGAACACATTGTCATCAAGGAGGTTCATTTCTATATCAGTGATGATAAGGTTCATGATAGGAGCTATGTGGCTCATTGTTTTGCAATGTATTTTAGAAATATTGCGAGTCATGGGATAAAAGCTTCACAACACTAGATTTGGTCTAATTGTTTTTCAGGTAAGTGTATGCACTTCAATTCATTTACAAATTTTCATTGATTACTTGTTAAATTATTATTCCATCTCACTAGTATTGATAGAAGGTGGCCACTTTCTACCTCATCCAAATGAAATTGTGCATGTCTATAGGTCACTTACACAAATATTGCAACTTGGTTAGAATGATAATATTAAGCTTGAATCACTGATTAAGATGAGAATGTATAGTTCTCAGAGTAATCTACAACTCAAAGAATACAAGCAGGCGGAAAACAATTTTTGGAATCATGAAACTATTTAGCTTTCCATCTTGCACCATGACAATGCTAGATATGTGGATAAATTATAGTATAGAACCTGGTCATAAACTCAAGGTAGGGCAATTCACTCTCCTTCAATATAATTTTTTTGGATTCATCTCGAGTCTTAGTTTAGTATGACTCATATTTAAATCTCTTCTACAAAGTTGGTGATGCAACATTAATATTATCAATTTGCAATGGAATTTTATGTAAATTTCCACAATCACTACATGCACTCTTTTTACATTGTACTTTGAACTCATCTGAATCTTTTGATATATCACATAAAATAGACTTCACAAATTTTTTCGTACTTCCAGGGATGACCATATCTGAATTAAGTATTTCCATAACCTTTTTATATGATTGCAAATATAGATGAAAATCAACATGATTTCAGAAACAACAAGTTTCACGTACCTTATTTATGTGTACAAAGAAAGGGCGCAACCTCTCAAACATTCTTTGACATATTTTCACATCTAAAAAATTCTTGCTTGAATGCTTTAAACAATTCACTTTGTGTTGTATCTATAACATGTTTTAGATGTCTATTTTTCATACCAGTCTCTTCATCTTTCATCTGTATAGTATCCCTTTTATTAGAAGAAATACAGGAGTGAGTGGTCCAATATTCAATGACCTATCTTTTTACATCTTCTAAAATTTTGTATTTTCGAGGAAGTCTACAAATATTAGCCCAATTGTTTTGAATATTTTCATCTAACATGTTTCTCTTCCTGATATATCTTTGAAGAGTTATTCCAGATACATTCATTAAATCAAAAATTGCATGTACTTGTTTTCTCTGTGTCAACCTCCTTATAGATAAAGTAGTCATCAATACTCTACGTGTAGCACTTAAATCGTCTCCTCGACTTGAGTTGTTAATGTCGTTCAATGCATTTTGTAAATTTTTAACTATTGTTCGATTTACATTATCTCCTGAGTTTTTCTTTTTATCAACATCAAACAATTTCAAAACATGAGTCATTTCTTTTTACCCAAATAACCTAGCAAATAATTGTGCTTTTGCAATCAAACTTTTATTTTGAAAATTTTCATCCCAAATATTTTTGCATTTTTTTATTGTGCTCTATGGTACCAATTCGTCTGATGAAAAGTGACTGAAAAATGAATCCTCATCCATCTCCATCAAATTTCCCATGTGAAAAGATATATTTCTACCAATATATTCCCCTACTTGAATTGGATCTTCTTGGACTTCAACAGGTTCATCTTCTTACATTTTGTATGACCTTTCATTTTGTCATCCCTTATTTGATCATATTTTCTTGTTCTGTACATTTTATCCCCCATTGCACAAATTGTTCAAATTGAGAGCTTCAATTCACTTGCATACACAAAACCATATACTCTTGATTAAAAAATCAAAAATAATATTGATAAATTCATAATTTAATATTGAACAATGTTTTAATTAAAAACACAAAAAAATCTCAAAAAACTAAAAAAAAAAACTTGCAAATAATACAAACCTCCTTGATAATCTTAATTCGTTGTTGCCCTTTAACGCCCAAAACTGCGTCTTTAAAACAATTAAAAAAATGATTTTATTAATAAAACATTTTCTACGTCGAAATAATTAATAATTTTTTTTAATTTTTTTTTAAATGCATTTATATATATGAGCTTTGATGGTCTCGGTCATCCACGCGACCATGTTTGGTTGGCCTTAGTATCGGCTGAAACAGTTCTGGCCGAACCTGTTTTGGTCGAACCTATTTCGGCCGAAACTACTTATGTGCCATCCCATGTGGCAGCCAAATAAGAAAAAAAGGGAAAATTGGTATCACGTCACTTATGGGGCTTAATTGTCTACCAAAACTGATTTTTTTAAAAATCTAAAGATACCCTTCTATAGAGCTTGAAGACTAGATTATGGTCATCTAATTTTTATAGTCTTTTGATTACATATAATATATTATAAGTTAAAAAAAAACTCCAAGTAGGAATTTTAACATTGAAGAACATGCTCATTCAAAAAAAGAAAAAAATAGCAAATCATGTCAGAAAATTTTAAAACTTATATTTAACACTAGAGGAGAGATTTTCTTCAAGAATGTTTTTTTTTGGTATTTGGTGTAGATTTGCTAGGGTAAATTACGCGGGAGACAAAAACTATTAATTTCAGGTAAATCCAACATTCAATAGTTATAATAGACAAAATATATACCGAAAACTAATCTTTATTTTTTTCTGCACTAGCTGTACATGTCATCTAAAACATATTATGAAATCATAGGAAAAAAAAGATTATTTACATATATTTTGTTTGTGGGAACTAGACCCTTGATTTTTAACGTTTTTCAACAATTAAAAAATGGACTTCAAAAATTAAAAAAACTATGTCAATTCTTATTCAATTTTTTTTAAAACAATTATAGGCATAAACTACATCCAATTTTACACATTTCATTAGTTTACATCATTTTCAAATTCTAAACACGAATGCCACTTTTATGTCGTTAAAGTTTAACTATTTTGCATGTCGTGGTCCTCCTCCTTTGTAAAAGTGTGACACAGGTTTGTACTTTTACCCCCCAATCTTGGATTCTAAGGTTTGGTGATTATATTCATCAAGTATAGTATACTATCAAATCCATAAAATTTTAAATCCTTGGCCTTATCATTTTTCCATCAAATTTAAATGGTTCTAGATAATGAACCACAAGTATATATGAGTTCCATCCACATAGAGTGTGCATGCATGGACACAAAAATAATCTTCTACAAATAGCATGTTTGCATTGGGACAAACATGGGGTTTAGGAAATCCTATCGAGCACGAAAGATGGCTCTAAACCACCCAAAATTTTTGATTTCTTTGTAAACCTATAGAAATTTTATGCAAAATCCAATTTTAATATAATTGTTGGGTCTATGCAAGGATTTGGATCTTTTGAACTAGTTCATAAACCAAGTTGGGTGCCCAACAAGGTTCATGAATGAAATTAAAGACCTGACTTGAAATACAAACTTATAAAGGTTTTTCATTGAACTATTTTGCGTATACCTATTTGTTCCTCTAAATTACATTTGATTGAAAGTTTATAATTGAACAATTCATTACCATTTACATATATTCAGAGAACACATCCACACGGTAACCAAATTCAATTCAGCAAATTATCAAAAGATATTAGAATTCACATGTAGAGACTAGACTATTCACCTGAGTCATTACCAATGAGACTATGATGAGGCTTTAAAAGTTTAAATTTAGCCAAGTTTAAAAATAGGGGCTAGTAGTAATTATATAAAAAAATATTAAATTTACTTATCAGGTCTGTAAATTTATTTGTTCTATTTTGAAATATTCTAAATTTATATAAAATTAAATCTAATGTGTTTCTAAATTTATTGATAGAAGAACATCTTGGGTCCTTTGTAATCTTGCATCATCCAAAGGTCCTACAAATGACTCAGATACAACTCGTCATTAGATCCAACCTTAGGCTCATCCCTTAGGTCCTCTCTCAACTCATACCTTTTGCAAAGACTCAGATTCTTCACCTCCTTCTCCTTATCCATCAAAGGAATTAATCAAAACCTCTTACCATCCTTCCTAGTGGTAATTACATTATTTCTACACCCATTAAAAACCTTTTTCTCATAGTTCCAAGGTCTACCAAGTAAAACATGACATGCACTCATAACCACAATGTCACATAATACTGCATCCTTATAAAAACCAATGCAAAAATTGACCATGCATTGTTCCCTTACTTTTACCACATGATCATCATGAAACCAACCAATAATATAAGGACTTGGATGCATAATTCTTCTCAAACCAATCTTCTACACCATCTCCTTAGAAACTAACTTGTCAGGGCTACAACCATCCAATATGACCTTGCAACACTTACAGCCAACCTTTCATCTGGTCCTGAATAAAATCTTTTGTTGACAAGTTTTTTAATCCTTATTCACCATAAAATTGTAGACCTTATGGAAAGACATATTGTCCATTAGTGTCAAAACACTTAGTCATCTAGTGTCGACCAAGCCAGAAAGCATTATGCAAAGTCCTGAGTGATTTGTATCGCCTGAGTGACCAGCATTGGCCGAGTAACCAGTATGATCCGAGTGATTTGCAATATCGCCTTAGTGATAGTTTATCACTAGAGTAGATTTATGGATCCGAGTGACAGTTTGAAACCAACCTTGCATATATTGTTAAATATCATTTTGTTTATTGCATGTTGACTTGCATATTTATTTGTTTGGATATATATATATATATATATATATATATATATATATATATAAGATAGTTTATTTTATCTAAATGATGTATGTATGTTTATATTTATGAAATGTATGTATATGTATAAGACATGCGAATGGTTGTTTGATTAATAGAAGAAGTATTCAAGACAACAGAGTCTCATCTATCACATTTAGGTGATCATTTATATTCAGAAGGATCTTATCCATCAATCATAGTTGTCCAGAATAGATCATCAACTGGTTCATTCTAACAGGTGGATCAACAAAATCCTTTAACAAGGTGGACCTAACAATACTTTCTCTAAATATCTTAATAGATTTACATTACTCATTATATTGTACAAAATCCTTTAACAAGGTGGACCTAACAATCCTTTCTATGCTCCTAACAGGGTAGACCATCAGAAGTGGTACTTGTAAGCTCTAACATGTTAAATTTATACTGCAGTACTAAATCTTTTGGGTATCATCCCCACCTAGTTTTAATTTCTTTTGGAAGGTTGTTGGGTAGCTAAATATTGTGTTGTGTGTTGTGTATGATTCTTTACTTTCAATTTCTATGCATGCAAACAAACAATTTAATCTAATTGTGGATTAAAAGGATTAAGTTTTATTGGTTCTTGATTCACCCCCCTCCTCTTAGTCACTGAGAACATCATATAATTCCAAAAATTGCTATCAGAGCAGTGGTTCTCTTATCAAAAGTTTAACAACTTGAGAAAATATCAGAGGATATGGAAACAAATACACTAGAGAAAGCCATTGAGAATGAAAAGATAGATTTTAAAGTGGCCATGGATCAGATCATAAAACTTAAGGAGTAGCTCTCTCTTTCCCTGAAAAAAAAAAATAATTAGCAGTACAGATGAATAACAAGAACTATATAGAAGAAAGAATTGAATACTTTTGCAAGGAAAAAAGTTCTGAAGAAGTTGATGTATCCATTAAAGACATACTTACAAAGAATCTCACTTTACATGAAGAAGTCAGAAAGTTGAAAAGAGAACGGGAAATTCACTCAATCAAAATATGTGAAGTCGTGGAACTAAAGAACAAAGAAAAAGATGATAGAAATGTAGCACAAGAAGATAAAATACTGTTGAGTATAATATTGGAGGAAATAGAAAATGAATTCCAACACTTGTCACTTCAAAAAACTGATTGGGTAAGTCAACTCAACAATGCAACACAAGAAGTTGTCAACCTAAGGACAAAAAATGAAAGAGTGTAGAACGATCTCAATACTGAAAAGAAAACAAATGAAAGTATGATGAATTCAAAAACTAGCATGGATCAAGCAACATAATTCAGACATCATGGACATACTGGATTAGGCTATACTGAACAAGGTGAATCCTCACAACAAGAAGCTCAAAAGAATAGCAAGCCTACATGGAATCAATGTGGCAAGTTAGGGCATACATCAAATAAATGTCAGAGCAATGAAAAGTCAAAATTTAATGGTAAATGATACAATTATAAAAAACATGGACACAAAGCAAGTGAATGCAAGGAGAAACCTAAGTTTGAAGGAAAATCCTACAAGTGCAACAAACAAGTTCATATATCTTTCGAGTGCAGAACTAAGAATTGGAATCCTGCTAAACAATTAGCCAAGGCAATTTTTTCTTGGGATTACAACACATGGTACCGATGTTGTCATTATGGTGAATATGGAGAAAGTGGTGCAAATTGTATGAAGACTCACTTCAGAAAAAGGGATCCTACTAAGAGATGGTATGTGTGCAAGAAACTTGGTCATCTAAGAAAGAATTGTATGAATAGAGAAAAAGTTGATATTGGTTTTGAGAATGGAAAAGACAAAGTATCAAAAATCAGAACTTAGATGAGCAAGAAATGGGTAAGTAAATCCTCAGAGAATTCAAATCAAAGAAATGAAGGATCTAATGACACCCTAAATAGTGATCTGGGTGGATCAACCATTACAAAATAGAAATATAAGGAGATGACTGGAATTATGCAATAGAATCCATCATACATCAGTTCCAGATAAGCTAGCAAGTTCAAATCTACATATTGATACATGGGGACATATTATAGTTCTACCTGAGTTAGAATGTTAGTTACACCTGAGCTACTCTAGCTTAACCGAGCTGAGTCGGGCAGTATTGATAATTGGAAAGTTGGTTTTGCCCGAGCTTCTAAGTGAATCTTGGAGAAACACCAAAGTCATGCCAGCTACTATGTATGGAGAATTTAATGAAATACTATAACGGTTGAAAATATCTTATAAATGAAATATCATAAAGATTATTGTTTACAAAGTTTTCAGTTTACAAATCAATTCAGATCCCTTAGCGATTCAATACAAATTTGTGATTGAAAGCAAAGTTTGATCATTTTTTCCAAACAATATGGCATCCACTTGTAGCAGCAAGGTCAAGAAAGGTTTTGAGATGTTGGTGAGAAATGCAATTTGTGATCCTCTAGTGTTTAAGCTTCATCCGACAATTGCAGAAGAGATAGACCTGATGGAAGCTCATTCCCTAATTCCTTTGAAAGTGTTACTAGTCAACAACATCCAAAGCTTCTATCACTACAACATATAGGAGCTTGGAACCATTGAGATGAACAAAGCATATGATGCTTTATGTACAAGTGGGAGTCTGAAGCCTGAGCATAAGCACATCAAAACCAAGGGTTTGACACACATAATGCACATGCCAAGGAATTTCCAGACAAAATTGATGAGATATGTTCTTAGCTGTGTCCATGACATACACCTATGGTTGGAACATCTAGTGAAGCTCACGAAGTAGATAATTCACCATGTCACTAGGTTCCCTATGCTATAAAAGCTAAAAGCTACCAAAAACACAACCCAGGATGACCTAGCTAAGTTAACTCTTACTGAGTGGGATGACAGAGGCATGAGACTTAATGGAGTAATTGATATGGAATTGAAATTTGGCATTCATGTTATATGCCACAAGATATACAGTTCGAGGAAACCTAACAGTGTCCTGTGTGAAGCTGTTGACCTAGAATACAAAGTGGTGAAGGAGAATCTGGTATTCTACCTATTAGAATTGCAACTCATCTAGTTGAGAAAGAATATGGAAAGCATTTGAGTATTGAAATCCAATTCATGTAAGTTTGGTTCTCTTCTAATCTGTATACTCTTTTATGTTGAGAAGTTCTTTCCCTCTAAGGGTACAATAGCTTGGAAGAAGGATAGACCAATAATCCATAAAATTAATGAATTCATAGCTGAGTTAAGAGATAACTTTGATAAAATTATGGATGGATACTTTGATAATTTCAAATAGAAGATGCAGAGTAGGTACAAAATTACCAAACAACTAGTTGAAGATTACAAAGATGAAATCTATTTCCTAGTTGATTGTGATAAATTTTATTTACAAGTAGCAAAGCCTAGGGATGCATGGGTAAAACCCCTGTCATATGAAGTCAACATAGATGACACAAGAGATATCATAGAGGCTCTTGTAAATGAACCTGCCAATCCAAAGGCACCCTACTTTGGAACATATGAGGAAGAAAAGATCATGATATCTTTGGAGATTGAGATTCCCAAGATATTGAAAAGAGGAAAGAAGAGGCTTGATACATTTAAGAAGTATGAAAAAACCTCCCACTCTCCTGCCATCTCTGAGAGTAAAGATGATACAGTTAAAATAGAGGATGTTGAAACTAAAGAAGAAAAGGAAGAGACTAATATTGAACCTCCTCCTCAAAAGAGGAAGGAAACACCCAAATAGAAAAAGGAAAAAGGAACTACCCTTGTTATCACCATGAGGAGATCAAGGTTTTTGACTGATATTGGGTAAAGATGAAGATGATGATGATGATGAAGAAGCTGATACTATGGTTTTCATGAAACCAACACCCACACTTAATCAGAAGATTGAACAACTAAAAGAAGGAAGAGCTATGAGTTCTTTGAATTCAGTGAAGTATGCTTCTAGAACTAAGGAAGAAAAGAAGAATATTGAAGAAGAATTGGTGGAGAAAATGGGAAAATGGAAATATGACCCCTCTGAGATAAAGAGTTATATGACTGAAGACCTATTCAAGGTAGTCTCTATTCCCTGGAACAATACAGTCCAAACTAAAATGGACATAAGGGAACAAACATTGAAGGAATTCATGCCTGCAATGAAGGGAAATGAAATAAAAAAGGCCTTGAGAAAATATCAAAATAATCACACCCCCAGATTCAGGGCATTCCAAAAATTGAACAAAAACATAAAAGATGTAGATTAGCGTGCCACATTAGTATGTAAATAAATATTTGAGATAAAAGAAGACAATTGTAAGGGAGAATTACCAAGTACAAACCCTCTTGATTAGGTAAATGATGATACATTACCTGAGGTATAGTTTATTGAAGAGTCTATTGCTGAGCAGATTGTAGTAGAGGTAATGGAATCATTACCCCAATATCCTATCCAAAATATAGTACCTCTGAGAAAATCCAAATCTGAACAAGAAGAAATCAAGCAACAGGCTCCACTTACTACTGAGCCAAGCATTCCTGAGTCATAGAATGACAAGGTAGATATTTCTACTCCCAGTATTGACTCATCGATTGACTTTGATTCAGCAATTGGTACTGAAAAGGTCAATAACCTAATTGGAATGAATACTGAAGAAAAAGATGAGGAAGGTAAAGGTAAGGAAATGGTTCCTTCACCGAGTCCTAAGACAAAAGGAAAAGAAAAATTAGTAAATACTGATGTGAAAAATCTTGATAAAGAAATTTTGATTCTTAATTGGGATCAATCCAGCTTATCTGTAGAGAAAATAGATATTTTGGGAGAACTGTGGAAGAAAAGAGATACACAGTAGAAGCTCCAAAAGGAAAGGCAAAGGAATAAAGTACTTGAATATTTCAAAGGAATATTTGAATATGCATTGTAGATTGAATTCAATGAGAGTGAGTCAATAATGGACTAACTTGTTGACATTGTCCACAAGTTTAATACAGATATGAATGGTCAAGAGAAGTTACTCAAGAAAACAAAAATGAAATTTGAGAACAAGATTCTAGAAAACATTGCAAAGAAGATTGCAATTGACCAGGTGTAGCTTACAAATATCATCAGCACTCTAGAAACCATGGTGACCAATGTGGTAGTACTATTTGTAAAGTTGAGTGACACCTCTAACTTTAATATGGAGATCAAGAACAAGATAATGAAGATTGATGCAGACATGAAGGAAAGTGCAAGGAAGTTAGCACTTGACCCAAGCACTAGTTCAACTCACTTCATGAAGATCAAGTATCTTACCAATATACAGGCTGAATTATTGAGAGAAGGAGCCAAAACTAGGGAATCACTTACAACCCTACAAAGACAACTTCTAGCACACATGGATGGAATGCAGAAACACATAACACATGAAAATACACTCATTCATGACAATAATTTCTTAGTAGCCGAGCTAATGATAGAGTTGTCTACATAGCTAAAAGTTGAATTGCACATCCTAAAGGTGCTACAGGAAAATTGGAACAACACTTTTTCTTAGATTTTGAAGCTACATAGTGATTTCCTATCCTACTTTAGAATAACCTTGCAAAATATAACTTTTGGCATTTTTGTCAAAAATAAGGGGGAAGTATCATTATATTGTAATTAAGGGGAAATATCATTGAGGAAACACATGTACAGTGGAAAAATGTACTTTACAAAGACAATTTTTGAAAACCACAAAAATAGAGTTAGTTGGACTCGAGCAGCAAAAGTAGTGTCAAAACCCGAGTAGACAGTAAGGGGGAGTTTTGACATATCAGAAAAAAATTTCAATGATAAGTGTTTTTGTCACTAATGCCAAAGGGGGAGATTATAGACCTTATTTAAAGACATATTTTCAATTAGTGTCAAAACACTTATTCATCTAGTGTCGACCGAGCCAACAAACATTATGAAAAGTCTCGATTCAACAGTGTTGCCTGAGTGATCAACATCGCCCGAGTGTCCAGCATCGCCAAAGTGATCAGTATGGCCCAAGTGATTTGTAGTATTTCTCAAGTGACATTTTATCACCCGAGTAGATTTCTAGACCCAAGTGATAGTTTGAAGCTGACCTTGCATATATTGTTAAATATCATTTTGTTTATTGCAAGCCGACTTGCAAAGTTATTTGTTTGGATAAAGATATATATGTAAGATATTTTGTTTTATCCAAATGATGTATGTATGTGTATATTTACAAAATGTATGTATATGTATAATACATGTGAATGAAAATTTGATTAATAGTAGAAGTATTGAGGACAACAACGTCTCATCTATCAAATTCAGGTGATCAGTTATATTCAGAAGGATCTTATCCATCAATCATAGTTGCATAGATCAGATCATCAACTGGTTCATTCTCATAGGTGGATCAAAAAATCCTTTAACAAGGTGGATCTAACAATACTTTCTCTAAATCTCTTAATAGAGTTACATTACTCATTGTATTATACATAATCCTTTAACAAGGTGGACCTAACAATCCTTTCTATGCTCCTAAAAGGGCAGACCATCACAAGTGGTCATTGTAAGCTCTAATAGGCTAAATTTATACTATATTACTAAATCTTGTATGTATCATCACCACCTAGTTTTACTTTCTTTTTGAAGGTTTCTAGGTAACCAAATATTGTCTTATGTGTTGTGTATGATTCTTTACTTTCAATTCATATGCATGCAAACAAATAAGTTAATATAGTTGTGGATTAAAAGGATTAAGTTTTATTGGTTCCTGATTCACCCCACCTCTCAGTCACTGGTCACATCATATAATTCTAACAAAACCTTCGAAGTATAAGTGATTCCCAATTTTTGGGAGCATTTTTAGATCCACCACTAGATGGTCCACCTTCTTCACTAACACAACCAACTCTCTTGTTTTCCTTACACTGAAAAAATCATGTTACCTTTCAAGTTGCACTTAAATAAAGTACCTTTAATTTCTTTACCTCGGCTACTTTATTGACCTTATCATCACCATTAAATTGCTATTGGAAATGAGATAAGTAACAGAGAGGAGAAGGGTGAATCAGTTACTCCAAAACAAATCCTTTATCCCTTAGATTTCTTAAAAAATTTAACATTGTTACTTGGTCAATTAAAATATTCTTTTGTAACTCAGGTGTCAAAGCAATCTTTATAATATCTAATTTAATTATACATTAGTGAATAAGTGTAGAAACATAAAGCATGCAACAAATAACATATACAAAGGTGACACTGAGATTTAATGTGGAAAATCAATATGGGAAAAAATAGCAAAGTAACTAGTTATTATTTTTCACTCTTCTGAAGTGAACCTTGTTAGGATCCAACCCCATTAAAGGTTACAATAACACACTGTTAGGTGTGACCCTGTTAAAGGATTTAATCACCCTATGAGGGGTGGCCTTGTTAGAGGTCTTCAACACTTCAACATACATTTGCTACCTTGTAAGAGGATTTACAAAAATACTGTTAAGTCTACTCTATTAAGAGATTTGAGATCACTGCTACAATTGTTAGAAAGTAAGAATGAATTTACCTGTATGTGTAAGAAATTGTCTTTGCCTATTCAGATCTCTATTCTAATTATGACTGGATCCTTGTTAATCAGATATTCTATTGTAGATATGAGTGATCTATACTCAATTAGAAGCCTATCTGATTTTTCCTTTACTCTTCATGTTACATAATTCCACACTTCTACTTGTCTTCAACTTTTTACACGCTCACACTTCCACACATTCAATCCAAACATGACCTTTCATATATATGATAAGCCCTATAAAGTTGGATTGAATATACTTCTAAATAATAAATCACAATTCATTTGGCCTCATATAACCAATTAATTATAGAATGTAAATCACTGTTAGTCGGCTAGCACTGAATGCTTAACCATGACTGAAATGCCTGAGTGACTTGGTTAACACTAAACTTTCTTCAATACTTGACTGAACTTGATCAACACTGAAACAACTCATTCTATTCACCAACTGTGCTCGTTCTGAATGTAGACATTTGTGTTACATCACTACATAAGTTTAAATGCATGTGTAACATCAATGACAATACACAATTGAATAATTGTCTTCAACAATCTCCCTCTTTGGAATTGATGGCAACACAATATGTCATAATACAAATAATTTTAGAGCACCAAAAAACTTTCTTTAATGTCCTTAGCTTCATTAAAATTCTTATCCAAAAACTCCCTCTAACATCAAAATCTCCCTCTTACTGTAATATTCTTACGTATTATAGAAAACTCTCCCTCATTGACAACAAATGCTGAAGACTCCATCTTTTCAAATACCAATAGTCAATACTATTTCACTTTGTAATTGTAATGTACTTGAATTTACTTATTCATCTATAATGTGCTATGATGTACCTACATCAACTGATATATCTTCACTATCACTTAGGTTGATGCATCACTAAACTATGTTTTAGTGAGCTTCAGTTAGGGGAAGCACCCCTAGCTTTCCTCTAAGATACAAGAATGCAACCTTAGGTAAAGGTTTGGTGAATATGTCTACAAGTTTTTCTTTGGTATTCATGTATTCCAACCTTACTTCTTTATTCTGTACTAGGTCCCTCAAAAGATGATACTTTATTTCTATATGTTTGGTTTTGGTGTGCATCACAAGATTCTTTGAAATTTTAATGGAACTGGTGTTGCCATAGTAGATATAACTGGTTCTTTTACTTCTTCTTTCATTCTTGACAACTACTACTTAATCCATATGATTTTTGAATAGTTCACTGGTGCAACAACATATTCTACCTCTATTGTAGACTAAGAGATACAATTATGTTTCTTGCTGGTCCAGGATACTAACCTCTTTCAAAGAAAGAAAGCTCCACCACTAATGTTTTTCCTGTCATTGACAGTTCCAGCCCAATCAGCATCAGTGAATGCCTTTAGATCAAAGTTTCCACCTTTCTTATACCATAAACCATAGTCTTTAGTACCCTTATGATATCTCAGAATTCTTTTGATTTCCATTAGGTGATTGTCTCTGGGATTAGCTGAAAATCTTGCAATAATACCAACTGCTAATGCAATATCAGGTCTAGTGTGAACAACATATTATAGTTTTCTAACCATGGATCTATAGTTGGTCTGATCTACCTCTTTTGAATCATCATCCTTAGACAATTTTTGTCCTGTACACATGGGTGTTCCAACAGGTTTTAAATCTTCCATACCAAATTTATTAGGTATCTCCTTGATATATTTTGATTGAGTAATATAGATACCATCCTTCATTTGATGTACTTATAATCCAACAAATAATTTGATCTCACCAAATGTAGACATCTCAAATTCTTTACTCATAGCTACAGAGAATGCTTTGCATAGGTCATCATAACCAGTGAATAATATGTCATCAACAAATATCTCTGCTAACAATATTTTGTTATGTGGTCCTTCTTTGATGTATAGGCTACTTTTATCATTGGTTCTCTGAAATCCAATACTTACTAGATAGCTATGTAGTCTTTCATACTAGGCTTTAGGCACTTGCTTCAGTCCATACAATGCTTTGTGCAGCTTGCAAACCATATTCCTTCTACTAGGATCAACAAATCCTTCAGGTTGTTCAATGTAGACTTCTTCTTCTAGGATTCAATTCAGAATTGTAGATTTCACATCCATTTGATATACTTTGTATCCTTTATTTGTAGCATATTCTAGAAGAATTCTAACTCCTTCAAGTCTTTCAACAGGAGAAAATTTTTCTCCATAATCAATACCCTCTTCTTGAGCATATCCTTTACAAACTAGTCTGGCCTTGTTTCTAGAAACTTTACCATTTTCATTCATCTTATTTCTAAAATCCCACTTGGTTCCAATCACATTCTTATCCTTTATCCTAGGCACAAGAGTCCAAGTTTTGTTCTTCTCAATCTGCTCAATTTCTTCTTTCATTGCCTCTATCCAACTTTCATCATTCAATGCATCTTTAATAGTTCTAGGTTCAAATTCACTTAGTAAACATGTACCTTTGAGTTTGTTCCTTGTTATTACACCTTCTTTCGGATCTCCAATTATTGATCAGGTGCATGATGCCTTCTAACATATTTTGAAAGTACTGGATCCTTCAGTCTAGATTCTGGACTTGATCGACTAGGTCTTTCATTCTCAAACATTCTTTCCTATTCTTCTATCTGATGCTTGGGTTCCATTGTTTGTGACTTAGGTTCCTCTATCTGAGACTTGGTTCCCTTTTTATATGACTTGGTTCCCTTTGTCTGGGACTCAGTCTCTTCTACCAGTAGCTCAGGTTGCATAGTTTTTAACTCGAGGTCCACAATTTGTGCTAGTATATTTAGTGGTCGATAGTTTTTCTATCCAATCACCATTGCTCAAGTCATATGTATAGTATTAGGTTCATGATACACAAATTTCATGTAGTCTTCAGGCACTTTACTGGTCTTCTCTTCACATTTTTCTACAAATTTATCAATCTTGACATGTACACTTTCTATGACTTTATGAGTAGTAAGATTCAAACAATTGTATGCTTTGCTTTTACATGCGTAACCTAGAAATATTCCTTCATCACTTTTTGAGTCTAGCTTTCCCTTTCTTTCTTCTTTCAAGATGTAGCATCTACTTCCAAAGACTTTGAAGTAATGAACATTAGGTTTATAGCCATACCATAATTCAAAAGGTGCCTGGTTACTACCTTTCTTTAGTCAAACTCGTTTCAAGGTGAACAATGTAGTGCTAATGGCCTCCTTCCAATATTTGGCAGCAACATTCTTTTCAATCATTAGGGTTCTGGCACAATCCATAATGGATTTGTTTCTTCTTTCTTCTATTCCATTTTTTATGGTGTACCAGGGACATATACCTATCTTTTTATTCCTCTCTCAATATAGAATTCATTGAAATCATTAGAAATGAATTCTACTCCTCTATCAGATCTTAGGCATTTTAGTTTCATTCCTATTTCCTTTTCAACTCTTGCAAGATACGATTTGAATTTTTGAAAATTTTATGATTTCTCTCTGAGAAACATCATAGTCGTCATTCTGGAATGACCATCAACAAATAGAATAAAATACTTCTCTCCAGTATAGCTTGTTGTTCCAATTGGTCCACATAGTTCAGTATGTACCAATTCCAAGACTTCATCAGTATTGTAATTCTTTCTTTTGAAACTTGTGTTGCTCATCTTCCCAATTTGACATTGTTTGCAAATTTCTAACTTGGGTTTCTTCAAATAGGAATACCTCTAACTCCCTTGTTCTTTTATATGTTTACCAGATTATCAAAATTTACATGACACAACCTTTTATGTCATAACAAACTTTCTTCTACTTGTGCAATAAAGCATGAACCTTTAGTGAGATCAAGATAGAATAGATTACCTTTTATTTTCCTGCTAGTTCCAACTAGGTTCCCTTTAACATCTAGGAGCTTGGCCTTACCATTCATGAATTCTACCTTGAAGCCAATGTTGTTCATCTATGCTACACTGAGTAGATTTCTCCTCAATCCTTCAACCCAATAAGTATTATCACATTTAGTTCCTTTTGTCAGAGTAATGCAACCTTTTCCTCTTATTAGAAAGGTTCATCATTCCCAATACGGACACTTCCACCATTATAGTGTTCAAGATGTTCAAATTTTGTCTTATCACCTATCATGTGATGAGAACAACCACTATCAATTATCCATGTGTCATTTTTATTGATGTGTGAGAAAAGTGTTGTCTTTTCATCTTCTTCATCTGACTCATCCTTAATAGCAATATAAACCATTTCCTCTTCTTCTTCATCACTGTCAGAATCTTTAGCAATATAAAAAGACTTCTTACCTTTATCCTTGTAGCTTTTGTAGTTCTTGAAATATTTGAATTTGTTGAACTTTTTCTCATCTTTGTCTTGTTTGTTTGGACACTTTGCAGCAATGTGACCAACCTTATTGCATGAAAAACAAATCAATGGTATCTTTCCTTTGTATTTTATTTTTGTGGCTCTTCTTGCAAGTAATGCTTCAATGATGTAAAGATCTTTATCATCTGATTCATCATCACTGTCATTTTAAATCTTCTTCCCTTTTTGAGTATCTATCCTTCTTACCAAGTTTTAATTTAGCTTTGAATATAAAATCAAGATTGCTAGAGCTAGGATATTAATACTCAAAGTTGTCCAGATCAAAATTTGTAAGCCTTCCCGCTAATGTATCTAGAGTTATTTCCTTATTGCACCTCATCTCTTGAATAGTTGAAACTTTAATAGCATAAATAGGAAGTAAAGTTCTTAGTACCTTGATTACCACTATTGTATCTTCAATTATTCCACCTGTAGCTCTAATGGCACTCACAATATTCTTGATTCTTTCATTATATTTTTTAATGTCTTCTCCTTCTTTCATTTTCATCTAGTCAAATTGTCCTCTTAGACTTTCTACTTTGGCTCTATTTACATTCGCAACTCCTCCATGAATGACCTATAATTTCTTCCACATATCATAGGCTATAGGGCATTCCTTGACTTCATCATATTTTGAGTAGCTGAGTGAAGAAGCTATAGCAATAATCATTATATTATGAAGCTTTTGTTCCATTAATTTGTTCCACAATCATAGTCCCTGTTGGTGCCACATATTTGCTTTCAAAAATTTGCAAACTAGCACCTCTGATAGTAGATAGATGTAGCTTCATAAGCTCTTCCCATCCTAGGAAGTTGTCTTTTTTTAGCTTTGGGATCTCCCGTCCTTAAGACATCTCTAATATTTAGCTTAGGTCTTGAAACTTTCTCTGAAAGAACTTGAAGCACTATTACCAATTGTTGGAAATGAGATAAGTAAATGAGATAAGTTACTCCAAAACAAGTCCTTTGTCACTTAGATGTCTTAAATACTTTAACACTATTACTCAGTCAATTAAGATATTTTTCTCTAAATTGGGTGTCAAAGCAATCTTTATAATCTCCAATGCAATTATACTTTAGTGATTAAGTGCAGAAACATAAAGCATAAAATAAATAATATGTACACAGATAACACCAAGATTTAATGTGGAAACCCAATATGGGAAAAACCATCAATATAACTAGCTACTATTTTTCACTCTTCTGAAGTGAGCCCTGTTAGGAGCCAGCCCTATTAAAGGCTACAATAACACACTATTAGGTGTGATCCTATTAAAGGATTTAATCACCCTATGAGGAGTGGCCTTGTTAGAGGTCTTCAAAACTTCAACATAGAAATGCTACCTTGTGAGAGGATTTACAAAAATACTATTAATTCTACTCTATTAAGAGATTTTAGATCACTGCTACAACTTTTAGAAAGTAACAATGAATTGACCTGTGTGTGTAAGCAACTGTCTTTTTTGATTCAGATCTCTATTATGATTGTGACTAGATCCTTGCTAATCAGATATTCTATTGCAACTCTGAGTGATCTGTACTCAATTAGAAACCTATCTAATTTTTCCTTCACTCTTCATGTTACAGAATACTACAGTGCTTCTTGCCTTTAACTTTTTACACACTCACACTTCCACACATGCAATCTAAAATTGACCTTTCATATATACAATAAGCCTTGTCAAGTCGTCTTGAATATACTTCTAAATAATAAATCACAATTTAGTCAACCTCATATAACCAATTAATTATAGAATGTAAATCACTATTAGTCAGATGGCACTGAATGCCCAACCATGACTGAAATGCCCGAGTGACTCGGTCAACACTGAACTTTCTTCAATACCTAACTGAACTCAGTCAACACTAAAACAAATCATTCTATTCACCAAATGTGCTCGGTCTAAATGTAGGCATTTATGTAACATCACTACATAACTGTAAATACCTTTGTAACATCAATTACAATACATAATTTAATAATTTTCTTCAACACTTGCTTATCCCTTCCTCTAGAGTTATTATGTTCTTTCCTATTCAACTTATCTTATGCCTTAAGGGCATATTGATATGCCTTGTCAACTGATCCAATATTCAGCATAATCATCTCATCTTGGATATTAAACCTCAAACCATTCACATACCAAGCCACATTCTCTTTGGAAAGCTCTTTGTGACCAGATCTAATGGTTACCTTGTAAAAATCTTCAGTTTAATCCTTCACACCTAGATCCTTTTGCTTCACGTTCTGCAACCTTTTGAACAATTCCAATTCATCATCCTTGGGTATGAATTTAGCCTTCAAATTTTCAACCATCTGCCTCCATCGAGTGATATTCATTTCACATTCATTCTCTCTATCTTTCTATAATTCTTTCCACCATAAAGTTGCACATCCTTTCAATTTTTTTTGTGCCAACCTTATCTTACCAGTTGGTGAGACCTATAGAAAGGTTGGGTGTCAATTATAGCTGGTTAGTATTGGTAAGTGGCTCATTCAAGATTGTTCATGAACACATTAGGGTTTTCATTTATGTAAATACATATGTTATGGATGATTAATTGGTGTGAAACATAGTTTTGGAGTTAAGGCTTGCAAACTGACTAAGTCTAGAAAGCAGGTTTGTAGGGTACAAGAGTACAGTTTTGGTCAACAAGCATAGTATCTTGTGAATGAATAAATGTGAGATTAAGGGAAGCTATTTTAGGATATGTATGATCTACAGTTAAGGTCTCTTATGTTTTTTATTCGATCACAGTAAGTTATAGTATGTTGAAGGCATGCGAAGGTAGAGTAGCATCAATACCAGACAGATGAAAGGTTGCGATGATTAAGGAAGTATGATGTGAAATCCAAACATGCTAAGTTGCATTTGGATTGGGTATTGCCTATATTTGGGTAATGTAAAGTCTCCAAATTTTTATTTACTTTTTGTATAAGTGTTGACTCTATTTTGTGATGTATCTAGAAGCCAGCTGGATATGTAAAATGTAGATATATGAATAGCTTTTTGAGAAGTGCAGAACAGATGATGGATGGAATTTATCGTATGGATGCGACCAAATGAATGGATGCATTGTGATGTCAAATAAGATAGATGATGATGCAAGCTACAATTGGAACTACCTAAGCATAGAAAATTCTTTTTTATGTTTATTTTTAATATGCATTGTAACATAAACATATTTCTTATTGTATGAGCAGTGAGCTCAGTGTATACCTTTAACATGGTTTTGTATTCCTTTAACAAGGAAATGTACTAACTTAATATTCATATCCTAACAGAGCTAGGTATCCTAATAATGAGAGTATACTTTTAGTGCATATTTGTGGGTACCATCCCCACCGGGGTTTTCCCTTAGCTAGGTTATCCTCAAGAAACAATTCATGGTGTTATGAGTTATTTGTATTAGATTTATGTTATTTTCATTTCTAAAATTATTTGGTTAAGTTGGAATTTATTAAGTTTAAGTTTAAAGTGATGTAATACCAATTCACCCTCATGTCAGTATTACTTAATCCTAACAACTGGTATCAGAGCTATTGGCCCTTGGAGAGAAAATCTACTAGCTTAAGGGAGATCAACATGGATTCTTAAGGTTTGGAAGAAAATTTTGAAGTAGCACATGAAGACCTTGATAAAGCTAGAGTAGAGAATGGTGAATTGAGATTCAAATTGAGAAGAGTTGAGGGTTTCATCAAGAAACTAAAAGAACAAACTTAAATATCTAGGAGTCAGAGACAAGATCTTATGGGTAAGATAAAAGAGGATTGAGACAGTGATACTTTAGATCAGATAAGTCAACTTTAACAAGTGAAAGATAATTTGAAGCTTGATCATGAAACTATTTCTTTTGAAATGGATAAAGAGATTAAACAGGTAAAGGATGATAGAAACAAATTTAAATAAACCTTAAAAGATGCTAATATTCAGATGGGACAAAGGAATATTGAACTTGATGACTATAATAATAAAATGTATGGAATTAGAGAAATATATTCAGATCATAAAGGGAGAACTTGTTGAGGCTAACAAACATATAGAAAAAATTCGTATGAGAAATTATAAGATTGATGACTAGCGAGGTAGACATAAACCTAAAGGAGAGATGGTTTGAGTTGGCTTCAATGAAGCTAAACATTCAAAGACTCGGGAAGAAAAATCAAAAGTGAAGACTGATGAAAAAATACCTACTCTTAAATAACCTAAAGATCATATCAGACCTTTTAGAGGTAGATGTTTTGAATGCAACAAGATTGGACACATGAAGAGACTGTAGAGGTAAAAATCCTTACAATTTGTTTTTTGGCTATTTTTTAATTTTCATGCATTGGGACACAAGAAGGTAGAATGAAGGAAGCCTAATCAATGAAGAGTCAAGAAATATTACACTAGAGAAAGAACATCAACTAAGTTCACATGTTGCAAATGAAATAACTTTGGGCACATTGAAAATTATTGCAAACTTTGCAGATTAATTAGAACATACCACCTCCTACATGCTACAAATGTCATAATCTAGGACACATAGAAAATTTTTGCAGTTACAATAGAAATGAGAATAGAAGTGGTCCTCCGCCTATTGATACAAATAAGAATATTGGTGATGTTAAGAGTATTGTAGATCAATTTAGAAATTATTTCAGGAAAGTGTGAGATATGAACAGTGATAAGGTATGGAAGGTGAAAGAACCAAGCGAGGAAAAGGTTAAGGAAGAGTTAGTATATGCTACTGAGACTTTGCCTGGTGCTAACATTACTACATCAACCTAGATGGCCAAGCATGGCCTTAGGGGGAGCAATGCAAAGAAACATTAGAAATCTATCCATCCCCTAATTATGTAGATTAAGATCTTGTGAGATTAAGGAGAGTATATAGAAATGTTATGGATCATAAATCTATGATTGCATAGCTTTGTGAGCCATATCCTGTGATCACCAGATTATTAGTTGACTGGATCTTCTGAAAAAATGAGTTCATGGGGAGCTATGTCATTTTTTTACACAACAAAGTATATGGTCAATCAAAGGAACATATCTAATCATCATTCAAAGAAGGAGAGCCAAAGAAGAACATATATTTGAGCAAAAGATCAAAGAAGCTAGTACATTGTGTGACTGAATGAAGCATAATTTTGCAGATTCATCATAGAAGAGATATTTTTGATTACCTACAAAGTTTGGTTATGGATACTCCATTGATTTTTATGTTGTCAAAAGGCATATATACAAATTTAAGAAAAATTTGTATAAGTCCACTAAAGAAGATCTGGAAGGCGTCTTTTCACAAACACCTATGACATTCTACATTTTGAAGACATTAGTACTTACATTCACTATAAGTATGAGCCTTTGAGAGACTTTGAGATCTATGAAGGACATGATTGGAGCAGATGGAAAATGGAAAGAATAATTCTCACATCTTGAGAATCTCTGTGTCAGGTGAAAGATGAGACTCTATGAATTCCACCAAGAGGAATGGATAAAAATAATTATGAGAAGAGTACATGACCAATTAATTTGTATTGGAAATCAACCAGTAAAGATGTGCAACAAATTGATTCATGTAATAACATGTTTGGATAATTCTGGAATCATTCTTGTAGTGGAGAAGAACACAAAGAAACAGGTGGAAACCCTAACACATTCATGATGGGATAAAAGGGTGATGACCATTAATGGAATATTTAAACAAGATGTTAGATTAGTTTCCATGATTCTTGGATATAAACAACATTACTACAGCGGTCCTAACTCAGTATCTACGGGAGTAATCATTATGGCCTATAAAATGGTAAAAGAAAATGTTAAGTACAACCTTTGTGAAGTACTTGGAAATTTTTTTTCGGAGAATGTGAAGCAGGTCAAGAAGGATAAGTCAGAGGAATTTAGGTTTGGGTCAGTATTGGTACACATGTACATCCACATTGTATATAGCTTTCTCAGTATGCACCCTAGAGCTTGGAAGGATAGTGGACCCACTGGAATTCAGATTACACAGAGTTACAGAAGGCAGGACAGTACATGGGTTAATGGTGAAGTATTTGGTATGATTAAGATTTTGCAGAAGTAGATAAGAGAAATAATGAGGATAATCGAGGCTTTGGTAGAGAAGTATAAAGATACAATCTATTTCATGGTTGAAACTCATTTTGTTTTCTTTGAGGTAGTTCAAAATAGAAACAAATGGTGTTGTCCTCTGAGATATGAATTGAGTTTTGATGTTTTGACTATGCAAGTTGAACACATACTATCCACAGCAATTGATCTATCCAAAGAAAGATGGGGCACCTATGAAGATAAGTCTACAAATATAAGGGAAGAACAAACTCAAGTTGCAAGGAAGAGGAAAGTTGAAAAAGTGGCAGATAATCTAGCAACCAAGACCGGCATTTCAAAGGAGGAAATGAAAGAAGTAAGAAAGAAGATGACACAAGGCTTTTCTATCTTGGTGATCATTGCTCTTGCAACCCTTCCACCTCCAGAAACAATGAAATTTATTAGTACACCTCCCACTGTTGTTGATGTACCTAAAACTACACCTACACCACCAAATAGGACATCAGAGGAAGATAAACCAAAGGAGTTGCCTAAGAGAACCACTAGATCCACTAAACATGACTCTCCACCTAAGAAATACAGGATGAAATTTGTTAAGGAGGAAGTGGAGGAAAAAAATGAGAAGAGAAGAGCATAAAGGTGAGGCAGATTTGGAAGCCTAATATGAAGATACTAGAGAAGAGGATCATTGAGTAGGGAAAGCTTATCTCATTGAATAGATACTATGAGAGGTATGATGCATCTGATTAACTTTTAATTGAGGACATGGTCATAAATAATTTACTTTTTTTTAAGAACTTGTTAGAAGTTGAAGGAAGTATACCTGAAGATGTTTATGAGAATCTATAGTTAAGAAAAAAGTTAGGACAAATTGAAGATGAAAAAATTAGAACACAAGCTATAGAGGATATGTTTTCTATTTTTCCTATTAAAGAGATGGAATGAATATTGAATGCTATAAAAAAATTGTTGAGAACTAAGTCAAGATTGGTGAAAATAATGGGGAAAAAATATGATGAAGTGATTGAGGAAACACAAAAGGTAGTAGACAAGGTTTTGATGGGTATTGAACATGAGAAGTCCTCACCTCCCAAGGCTACTAAGCCTAAAAATATTCTAAAAGGTGAGTCAGCAAGGGTAGTTGAAGTAAAACATGATTCATCAGAAGTTGCAGATGATAGCCAATTTGTCAGTACTGTGAAGAAACTTGATTTCTTTGTTACTGGTGTGCCTATGTCTTTGTACACTTAGCAAGATGCTAGTGAACCTTTTTAAGGGAATACTGAAAATGTTGCAGATGTTGGAGGAATAATTGATCTAAAAGTGGAAAATAAGGAAGATCTCAAAGAGAGTGAAACTAAGGAAGCTAAGGAAGCAGTAAATAAAGTTGAAGTGAAGAAATAAACTCATGTATCTATTTCTTCATATTTAATGTTGCCAATTGGAGACATAACTCTAAGCACTGATGTTGAGATCATGGATGAGGATGAGTTGATGAAGCTATCCTACATCACATTTTCAAAAGAAAAAGAGATATTTGAGTAGAAAGGTGAGAACAAGTCAAGGGTAATGCAGGAAAGAGCAGTTAATACTTTCAAAAAATTCCTACCTATACCTCTTACTTTTCAAGGAAATGACAATGTAGAGAACTTGAACAAAATATTGGATGACTTTAATGGTCACTCTGAGTCCTTGTAGAATATCGCTGAAGAAAAGGAAAAGAAGAAATACTTAGCGAAGAAGTTGGAAGAAGAATGCAAGTCTGTTGCATGTGACTTGGGCATACTGGGCAAGATAATGACTGAAGTGAAGAGTTGTGTGTCACATGGAAGGAAGTTATAAAATTATTGTATAAATCCTATCTGACATCTTCATAACATTGAGGACATCATAGCAAAGGACATGCTTATCCTAGATAAGTCGATGCACAATTGTGAGACCTCCTAACATACTATATTGGAGATAGACAAAGAAGTGTCCAAAATATTGGACAACTTGAGTGTGTTGGATATAGAGAAAGGGAGAGTTACAAGAAGATTTGGTATGCTGAAATTTTTATTTACTCCTAAGTTATCAATTCTTGAGGTACACATTTCAAACATTGAGAAAATAGAGAAAGCTCTCACTAGGAATATGCCTACCAAGCTAAAGGCAATAGAGGCATCTTCTTTTCCACTAAATGTAATGATTCATGTGAGTCAGATATTGGTAAACACTTGGACAGAGGAAGTAAAGATCTTGGAAAGTTGTTTCTAGGATGTGCTTAAGATGGTATAGATTTTTGGGTATGCAGTTGTAACAATTTTGTTATATTCTACATTTTTGTATACCATTGTCATTAATGTCAAAGGGAAAGAAGATAAGATACGAAAAATGTGTAGATGATAGTATAGTAAATATGTAAAGGAGATAAAGAAGTATAATATTTTTTTAGTATTGACACTTAGTCATTTTTCATTAAGTGTTGTCATCAATGCCAAAGGGAGAGCTTGTTGGCAAGTGGCTAATTCAGGAGTGTTCAGGAACACATTAGGGTTTCATTTATGGGAAAACATCTATTATGGATGATCACTTAGCGTGAAACATAGTTTTGGAGTTAAGGCTTGCAAATTGACTATGTCCAGAAAGCAGGTTTGCAGGGTACAGGAGTACAAATTTGGTCAGTGAGCACAAAATATTGTGCATGAAGACATGCAACCTTAACATAAGTTGTTTTGGGATATGTATGACCTTCAGTTAAGGTTTCTTATGTTTTGGAGTCGATCGTAGTAAGTTACATTATGTTGAAGGCATACGAAGACATAGTAGCAACGATACATGATAGATGAAAGGTTGTGAAGATTGAGGAAGTATGGCGTGGAATCCAAACCTACTAAGTTGGATTTGGATTTTATATTACTTGTATTTTGGTAGTGTAAAGTCCCCAACTTTGTAATTAATTTTTGTATAAGTGTTAACTCTATTTTGTGATATATTTGAAAGTCGACTATATATATATATAGAAGCGCAGAATAGATGATGGATGAATTATATGGTATGGATGTAAATAGATGAATGTATGCATTGTGATATTAGAATCAGAAAGATGATGATGCGAGCTACAACTGGTACTACCCAAACTTAGTATATGCTTTTTTATGTTCACTTTTAATATACAATGTAATAGAGACATATTTTTGATTGTATGAGCAGAGAGCTCAGTGTATACCTTTAACAGAGTTTTGTATTCCTTTAACGTGGAAATGTACAAATGTAATATTTAGCTCCTGACAGGGCTAGGTGTCCTAACATGGAAAATATAATTTTAGATGTGAACAGATGAATGGATGCATCTATAGATGATGATGCAAGCTACAACTGGAACTACCTAAGCATAGAAGATGTTTTTTTATGTTCATTTTTTTATATACATTGTAACAGAGACATATTTCTGATTGTATGAGCAGAGAGATGAGTGTATAGAGGATGTGAACAAATGAATGAATGCATTGTCATATCAGAATTAGATAGATAATGATGCAAGATACAACTGGAACTACCTAAGCATAGCAGATGCTTTTTATGTTCATTTTTTATATACATTGTAACAGAGACATATTTTTGATTCTATGAGAAAAGAACTCAGTGTATACCTTTAATAGAGTTTTGTATTCCTTTAACGTGGAAATTTACTAATGTAATATTGAGCTCCTAACAGGGCTAGGTATCCCAACAGGGACAATATAATTTTAGTGCATTTTTGTGGGTACCATCCCCGTCGGGGTTTTCCCTTCGCCAAGGTTTCCTTGAGAACAAATTTATGGTGTTATGAGTTATGTGTTTTGCATTTATGTTCTTTTCATTATGCAATTATCTGGTTAAGTTGGAATTTATTAAGTTTAAGTTTAAAGTGTTGTAATACTGATTCGCTGCCCTCTTAGTATCACTTAATCCTAATAGTTAGAAGTATCTAAATTCTCAGGTATATTGAATCTAGTGGACCTAGTTGATGACAGGAGGAAGGTATTGAAGGTTGCAGATGAGGAGGATTGGTTGATAAAGAATAAGTATGGGATTATTGTCTCTTGTTCTTTAAGATTTTCATGATTTGTTCTCATGGAAAAAAAAATTGTACCGCAGGTGTCTCATGAAGGAGAATCTTGCATCCTTGGTAATCTTGCATCATCCAAAAACATTTGTTTACTTGTGGACCTTTGTTACCAGTGTTGTGTTTGTTTTCTATTCCTGGTCACTGGTTGGGTGATTGATGTATTGGTGGTGTTCTTTGTATTTTCAATAATTGTGGTCATGATATGGTATTCATGGCGTGATTGGGAATTTTTTACTATGATCACAACTCATTTGGAGTTATCATGATTGAGTTATGATGGATTAAGTAACTGGGTTTGAGAAGAAGTTTATGGTTTTAAGAAGTTTTCTAAGATTGGGTGATCAGTCGATTCGTGGAGATATTTGGTAGGAGTGATGAAAAGGGTTTATTCGTTGATCTTCATGGATTTGAATTATATGATTTCACTTCTCATCATGGCATGGTTTGTGAGATCCTATTGATTATCTTTTGGTTTTTTTTTGTTCTTCATGACATTGGTTCACTTGGGTTTACGAGTTGATTATTGGTGGTTGTGATCAGTATTTCTGACCATTGGAGCTGAATGACATGATTTTATAGAAGGATCTATGTGTGGCCAACATAGTTGTTGGATATATCCTTGTGAAATGATGAAATGTGGTATTTATTGGGGATTTAGGCCAACTTGGTCTAATATGTTTGACTTGGGATATGTAATTATTTGTTAGGCTAACATGTTCATAGCTATGTATAAATGTAATCTGTAGAGGGATCTGAGAAGGGGAGTAGCATCCACATGAATGATAATTATGAGATGTAGCAGATCAGAATGTAGGATATGGGAGTGATTTTATAGTGGGTTGTAATCTGGAGGGCCTTATAGCCCAACATGTATGAAGAAATTTTAATAAATAAAGTTGTTGTTTGGATACAAATCTTGGTGTTCTTGTTGTCTCTTGTTATTTTGTGCTATGTTGACTCTTGATGCAAGGTTTGGACATCTCCTATGGATATTATCCTACCTTTACTAGGTGATCTATTATCAGAGAAAAGGTTTGGATCATGCAGTGGCTTCGATGTGAGGTTCTAGACTAGTGGTGTTCCTTTTCCATTGTTGTGAGGTGGAAAAGATCAGATCTTACTCGCATTAGCGAAGGATTTTCACAAGGTTCCTAGGAATACAATTTGTTTTTTTTTGTTTGGTTGTTTTTGAGGACAAAGGTTTTTCAAGTGTTAGGGTAATATCTTTGGTGAATTGGATTGCCAACTCGAGGTATTTACACCCAAGATTTGGAAGGATGCCACCGAGAATGAACCCTAGCTTGATGGAGAGGATAAAGGAAGATCTTTGAGCTAAGATTAGGAATGAGATTACTACTTTAACAAATAAGGTCATGGAATGGATTAGAACTCTTGTTGCTAGATTGTACAAGAATCATGGATCTGATGATGGTTTTGAGGAGGTTGCACAGGGATTTGGAGCTTAAGATGTTACTAGATTTGTTAGGAGTGATGGATCTGGCCAGTTGGTGAGACCTATAGTTAGTTTGGGTGTTGGTTGTAGGTTAGATGTATCTAACTTCTCAAGTACATTGAATCTAGAGGACCTAGTTGATGCCAGGATAAAAGCATTGAACACTAATAAAATTTTGCCCATTTTTTTATGAGAATAGGTTGATTTTTTGACTAGAAAAGGTAGATCAATCAACCAAATGTGTCATGGAAGTTTTTTTGTCAAAAATTTCCTTGATTGGCATAGTCATCGTAAAACTGATGACCAAAAGGTTGGAAAAAAGGCTTTGTGAAATGTTAAAATGAGTAAGAACAAAGTATAGAATTGCAGGAAATTGTTTATCTCAAGAGCGAGGAGTAGGGAATTTACCATGAATTAGCACAAGAACTAGGAGAAAACACCAAAATAAGAAAGGAGGAGACAAGAATTTGAAAGGGGAAAGAAAAGAAAATCCCTTGTGAATTATGAATGAGGCATGAAAAGCCTAAAGAGAGAGAGAGAGAGAATGAGAGCCAAGCTCTTAAAAAATGAGTCACTTAAAGTGACGAAGTAATGCTACTAGTGCATGAACTAGAGAAAAGAGAAGAAAACATCTCTTAAGTAGAGATGGAAGAAGGAGTTGAAGTGTAACTCCCAT
>MU223972.1:1209419-1255608 GCA_018584345.1 Thuja plicata | reverse complement strand
TTAGGAGCATATTCTGAGGGCTGATATGCAACTAATCACACTCTTTTCTAGTTAGAAGGCAATAGATCAGTTTTAGAGGGTTTCATATGTTTTTCATGTTTTCACTAACCCCAGGTTGCTAATATAATGATCTATTGATTGTTTGTGTATGTTCCGACAGGTACCCATTTACACACGAACAACATGCACAATAACTAATAAGATATTAACATTAACAATAACTAAATTTGATTTCACAACGATCGAAAAAAAAAATTGAGTTCATAAGGCTTGGAAAAGAATACAATGGTCATCCAGTTCCATATTATTATTTAATGACAAAAGTTTCTAAAGGAAGATAATTTGTTTATCTTTTATATTAATATTAGGTTTGACAATTATTTTCCTCAATCAAAAAGTTAGCATTCATAAAGCCCGAAGAAGAAAACAATGATCCTTATGTTATATTAGATTCAACAATAATGATTTCCACGTACACTCAGATGAAACATTTATGGTAAACATAATTGAATTTAAATTGACAAGATTCAAAACTCAAAAATTTATCCATAGCTTTCACACTCTTGATTTCAAGCCCAGAAGCTGAGGAAGTCACTAATGGTGGATGCACAATAGTTCTTAGAGACAATCCTATTAACAAGGGAGTACATCAAATTAAAATTAAGAAACAACTGCCTCTTGGATCGTAAAAAAATAAAAATCTTAATCATCTCACATTTGACTATGCAACACAAGGTTTATGTGATTATGTGATTAAGTTATTGTTATAAAGAGAATAACAGTGAAGCATGTTATAATTATGTATGAAAGGAAAAATGACCATTTAAAAGATGTATGAGCAGCAATGAAATTTTGATCAAGAAAAATCCTACTACTAGTATGACAGTGGGTAATATTTTGTAGTAAACACCAACCTATGTCCCAAATTGTTAGCTTGGTTCTTTTCCCTCCTATAGTTAGAAACTTCAACTTGAAATCCACACCTGTATTCAAGCCATTATCCATTAATTATGGGTGATAATATTTAGAGTACAATCACAATAAGGTAAATCTTGCAAACTTTAAACTGAAATCAAAATTAATAGTAAGACGCCAAAGGATTTAGAACCAACTATTTGTGACTATATAAGTTGTCTTTTTGAGTTCAACAAATGCAATGTTAGATAGTTGTATCCAACTTGGGGTAAAAAAAACAATACCCAATGGCCAAGTTAGCCTTAGTCATTACATATTAATTGTGTTTCTCCTTTCCAGGTGTAATTAAAGTGTTCTCCATATCAACAAAGAACTACTAAATAATTGATTACTGCAATCTTAAAAATCCTAGATTTAAAATGCACAAACACCTTACACTAAATACTTAACTAATAGCTAATTATATTCAAGAAAGTTTACCTAATATAAAAACTTGAAATTAACTAATGACTCATTTTTTTCTACATAATTTCCTAACTACAAATCTTTTAACTAATAACTTGTACTTTTCATTACAATCTATCAAAAATTTTATAAGGACACCCATATCCTCCAAGCCATTTTACTATGAAAGTGTTACAGATCCATTGCTTTTGCATCTTGTTCGGATGCAAATGCTATTGTGGGAAACAAATTGCATATTCAAATGAATCAACTTGATAATGTCGAAGCATTTTAAAGCCTCTCTTCAAGTGGAAAATAAATGAATGTTATAGGAAGATTTGATACGTTACATATACAACTAGGCTGAAAGGAAATTAGAATAATATGACACCTTTTTCCTTTATATAGCTTATTATTATAAAATATTTGCTTCATATATCCTATCACATTCTTCTCTTGCACAAGTTATTTAATTTCAAGTGATTTTAAAACATAACAATCTGCATTGAAGTAAATTACAGGAGTGTATATTAAATTGAGACTCTAGAACATTGATTTGGATTGCTATTGTGAGCTTTTGTCGAACTTTGCAGCCTACAATTACTAGGCACTATATCTAGTTTTGTTCTGTATGATGATTTGTATCATGGAATGATGTGATTGTAGGATACATCCAGCCAAATGTAGTGCAAAGGTGTAAATGTTGATTGTGTATCCTTTGGCCTCCCAACTTGTGCCAAAATGGGAGTGTAAAAGTGTGGTATAGACATCCACCATGGGTAGGAATTTTGTAACATGTTGTAGCTCCAACAACCCTGGTATAAATGTATACAAAATGTATATGCATTGACAGGGTATGTGAATTGTTTGACAAATTTCCCTATTTTTAGGATATAAAGAATATGGAAGCATGGACAAGTTACCTAAACTATTTGATAGAATGTCTCAAGGAGAATCATTCCCTTGATTACAAGATTTTGACAAAATAGATTGTTAAAAATATTTTAGAAGGGTCATAGCAAATGCAATTGGCGGGTTTAAATCCAAACTCTACAACCTTTTCCAATATCTCCCCAGCTTATAGAGTAATTTGCATAACACAGGTCATTGTAGTTAAAATTCTCCATGCAAACAAATACTTCTTGATTTTAGGAGATTAATTTGTATGTAAAAGACATTTGTGAACTGTCAGTTTGTTCTTTCAGCATTGAAAATTACTAAACAACTCAAACTTTGTAGGATTTGGTGCCTTATATTACTTTTCCAATATGGCCCTACCAATTTTGACAGGAACTATGCTGTGATGTAGCCCTTGTTTTGAAATATCGATCATTTTAAATAGAAATATAAAAAATAATATAGAAGCATGTGCATGAAATTAAAAAAATAAATATATTATATAAAAAAAAACATTGAAATAAAGAAATATATTCTTTGTTTTGCAAATTAATAGAACTTGATACATTCAATTACAATCTGAGCTACTACAACTATTTTTAAAGAGAATTTCTAATATAACCCTACTATAATTTGAATCCTAAACTCTTTTAAAATACTTTGTTGATGGACCAGTAGATAGATTTCATAGAAGAAACATGGAAATGCAATTAAGGGACCCTTGAAGCTAAGAAGAGTGCCTACAATAAGATACCAAATTTTAGAAATCTAAGAGCATGGGTGAAGGCATAGTTGCAGGGATAGACAGTCTCTTCTAGATCACTCCAATGCTTCTAGCCATTCATTCAATTTTCTAGTATCAAATTATTGAGTCCCTCACAATTTATCGAGTGAAGAATTCATTGTCTTCTTATGACTTTTCAAGTGCAAAATTTTATAGTCTTGCATCAAAAATAATGTTATCATAATTGAGTAAGGAAACTCCATGCATAGAATACTTTGAACCCTGAGAATGTGTGAAGATATGTACATGATCAAATAATTCAATCTTTATGACTTGATTAAAGGTTTACAATATTTCCATAATTATCAAGGTTACTAGGACATAGGGGTACTTGAAGACTCTAGAGATTGGTACTAGTACTAGTATATTTAATTTTTAAAAATAGGAGATGGGGGGAAATAGGGGGGTTAATGATGAGTCTAACCTTGATATTGGGTAGAACGATCCGATGCCTCTTGGATTTCAGACCAGCATATCAGTAGATTTAGATTCTATCCCCAGGGATGGAGTAGGATAGCTATATTAGCTTTTGATAGTGTTGGCAGAGGGGGAGGGGACATTTATCAGTAGTCTTTCTTAGATAGTGATCTTCACATGGGTATTCTTGGAATTCAGAATATTCTTACCTATCTACAATGGTCCTTCAAATCTAGACACTAAGATTTGAAGAGCGGTATATGTTTTGACAATAGACAATGTTAGTAATAACTGAGAGGGGCAGGGGTGTGAATCAGTGGCCTGGAAAATATTCCAACTAATCAACCCAAAAAGTTAGTACCACAATATTAAGCCTCTAGTTATCTTCATTCTTATAAGATGAATGCCTTCAAGTATACTTATCAAATTACTACTGCTCAGAATTCTTTGTTAAACCTCTTACTGTATGTTTACCGAATAGTAGTCTATTAGTTTACCAAAACACAATAAATTGTCTAGAGTATACTGATCAATCTAGTTAAGCTGTGTGTAATGAAAAACACTAAATTAATGACTCATAAATACATTGACACATGGATTTTTAACGTAGAAACCCTGTTAGGGGAGAAACCACTTGGGACCACTAACACACAATTTTCACTCTTCTGAAGTTAGCTTGGTGAAGAGCCAACCTTGTTAAAGGTTACAAACACACTATTAGGTCTAACCTTGTTAGAGTATTTAAAAGTTGAGTCTGTCACTTGATATCAGGAATCTCTAAGCTACCTTCCTTAATCAAACACTCACTTGGCCTGTCAATAGGTATATGGCATCTTGTGCTATCTTCATGATCAAACTTTTTGATACTCCTTGGGATGTATCTCAATATAGAAAGGATCTTTAAATCCCACTTGGTTAAGAGACTTTCTAAATCAATGGTTAAATTGAAACAGTATGATCTATTCACATATACAACTTATACTTGTATATTTTTAGATCTATTGTAAGCTCATTAAACTAATATGATCAATATGTCCTTTTAATACCTTTTCTACACTTTAGTTCTACTCGGTGATGTTGTTCTCTGTTGCTCGGTGTCTACAAAAAACTTTATCTCTTTCCTCAGCTTGGTTGATCAGGATTGTATGAAGTTTCTCTTCATGAGTTTCTCTTCAGCATCCTCTTTTCATTCATTCACCCAATCTTTGTAATGAATTAAGTTGTCTCTTTTATAGTCATGATATCACCATTGTTAGGTTTTTGATTTTCTGGATCTTGGCGTGATCTACAATCTTAGCCAATTAGATTTAAAAAAAAATCATGTTTTATATCGCAGAGGTCTTCTTTCTAACTGGACAAAACAACTTTAAATCCTTTACTTATCTCTGGATTTATCTTGTCGATGGAAACAATGATAACTGCTAGTTAAGCCTATATTTAGCTTTGCCTACTACATATTTTGTCATTTCTAAACTTTAGTTATTTTTGGTGTTCTAACTCTTTAATAGCTTCGGTCAACACTCCAGTTATCCTCGGGCTTCTTCATCATTTTACACTATGATTCTAGCCATCGCTTATGCTTGTGATTCTGCTCATTGGTAATGCTCATCAATGTTCTTTCTCAGGCATCACTGTGACTTGACTTTCGGTGATCTTTGTCCATCGAGTTCCATTGACCATCGATGTTTGAAGTCACATAGTGAATGCTTGTCTTTTATGCATTACTAAAAGGATAATCTTTATCTCTATGATTCTCTGAAGTCTTTGACACTTTTCTTATAACCAATTAGATTATATCAAGTTGACATCAATGACAATACAATCCATTTATTGATTTAATGTCTTGCACTATCTTTCTACTTTTTCAGTGATCAACTTAACATATTCAAACATTCAATCTGTTACATGTCATCAATATCTCCCTTTGGCATTGATGGAAACATAATACATTATCATACTATACTATCACTAGTACAATATGAAATATATAGTTTCATCAATCTTTCCTATTGTTACTATTAAAAATGTTTGGATTTCGGTAAGCTCATATAGCTTAGATTTGTTTCTTGTAGAGTGGTTGTCTTTAATCTTCAATCTCTTCACTGGATAGATGTAGCATCTTCTTCCTCTATTCTGATATGTTTTCTTCCTTGTCTGCTCCTCTTCTTAGTAATCTCTTTTTCCTTTGACATCAATCTCTCTCTTTGTTTGAACTCTCTCCCTTTCTTACTTCTCTCCCTTAGATGGAAATTTCATATGTAATCAATCTCTCCCTTTGAATTTTGATTAACTCTTCCTTATGTTTCTCAGGAACTTCATTTCATGGATAATGATATAATATTTTCTGTTCAATGAGAAAATCTCTCCTGATAATATCCCCCTTATGATAATTAGATAATGTCTCCCTTTGACAACAATGCCAAACACAAATCCTTCTCCTTGTTTTTATCATCTTCCATCCTTTACATAATATATTCCTTGAATTTCCCTATTCATTAGAAATACATTGTCTCTGGTGTTCGATGTATATTTGTACCTTTCTATGTACATATGTGCCTGTTGTTGTCCATCTTTGTGTCGGCATCAACATATATGATCTTTAGATTATGTGTAGGCTGATGCAACATCTTAGTCAGCTTACTGACTGATAGAAAAGGGTTGGACCCCTAATCTCTATCTCAGGTACATAAAGTATCTTTCGGTAATGGCTTGGTGAATATATAACCTAACTATTCCTTAGATTGAACATATTCCAATATCACCTCCTTTTCTTACACTTTTTCTCTTAGATAGTGATACTTGATAGAAATATGCTTAGTCTTAGCATGCATCACTGGATTCATAAAAATGTTAATTGCACTAGTATTATCACAGTAGAAAATTACTGCTTCAATAATCTTCATATTCATACCTTCTAGCAATTGTTTGATCCATGCAATATTGGAGCAATTTTCAGCAACAGCCACATACTCTACTTCTGCAGTAGACTGAGAGATGCATCCTTGCTTCTTGTTGATCCATGTGACAAGTATGTCACCCATGAAGAATTCTCCTCCAGTTGTTGTCTTTTGGTCATCAATGTTTCCAGCCCAATCAACATTTGTATAGACTTGTAACTCAAAATTTCCTTCTCTTTTATACCATAAGCCATATTCATCGGTGTTCTCCAGATATATCAGAATCCTTTTGACAACAGTCATATGTGATTCTTTGGGATTAGCAGAGGATCTTGAAACTATCTAACTGCATGTGTTATATCTGGTATTGTATGAACAACACATATTAGTTTTCCAATTATTGATCTATACAAGGTTTTATTTACCTCATTAGATTTGTCTTCTTTTGTCAGCTTACATCTATTAGCCATAGGTGTTCCAACTGGTTTGGAATCTTCCATCTTAGATATCTTCAATAATTACTTGATGTATTTGGACTGAGTGATGTATATGTTTGTATCTTGTTGAAGAATCTGTAGTCCAAGAAATAATTTGAGCTCCCCAAACATAGACATTTCAAATTCCTTGATCATTTAATTAGCAATGGATTTACATAACATTTCATTTCCCCCAAAAATGATACCATCAACAAAAATTTCAGCAATCAGAATATTACCATCGGTATCTTCTTTTAAGTACAAATTGCTATTTTCACTTGTTCTAACAAATTCAATGCTAATAAGATAGGAGTTAATTATTTCATACAAGGCTCTAGGTGCTTGTTTTAATCCATATAAGTCTTTATGTAGTCTACATAACATGTTTCTCTTGTTTGGATCAATAAACCCTTCTGGTTGTTCAATGCATACGTCTTCTTCAAGTATTCCATTTAGGAATGTAGATTTGACATCCATCTGGTATACCTTGAATCCTTTGAATGCACCATAAGCATGTAAGATTTTAACTCCTTCTATTCTAGCAACAGGTGCAAAGGTTTCACCATAATCAATGGCTTCTTCATGTGCATATCCCTTGCATACTAATCTTTCTTTGTTTCTTGTGACTTCTCCATTCTCATTCAGCGTGTTTCTGAATATCCATTTGGTATCGATGACATTCTTGTCATCTGGTCTTGCTACTAGTGTCCATGTATTTTTCTTCTCAATATTTTCTATTTCTTCATTCATAGTACTGACCCATTCTTCATTCTCAATTGCAGTATTAACAAATTTTGGCTCAAAATCATAAAGTAAATATCTAGTGTTTAGTGACTTACTTCTTGTTCTTGTTACAGCCCTTTTGTCTCCTATGATTTTATTCTATGGATGATGTCTTCTAACATACTTGGCAAGCTTTATCTCAGCTTTGTGTTCATCATTTTGATCAGCTTCTTGACCTTCATTCTGATCTCCATCGCTCGGACAATCATCTTGAGGATTTTCTTGATTTTTGGTAATTGCAGCCTGATGCTCGGGTGCAATGTTCTATTGCTCAGGAGTCATACAATGTTTCTGAGGTAGAGTGTCATGTTTTGTATAAACAAACCTATTGTATTCCTCTGGTTCCTTTTTTCTTTCCTTATCATTCTTTTATGAAAATTCATCTATTTTCACATTTGCACTTTCAATGATTTTGTTAGATGACTTGTTAAGACATTTATAAGCCTTGATTTTGGTTGAGTACCCTAGAAAGATATCTTCTTCACTTTGGTAGTCAATTTTTCCATTTCTATCATCCTTCAAAATATAACATTGACCACCAAAGATTTTGAAGTAACCTACATTGGGTGTATGACCATACCAAAGCTCATATGGTATCTTCTTTGTGTCCTTCTTCAATTGTACTAAATTTAATGTGTATACATTAGTACTGATAGCTTCCCTCTAGAAATTTTGAGTGATGTGTTTCACAATCATCAATGTTCTTGCATAGTCAACAATTGATTTGTTTCTCCTCTCAACAAATCCATTTTGTTGTGGTGTTCTTGGTGTAGAAACACATCTTTTAATTCCATTCTCATTGCGATAGAGAGGGGCAGCGAACAAGGGCAAAGAGATTTTTGTACCAGGACATGGGGGCAGTGCGGGCAGAATGTGCAGCAGAGATAATCAGTTTTACAGGGTAAAGATCTCTCTCAATCTAGGGCACAGGACCACCATGACTGACCAGTTCGGAGCACCAACCTTGAAGACCAAAGTAGTATTTTTTTGAAACACCAACAAGAATCACGTAAAGCACAATACCAAGGTAGTAAGCCCCTTCAACCACATCTCTATTCCAAACCATTCCCATAGCTTCTAGACCGAGATCCTCATCTTGCCTGACCCCAATCAGAAATCTTTCGAGGGTCACCCATTATGCAACCTGTCAGGACCCGAGGTCAAGAACCATAGTTCAAGGGCTTCTTGTCCTTCCCCTTTCCCATAAATACATTCAAAATAATGTGAGAGGACAGGGGAGGTAGCCTGAATACCCAGAAGAAATATAAATTTTTAGGGGGCAAGCTATTGTCCAACCAGCAAAACCCTTTTTTGTAAATCCTCGATTCCTCATCTCTTTAGATACCAAGACTAAAATGCATATAGATTTACTGGCTAATAAAATGTTTCCCTCCAAACAATCAGAACTCCCTCCTTTTCAAGGTATTGCAACTTATGCAAAGGGGGAATCTTCTCTCTAGGCATCAAGGAAGCCCTTGGCTCCCTAGATCCAAGCAGTAAATTATTCTCAAGCTGCAAATTTCAAAAGATATTCTGGTTGAATGAAAAAGGGTAGACATGGTGCTTGCTTTATTAAATAGAAGCAGTCGATCTTTGACATTTGTGAGGATTCACCACCTGGATCCCCATGGGCAATCATCCAACCATTAGTGGCAGGACCAGATTTGCCAGGCCCTACCAAGGATACTCAAGTAGGAAAAGGGCCAATGGCTCACATGGCTCCTTCAAGAAACAACCCTAGAGCACCCTTCAACCAAAAAAATTCAAGGTAGATCTAGCAACCCAAGAACATTAAGGAGGCACTCGACCAAAATACCGCAGAGAAGGTGGTTCTGCGAGACCACAAGGTAGAGAGATCGATGCCTACATTATTGATTCCAGATCACATGCTTCAAGATCACATTGGATACCTTCGCCAGAAAACACTAATTGGTATGTTCTCAAATAATACCTTGGTTATCTCATAAAATAGGGCTTGGGATTTTAAATCCTGGGCAGGCTTACTAGATATCTGTATATTGGAAGATAAATTTGGTTTCTTTGTAGATATATTTAAAAATGCATCTCACAAGAATGACATTCATAAAAACAAAGGATGGTTCTATCAAGGTCTGGGTCTGTACAAAATGAAATGGTCCCCAAATTTTAAAAAAGATACCATAGCTTGCAATTTTTTCCCCTTCTAGCTTGCACTACCTAAGTTGTCTCTAGAATATAAAGATCTAGATATCATAGAAACAATCTCCAATCAACTTGGAAATTTTATCAGACATGATTATATTCCCTTCGAATCTCCAAACAAAGAAACCAGGGTTTGTGTTCTTCTCAATCAATCTAAAGATAGGCCATCAGATATTAGGAGAAACACAAGATAGGGCTCATGGGTTCAAAATATCAAAGTTCAGAGTCTTGATACTATCCAAGATCTCCAGCATAAACTTGGACACCTTACTTCACAATGTAAGGAAGGAAATTTACTAGAAATTTGGGTGTGTGAAGATCAATGCTCAGACCCATTATCTTGTAGGTTTCAAGATACATGTATTCAAAGGAGAAATGGATACTAATAATCAAGCCCAACAAATGCCTTTACAAGTATCCATAGCACTAGCCCCCATTACATATTCATTCAAATCTACTGTATTCTTCTTCTTCGCTTTGTGGTACATCTTTTTGAGGCGAGACATAGCTAATCAGACTGAGGACATAGGAAGGGAAAAAGAAGATCCATCCAATCCAAGTTTGGAAAAAATTATCCACTCTTTAATGTATGAAGAATCCCCTATTAACTTGTCAGATATGCAGTACTACCTCAATGATAAAGCAATTGTGATCTTCAAAGAAAGGAATTATACAAATTCCATGATAACCGACTTGGCTTCTAAATTGGTGCTTGAAGA
Organism: Thuja plicata; assembly: GCA_018584345.1. NCBI lineage: Eukaryota > Viridiplantae > Streptophyta > Pinopsida > Cupressales > Cupressaceae > Thuja > Thuja plicata. Next base: position 1,245,095 of record MU223972.1, on the reverse strand, counting down.
AGCATTCGATCAGAAAGAGCTAGAGGAGGTAGATCAAATTCCAGATGGAGCCACTTTCAGAAAATAGTGCTCAGATGAATCAAAAGTGATTCACAACATGAGTTTGAATACATAGTCTCAAGACTCAAAATCCAAAAACCCCAACATAGGGATGTCTAAATTTTCTCAAAACCAACAAGGGGATTTATTGCCACCTCTCAATTTTAATGCTTTTGAAGATCACAAAGCTCAATTTATCCAAGAGAGTAATGTCTTTGACCAATCTCCTTCCAGGGCTTCACTTTCATAGAATGGGATTCTAGCTCAGATTCTAAACCTACCTCCACAATAAAACATTGATTCGAAGTATATCAGTGGCATAGAGGCAAGTAAAGTGCATGACTACAAAGAAGTCCAAAACCTAGAACTTTGCATACCATTAGGTGGCTTTGATCCTAATATCATACTATCTATTGACCAAACACCATATCAAAAGGGGTAGGATATGCCAATGCCTAGAAAGAGGGAGAGAAAACATAAATCCTCAACAACCAAGGTGGAAATTGATGGAGGAATTCAAACAACATTAGATGGGAAATTCTCAATTTCCAAAAGAGTTACAAGGAGATCTAAAGGATCTCCTTGTCAACAATGAAGGTCATGTCATGGAATTTTAGAGGCATAAATTCCTCTGACAAAAGAGGCCGAATCAAACAAGAATTAGACTCATTGGGAGTAGAGATTATATTCCTGCAAGAAACAAAGCTATCTCAAGAAAACTTTGATAAAACAATTAGCAAATGGGTTAAATGGCAGTCCATCCATGTGCAAAGTAATGGAGCCTCTGGGGGTTTAGCCATGCTATGGGATCCTAAAGTAGTGTAGGGTCAACTCATAGATCAAAATGGTCACTCTCAAATTCTTAATTTATCAAGATTTTTGATTTAGCATTCACTTTGATCAATGTTTACGGCCCCACGAGAACTAATGATAAACAAAGACTATGGCTGAATCTGAAAAATAGTATTCAAGCACAAGAAAACCAACACATCATCTTGGGGGGTGATTTCAACGCTATTCTTAAAGAGTCTAAAAAAAGAGGTTGCATTTTCCCCCCCTGTCAAAACTATTCAAGATTTCTCATAGTTTGTGGATGACAACAACTTGCTGGACATTGAACCAGCCCATGGGTCTTTCACATGGACCAATAAAAGAGCTCATTTCTCCCACATTGCTGAAAGACTGGATAGATTCTTAATCTCCTAGGAATGGAACTTAACATATTATACCTTCCAATCAGATATTTTGGCCAGGCCAGGATTGGACCATTTCCCAATATCTTTAAACTTCAAAGCTACTCAAGCCAAGAAGGGTAGCAAGCATCAACCTACCTTCAAATTTGAAAAAATGTGGCTTCGTCATCCACATTTCTTTCCTCTAGTACATCAATGGTGCATAAGTGCTCCTAGATGCAAAGGATCTAAAATGCACCAATTTGTAGCCAAATTAAAACACATCAAGATACACATCAAAAAATGAAATGAAGGAACATTCAAAAACATATTCAAAGAAAAAGCTTCTGTACATCAACAATTGGAAGAAATTCTTGATATAAGCATCAATCAAGGTATGGACAAAGATAGTTTTGAGAAACAAAAATTACTCCAACAAGAATGGGAAGAACTTTGTAACCATGAAGAAGTATATTGGCACCAAAAATCAAGAGAATTATGGCTAAAGGAGGGGGACAAAAAGACAAAATACTTCCATGCTTCAGCTCAATAGAAAAGAGCAGAAAATAAATTTTTTTCCATTATTAAAGCAGATGATGGAATTGTCATTTAAAATGCACAAGGGATACAACAAGAAGGCATCAGATTCTTTGTAAACTTACTTGCCCCAACAAACATTCCAATACCTGCCAATCAACAACTCAAAGATCTACTCCAGGGCATTCCAACAATCATAATGGAGGCTGATAACACAACACTAATGGTACCCTTTACAATGTCAAAAATTAGAAAAGTAGTTCTATCCCTCCCACCGGATAAGTCTCCTGGGCCAGATGTATTTACAGCCTTATTCTACCAAACGTTTTGGTACTTGATTGGCTGGGACTTCCTTGAAGTGATAGAAGAATCAAGGAAACATAGAGAAATGTTAAAATACTTCAATACTACAAACATTTCCATCATCCCAAAGACCAAAGTCCCCAAGACTTTCTCTGATTTCAAACCAATCTCATTATGCAACACAATATATAAAATCATCACAAAGGCAATTTACTTGAGATTGGATCACCTGATCCCAAAATTAGTTTTCGAGGAGCAAGGTGGCTTTGTTCTTGGAAGAGACACTATGGAGGGTGCATTGGTAGCACATGAGGTCCTACATTCAATCAATTCTAGTAAGTCTCCAAACTTTGTAATCAAGTTAGATATGATGAAAGCATATGATAAAGTAAGTTGGGATTTTCTTTTCAAAGTCTTAAATAAATTTGGGTTTGTTGATTGCTGGTGTAAATGGGTCAAAGCTTGCATATCTGGGGCTTGGTTCTTAGTTTTAATTAATGGGGCTCTAATAGGCTTCTTTCCTTCCATGCAAGGAATCTTTCAAGGTGACCCTCTATGCCTGGTTCTTTTCATAATAATGGCAGAAGCCTTTAGCAGATACATTAATCTTAAACATGAACTTGGTCAATTGGAGGGAACAAAAATTGGGAACTCTGAGTTAGCGATAACTCACTATTTATTTAAGGATGATGCACTGCTATATGGAGCCTCTAATATCAAGGAAGCAAAACATATCAAACAAGTGTTGGATTTGTATATTGCAGTCTCAGAGCATAAAATTAGTGCTCAAAAGTCTAAAATATACCTCTTCAACACTAACCAGACTATATCAAATAGAATAACAAACATCTTGGGGTTCTCAATTGACTTCCTTCCATCAGTGTACCTCAGTATCCCTTTCTTCATGGGTGAAAATAAGAGTTCATATTGGTTGCCTATCATTGATAGAATCAAGTTGAGAATTGTGGCTTGGAAAGAAAAATAGCTTTCCCTAGCAGGTAAAATTCTTCTTATCAAAACAGTGTTGGCAACGATTCCTAATTACTACATTTTAGTTCTAAAGGCACCCTCCTCAGTGATCCAAACAATTCAAAAGCTTGTTCGACAATTCCTTTGGAAAGGAAATATGAATGAAGAGAAGAAGATTCCTCTAGTATCCTTGCAAGACATGGCACAGTTTAAAGCTCTAGGTCAGGCTGGTATACATGATCTGACAAATCACAAAAAAGAATTTGGGGGCAAATTAGTCTGGCATATGTATCTCAAGTTAGGTAACAAGTGGTGCCAAATAATGCAGCACAAATACCTAGACAATCCTTGTCCTTCTAGAATATTCACTATTAGAGATCCTCCAAAGGGATCTACCATATGGGATTTCATGATGGCCTCATGAGATATTGTTACAAAATACATAACCTGGGAGGTGAACTCAGGGGAAAGAATTAAATTTTGGAGGGACTCTTGGAATGGTTCCCCCCCTTTTTCAATCAGGTTCACAAGATGTGCTGGTAGATGCACCAGAATCATGCTGGGGTCTATACTTGATTGATTACATCTCATTCGTATGTCTTTTTCCAAGAAAATAATCTAGAAAGATCCTAATGATCTTCCAATCCCAACACCGGATAGAGCCAGGATAAAAAGTATCCTTCAAGATAGAGTAGCATCCTTGACGAGACAAGATGACAGATTATTGTGGGCTCTAGCTAAAGAAGGTTCTTTCAACATTAAAGACGGCTATCGAATTATTCAGCAGCAGCAAGTTAATAAAGTTCCTTGTCAAGCATTTTCTTTCTGCTGGAATTGGGTCATACTCCCTAAGGTTGGATGTTTTGCATAGATAGAATTAAGGAAAAGAGCTCTAACTACTAACCGTCTATCAAAATTCAATATCTTCCAACCGTTTAAATGCTTACTCTGCAATCTTGAAAATGAAGATGTGGACCATCTCTTCCTAAAGTGTCCTTTTGCTCTAAAATGTTGGTTGCATATCCTTGAGAAACTTAACTACCTAACCCCTCTCCCAAACACCTTATGGGACCTCTTTTAAGCATGGCCAACACTATACTCACAGTCCCTCTTCTCTAGCTTGTGGGTATGCATCCTAGCATTAGTTGTTTAGGCCTTATGGTGGGAGAGAAACAAAAGGATTTTTTTGTCAAATCCCCTTGAAAATTGATACAGTTTTGATAACTTTGGAAAAATCCATAATCGAAGTAGTTAACGTAAGCCATAATAGAGTAAAATGTAATCTAGTATTAACCAACTGGGATAGTTCCATCATATGGGAATGGAAGCACATTCTAGTACCTATAGGTTGGGGGCAACCAGATCAGATCAGACAAGCACAATGCTGGAAGACCATTTTTTGGCTGCCTCCCAAGCCAAATTCTATTAAAATCAATTTTGATGGTTCTTTAAGAGGCAATCCTGGACAATCTAGGATAGGGGCATGCATAATAGATTACAAGGGTGAAGTTTTGGCAATTAAGACTTCCCCAATACCAGTAGGAACAAATAACATTGCAGAAGCCCATGCCCTCTTCTCTTCTCTTGTAATGGAGAAAAAAATAGGATATGATAGCATACAGGTCGAAAGTGATTTCATGGACATCATCAGTGCATGCATTAAAAGGGAGATCCACAATTGGAAACTAAGATATATTCTTCACCAAATTTGGACATTACTAGACACATTCACAGACCTTTTCATTTCACATACCCTGGAAGAAGGGAACATTGTGGCTGACTATCTATCTAATTTAGGATGTGATGGACTCATTCTAGAAGACTCAAACCCTCAGGATTCCATTTACCACAACAGTGAATTACAAAGACTGGTTCTCCATGATAGGCATCCAAAGAAGGAGACAGGAAGATGATAAGTTATTGTCCCTCTTGGGAACGAAGGGAACAGGATATTTCCGCACTACAAATTCTCTATTGAGGATTACCATATCTAGCAACACAGCTGGGATTAGAGCAACTTAAAGGTTAGTTTCAATTCTTAATGTCAGAGAATTCTAAAGGCGATACGCTTCTCAAACCTGTCACTAGACTTAAGTGAAGAGCATATTGATGTCAAATTTGTAGTGATCGAATTAAGACAATAACATATTAAACAATACCCAGTGATGAGAGATAGATAAGATAATTATCACGAAAAAGAGGACATAAGACTTTGTATAAATCCACATAAGGTGTGATAGTTTGCAAGGTGATACGCATAACACTTAGAATTAATTCACATAAGGTGTGACAACATGCTAGGTAATACATATTATCAGTGCTTCACATGGCTTAATGAAGTATTAAGAGCCTCGCACATATGAAACAGCTAATCGATAACCAACATATGAATCACTTGTGTTTCTTGGCCATGCGGTGCCTTAAAAATGGATCTTGTGGATACATAAAAATCTACAAGCTTGTAACCTCATGACTCAAGGTACGAAGGAATAAATGTAGGTGCAGGAGTAAGAGCTTGCATTTAAATCGTGACTTTACATTCCTATAATGCTGAGCCTCTTTCATTACATTCAGAGAATATTTGTACCCACCGATCAGAGTACAGAGTAGTTATCGCCTCCAACTTATCAGAATAGCATATTGTTCCAAGCTTGCTAGATGGTGTTACTTGCAGGGGAGCTCCCATGTTGTGATGCATGCAGCCTTTTACACAAAGAAATGATACCAAGGAACTATAGGATCTATTTACTGCCAGAAGAAATAGAGGCTCATCTCCTAGCTCAAGTGGAGGATTACCTTCTTGATGAAATGTTTATCTATCATACGCCGGAGATCTGCAGAACTATTCGATAGGTTGTTGGAGAGCACATCCTCGCTCCAAGTACAGAGCAGGTGTTATTCCCATCATAAGTGGTATCAATTGTCCTCTCAAATGCTATGGACATGGTTCAATTTGTAGATTTACTTTTTTTAATTGCCCACAAGGTTATCCACCCACATTTTGTCAGAGATAACTGTCTTACACTGGCAATTCACAAATATAACTTGTGGTCTGGAAATGCCCTAGTAGGTGGGTTGTTTTCTCACCATCATTTTCTCTCAAAACATGAATGTAACCTAACATATGAAAGCATTAAGAAATCACTAGAAATGCAGAGCTTTTGATTTGTCCACAATACCTTACAGGTTGTGTCTAGGGTTTTGGGTATAGAGTAGGAAGCAAACATAAAAAACATGGTCTCAGCTATGTTAGACATCTTAGGTTCACGTAATGTTTCATTGCATACCCTTAAGAAAGCACAAGCATATGCGACATTTCTAGGGGACTCTGTTTTCCCTTCCACTGTCTCAGATCTCAACCTACCACAAGAGTTGGGAACACATCCAAATGTGGGTTTCTTAATACAGGGCGTGATGCAAAGGTAGAAAGTTAATGATTTGGATGGATGGGTCAATGAAATTCATATCGCTCCTCCTATTGGGTGGGGCAATGCATGGAAAAATCAAGGAGCTATAAAGTTTGCAAATTACAACTTCATGGTATAATAGTATGATAAGAATTCAATGATTTTTTACCCATTAAATTTTTTTTTGGGCTTTTTGATATACTGTATTGTAATTAAGCTACCTTCGATACTAAGGTTTCTCCTACTATTCAGCCTCTATAGAAATGGAAAAAATGCGATGGTTTGACTGAATAGAGTCTTAGGGTCATAATTTAGGATATATATTTAAGTGTGAAATTGGGTACTTGGCCCATAATGTAAATCTAGTTATAGTCTAGAGGCCATAATGTAAATCTATAATTAGTATTGTAATGGGTGATGAAGCTGGGTTTTCTTCCTGATTCTTTCCCAGCTGAACCTTCGAATCATTTTATAATTAATAATATATATAGTGGCTAGTCCACTTTTGATTTAAAAAAAAAATATTGTTAGTGAATTCATCTTAAGTAAATTCCCCTCCTCTATCTAACCTTAAGCATTTCAATTATTTTCACTTTTTTTTTCTACCATTACTTTATACCATTTAAATATCTTGAATGCTTCTAATTTATATTTTAAGAACATAATTGTCATCATTCTAGAATAATCATCAACAAATAGAATAAAATACCTATCTCCATAGTATCTCTTCAAGTCCTCATGGGTCCACATAGATATGTATGGACTAATTCTAGAATTGCATTAGATGTATGGGTTTTTCTCTTAAAACTAGAATTTGTCATTTTACCTTTTTGATAATTCTTACACATGATATGCTCAGGCTTAGTCATGTTTGGTAATCCTCTAACATTCCTTTTGTTGCTTATCTTTATCATGTTGTCAAAATTCACATGACACAATCTTTTGTGCCACAACCATATGTCTTTTTTTCTAGCCATCAAACAAGTGGTGGTAATGTCATCAAGATAGAAAATGTTACCTTTTGTCTGCTCATCTGTTCCAATCAACCTTCCTAATTCATTGAAGATCTTTGCCTTCTTATTTTCAAATACTAATCTATGACCTGAATTATTCAGCTATGAGACACTTACAAAATTATAATTCAATCCTTTTACCCAGTAAGCATTTTCACATTTGATCAGGTTATTTAACATTATAGTTCCTTTACCTTCACCTGGACAAGGTGTGTCATTACCCATTCTTAGTGAACCACCATTATAGTATTCAAAATTCTCAAACTTTTTCTTTTCACCGGTCATGTAGTGAATGCAGCCACTATCTATCATCTAGACATCATTCTTACTAACCTTAGATATGAGTGTAGTTTCTACATACCTTTCTTCTTCTTCGTCTGAATCATTCTTCATGGCTACAAATACCATCTCGATGTCTTCCTCCGATTCAGTGTCAGTGTCATCAGCTCTATTCCTAGCTAGGTAACAAGCTTTCTTCCCTTTGTCCTTGTAGTCTCTGGTATCTCGCTTGTCAGATTGTCAGTTTCTTCAGTAATATCTTTTATCACCTCTATCAAACTTCTTCTCATATGATCTATCATTACTTCTGTCATCTTTTCTTCTGTTTGGACATCTTGTAGCAAAGTGTCAAACCTCTTTACAATTAAAACACACAAGTGGTAATTTACCTTTTTATTTACCTTTGCCTCTCTGCAATCTTCTTTCCATTAGTGCTTCAATCTAATCAAGTCCTTTATCCTCATTATCACTTTCACTATCATTTCTAATAGCATGTCTATGACTTGAATTACTTATCTTTAAAGAAGATTTGAATGCAGATTCTACAGATGGTAAGACACTATTATTAAAGTTATTCATCTCAAATGAAATTAGTCTACCAATCAGACTATCTAAAGTAATTGTATTGTTTTCAACTGCTCTCATTTCTTGAATAGAAGAAGCTCTAATAGCATACACATGAAGTAAGGTTCTTAAGATTTTACTTACCGTTGTCTCCTCTTCAAGTACACCTCCAACTCCTCAGATAGAATTAACTACCTCTTTGATTTTGTAGCTATACTAAGTGATATTTTCTCCTTCTTTCATCCTTAGGTCATCAAACCTCCCTCTTAGGCTTTATGTCTTTGCTCTTAGTACATTAGCATCTCCTCCATGTACCAGCTTCAACTTATCCCACATTTTCTTTGCAAAGGTGCAGGTTTTGACATCTTCAAACTCAGCATCGGAGAGTGATGATGCATGTTCTATCATCATCTAATTATTCTCATGTTCTAGTATTAATTGCTCAAGAGTTTGATGTCTTGTAGGAAACACATATTCAATATCTAAGTATTGAACAATATCATTTCCAATACCTGATAGGTGGAGTCTTATTATGATTCTTCATGATGAAAATTTGTCTTTATTCAACTTGGGCACATGTTGTGATCTTTTTCTTGAGCTATTAAACTCCCTTTCTAAGAAAACAAGCTCAGATACCAATTGTTAGTAATAAATGAGAAGGGGGCCAAGTGAATCAGTGTCCTCAACAATATTCTAATTAATCAACCCAAAAACTTAGTACCACAATATTAAGCCTCTAGTTATCTTCAGTCCTATAAGATGAATGCCTTCAAATCTACTTATCAAATTACTACTGCTCGAAATGTTTTGTTAAACCTCTTACTGTATGTTTACCAAATAGCAGTCAGTTAATTTATCAAAAGATAGTAAATTATCTAGAGTATACCGATCAATCCAGTTAAGCTATGTGTAATGAAAAATACTAAAGTAATGACTCATGAACACATTGACACATGGATTTTTAACGTGGAAACCCTATTAGGGGAAAAACCACTTGGGACCAGTAACCCAAAATTTTCACTCTTCTGAAGTGAGCTCGGTGAAGAGCCAATCCTGTTAAAGGTTACAAACACATTGTTAGGTGTGACCTTGTTAGAGGATTTAAAATTTTAGTTTGTCACTTGATATCGAGCATCTCTATTCTACCTTCCTTAATCAAACACTCACTTGTCCTATCAATAGGTATCTGGCATCTCATGCTATCTTCATGATCAAAATTTTTGATACTCCTTGGGATGTATCTCAATATGGAAAGGATCTTTAAATCCCACTCGGTTAAGAGACTCTCTAAATCAATGGTTAAACTAAAATAGTATGATTTGTTCACATATACAACCTATACTTGCATATTTTCAGATCTATTTGAAGCTCATAAAACTAATCTAATCAATATGTTGTTTTAATACCTTTGCTCCACTTTCGTTCTGCTCAGTGATGTTATTCTTTGTTTCTCGGTGTCCGTAGAAAACTTTAGCTCTTTCCTCAACTTGATTGATCAAGAATGTATGAAGTTGCTCTTCATGAGTTTCTCTTTAGCATCCTCTTTTCATTCATTTACCCACTCTTCGTAATGAATTAAGTTGTCTCTTTTATAAACATGATATCACCATTGTTAGGTTCTTGATTTCCTCGATCTTGGCATGATCCGCAATCTTAGCTAATTAGATTTAAAACAAAACTCTTGTTTTATCTCACAAAGATCTTCTTGCCAACTAGACAAAACAACTTTAAATCTTTTAATTATCTCTGGCTTTATCTTGTCAATGATAACTACCAGTTATGTCCATATTTAGCTCTGCCAGCTAGATATTTTGTCTTTTCTGAACTTCAATTATTTCCAATGTTCTAACTCTTTGATACCTTTGGTTAACACTCTAGTTCTCCTTGGGCTTCTTTGTTGATTTACGCTATGATTCTGGTCGCTGGTTATTCTTGTGGTTCTGCTTGTCAGTAATGCTCATCGATGTTCTTGCTTGGGCATCACTGTGACTTGACTTTCGGTGATCTCTATCAGTTGAGTTCCACTGACCGTTGGTGTTTGAAGTCACATAGTGAATGCTCATCTTTTATGCATTACTGTAAGCCTAATATTTATGTCTATGGTTCTCTGAAGTCTTTCAAACTTTGATTATAACTGATTAAATTATATCAAGTTGACATCAATAACAATACAATCCATTAACTTATTTAATTTCTTGCATTATCTTTTTGCATTTTAGTGATCAACTTAATATCTTCAAACATTCAATCAGTTACATGTCATCAAAAAAATAGTGAAAATACTATTCAATAAGAGATAATTGTGCTATATCATAAGTGCAAGCTTAAATATTTTTTGTAAAGAAAAAAGCAGTGATCACACATTAAGGGATAGTGAGATCAAGAAAGCCTCTAAAAATAAAAGATGGTCATCATGCAAACCAAAAATTGATTCAAGTTTTGTAGTAGCAGAAGAAAAATCTTTAAAAACCATAATATAATGAAAATGTCCTTAATGGATATGCATGAAGCTTGGGTGTGTGAAAAAACAAGTCTAATGAACAAGAACCAACATCCAAAATAACCAAACAATTGGAGTAGTGATTAGATTTTATCTCAGAAAGGTTTATTTATGTTTATTCTATTTACTAATATCATATCATAACATATGTTTACCTTTACCATTAAAAGCTTGAGGAACTTTAACTCAGACTCCATGGTATCCACTATTCACATGGATGGTGCCAAGATGACAGTCTTTCAAAGTCAGGTAAGAATCAAAACATGGCAGGTACCCTAGTTCATACAACTAAAATTAGCACTCTACCAATAGCATAGGCAACAACACCATCTATAATAAAAGGGACCACAAATTGCAACCTCACCCCAACCACCACCTCACAAGGTGAACTATACTTGTGTTATTTTCACTCTATTTAACACATTTGATAATATTACAAACATAATACTTGCTTAATTGGAGACATTTTAGGAGTAGTTAGTGCAACCTTCCCACTATGCATTCCTTCATAAGATAGATCAACTATATCTCACATGCAATTCTCTAAAAATTGTTTTTCTAACTGATATTTGTTCAGGTTTTTAGATGAGTCATTAGCTACTTCCAGGTGGATTTCCCCCTATTTGAATATTATGGCAGGAAAATTTTTACTGTTATATGTGTGTACATTTAGAACAATCTCACTTCTAGGACAGTACATTAATCATTGTAATTAGAGAAAGCAATAAGTTCTCTGTGATTGTTAGTTTCAAAAAACTATTTAATAAAATTATATTTATCAATCACCAAATGATGGTCAATAGTGATCCTAGAATGATGGTCCTAATATAAATTTCAAAGTATTTTGTAGTTGTATGTTATTCCAAACTAAAATAAATTCAAACACAAAAGAGCAACATTTGTTGAACTGAAACTTAGGCTGGACAAATAAATGAAACTGAATTGCTTTGTAAATAAAGAGCCATACAGAGAATAAGGGTTTCATGATTATTTTAAACACAATATTTATAATGGTTGTTCAAGGCCTTATACTTCCCATAGGGTTTTATTCACTATTTTTCAAGGTTAATCCATTGTTAAATAGATAAACATTTGATGAACATGGATAAAATCACACATTATGCATGTAGAATATGTTTGTGCTAGAAGGATTTTATTATGTTCAATACTCAACATAAGTACTAAGAAATAAGACAAAAGTAAAATAGAATGTTTACTGCAGTTAGTAGCAGCCATATAAAATTTATCAGAGTCTACTTGGCATCTATGTTGGCACCTATGATAGTCAAAACTATATTTACAATAGTTAAACCAATCAAAAAGTATTATCTCCATGCCTTGGTAATATTAATAGTTTAACATTAGAAACATACAGTATACAACTCGGTTATCTCACACTACAATTTTACTAATAGTAGCTACTGGATGTGCACTTGTAGGATCGTGATCTGTCATTGGTGGTGGGTGAGATTGATTTGGGTAAGGGGTCAGATCTCCAATGGATGGCTCAATAACTATCTCTCAAACTACCCCTTCAATAATTGTTGATGACGGACGGGGTTACCATAATTCAAATAAGAAATGAAAACTAATGTGCATATATTTTTAATTTAATAGAAAGCGATGCATATATTCATCAAAATTAACACAGTATTCTGTTAGTAATAACTAAGAGGGGGGGTGAATTAGTGGCCTCAAACAATTTATCCAATTTAAACTTTAATCCACCAATCAATACTTCTGAAATTATTAAGTCCCAACAAGATGTATGCCTTTACTTTGAAATAAATAATTGTCTATCGGTTTACCTTGTCTGTCCTTATTCTCCTTGATAACTGATAAGAAGTAAACTATATTAACCAATACTCAGTAAATATGTAGAGTATACCAGTCAATCCATAAATGCATATGTATAATGTAAAACAATAAAGTAATAAACCATATGCATATAACACAAGGATTTTAACGTGGAAACCCTATTAAGGGAAAAACGACTAGGACCAATACCCCAAATTTTTACTCTTCTGAAGTGAACCCTATTAGGATCCAACCCTATTAAAGGTTACAAACACACTATTAAGTGCGACCTTGTTAGAGGATTTTCAATATGTATAGGTTGTCACTTAGTATCTGGCATCTATGCTACCATCCTTGAATCAGTCTCATGACTGTCAATAGGATTTAAGCTAATCTTACTACCATCCTTGAATCAGCCTCCTTCTTAGACTATCAATAGGCTTTAGGTAAGACTGATGCTACTATCATGAGTCAACCTTTTTGGTAATCTATTAGGATATACCTCAAATATAAAAGACTGTTAAGTCCTGCTCTGTTAAGAGACTTAATGCTTCAATGGTTAAACTAAAACTCAATGACCTGTTTCTAATGCAACTTTGAATTGCAGATATTCATATGTATTTATGCACAATACATTTTTGATCAATGTATCAATTTAGTTCCTTTGTACTTAACTCTTTCTTCTTTGTGATGCTGTGCTATTCTGTTCATCGGTGTCTGCAGAATTCTTTAGCTCTTCCTTAGCTTGTTTGATCAGGACTGCATGAAGTTTATCCTTCATCAGTTTCTCTTCAGAATCTTCTATCAGTTCACTCCCCCGTGTATCCGATTGCTTGCGGGAATGAATTATGCTTGTCTCTTAAATAGACATGATATCCCTTAATTCTAGGTTCTTGATTCTTGATTCTTGGGGTGAAAAACAATCCAGCCAAATTGATTTGTGGCTTTAACTCCTGATTTATCTCATAGTTATCTTCTTGCCAACTGTACAAATCAATTACTTAATGGTGGTTGAATAAAGAAAATAAAACAACCAGTTAAGTCTATCCTTTAGCTTTGCCAGCTAGATATTTTGTCATTTTTTGATCTCTCTATTCTGTCGGTCAATTCTGCAGTTCATCACTTGTGACAACTGCCAGTTTCATCGGTGCAGCTTCAGTTAGCTTTGGGATCTCCATCCATCGGACATCATTGGATCTTTCTCGTTAGGAAACACTGCAATTTTTCTTCATCGGGTAACACTGTCTTCTACTCGTCAGGCATCACTGTGACTCTATCTCTGTCTTTACCGATGGTGTGCACTCCGCCGATGTAGTCTATCACTTGGTGAATACTTGACTTTTATGCATTTTTGAAAGCATAACCTTTGTTCCATTAATTCTCTAAAGTCTTTGGCATTATGTATATGACCATATAGACAATATCAAGTTGACATCAATGGCAATACAAACCATTAACTGATTTAATGTCTTGCATCATCTTCAACTTAACATTATCAAACATTCAATCAATTACATGTCATCATATTCATTAAAAAAATAAGAAAATAGGAAAAATATATATATACCATAATATGAAGAATTTTTACCTAAAATCCAAACTAAACAAATAAATCTTAGATAAACGCTTACAAAACAAATGCATGGATAGAGTCTGAATCAAAGAATTACTTGTCTGAATCCAAAAAGGATGTCATGGTTATTCACTATGGCTACTAAAACATATAATAAGTTATTGAAGTTTTTACAATTATCTTACTGATGAGCACTGATGATAATGGAGGATTGAATAGTTCTAATTACCTTAAACACACTGGTCCAAAATTCTTTGATTCAAAGCAAGGAAACAGTGAGATATTGATTAGTGTGCAACTACAATTTTGGTGTATGCTCTTTCATTAAGAGTAATTGTATTCCCTTTGTTTCAAATGGCTTTTCTGGTCATCTAATTTTCAATTAGTTTTTTAGATATTCCCTGCCTACATTGCTAAGCCTATGATCATTACATCGACTTTCTCTATCATTTATTTTACCATAAATTGGGGCAACTCCCTCATTGATGAGATTCTATTGTAAATTCTGCAGTTTTCAATTTTTAGTTTGGAGATTGCAATTTGTTTGAAAGCATCCAAAGACGTTTCAAATCATCCTTTTTGAATGCATGTTGCAATCATGGAAATGCTCGAGACCACATTTTATTGAGGGGTTGTGTCAAACAGAATATTTCAGTTAGATAGTTAACATGTTGGGCCTATGCTTCCACGTTTTGCATATATCACTGCCATGACATCCATTGTTTTGATGCAGTAATTTCACCTACAAATTGCATTGGCCTCGAAGTTTCTAGATATTATTCAACAAATCCATGGTTTGTGCATCTCCCTACCTAGTCATTTCCTTGGTTTAGAAACCCTCTATACATGTGCATGTTGATGAATGTCCATAAATTTTTCTAGATTTTATAATAGAATATTTATTTTGAACAAGAAATGTTGTGATGGTATTTTTCCTCAAATTTTGAACACCTTTATTTCATATATTCCATGACTATGATTACACAGTGGATCTCAGGCACGACCTTAGGGCTTTAATGATGAATGTCAGGCTGCGTCGTGTCATTTTGAAGAAGGGAATCTTGAAGGCAAAGGAAGTGGGTCCAATTGCTCAGCAAGGAAAACTTAGTGGGGTCTCCTGTTGGGTTTTAGGTAGGGAAAAGGGTCAAATTTTCTGCTATGTATATCACAGATTTACTCAATTTTGTAAGTTTTTTCATCATTCTCTTCCGTCACGAATGGAAGATAGAGATATTGGAATACATATTTGAGAAGGTGCTCTTTGAGATTACAAATTGAAATTGAAATAAATGCTATCATTATCATCTTTTATGGTTTAATAGATTAAATTACTAAACCCAGAGATGTACATTTTAATATACATATATGAGCATGAATACATACTAGCAGTCCAGCTCGTGACATGTCACACTGGGTGATAACTTGTAATGATCCCCAATAAGAATCAGATGTTGTACACCGGATTGAAGAGAATCCAACACTTGAGGTTCCAAAAATTTTGAGGCCTCTTCGCACAATACAATCCTTCTGGCCTCCCCTCTGCACAATAATTCCCTAGTCCTTTCAGCCTTAGCTCTGCAATGCATAATTAACAAAATGAAATTCACAATGAAAGTGACTCTTTTTTATTTATATGCCCATGTTTGTCGGAAATCCGACGAACACGGGCATGGATTAAAAAGAAATAAAAAATTCCTTCAATAAACCGACAAAGAAAAACCATTTTAATGGTTTGTGGGAAATGTTGGTCATTTTTTGGGTGTAATGTACTAGTGGAAGGTTATAGATGAGGAGGATTTGTGGATGAGGAATAAGTATGGGATCACCGTCCCTTGTTCTCTCAAATTTTCATGAGTTGTTCTTATGGAAAATCTTTTTGTATCCCAGTGGTATAATATAGGAGCATCTAGGGTCCTTGATAGTCTTGCATCATCAAAAAACATTTATTTATTGGTGGACCTTTGTTACCAGTTTTGTGTTTATTTTCTGTTCCTGGTCACCAATTAGGTGAGATGTCTTGGTGGAATTCTTTGGATATTTAGTGGTTGCAATCATGATATGGTGGTCATTGGAAATTGTTTCCTATGATCATAACTCATTTGGAGTTACCGTGCTCGAGCTATGATGAATTTTGTGACTGGGTTTGAGACAAAGTTTCTAGTTCCAAGCAATTTTCTGAGATTTAGTGATCGATTGATTCGTGGAGATGTTTGGCAAGAGCGATGAAAAGGGTTTATTCATTTTTGTTTATGGAGTTGAATTATATAATTGGGCTTCTCGAGGTGGCATGGTTTGTGAGATCTTGTATATTGTCCTTTGATTTGTTTTTATTCTTCAACACTGGTTTAGTTAGGTTTACCGGTTGATTGTTGGTGGTTGCAATCGGTGTTTCTAACCATTGGAGAAGAATGGTCTGATTTTATAGAAGGACCTATGTGTGGCCAACTTGGTTGTTGGATAGGTCATTGTGAAATAATTAATGTGGTATTTGTTGGATATTTAGGCCGATCTGGTCTAATATGTTTGACTCGGGATATGTAATTGTTTATTAGGCCGACCTGTTGGTGGCTATGTATAAATGTAATGTGTTGTAATGTGTAGAGGGATCTAAGAAGGGGAGTAGCATCTAGAGGGAGGATAGTTCTGAGATGTAGTAGATAACAATGTAAGATATGGGAGTGTTCTTGTAGTGTGTCGTAACTAGGAAGTCCTTACAGCCTGACATGTATGAAGGAATTTTGAAGAAATTTTGAGGAATAAAATTGTTGTTTGGATAGAAATCTTGTTTTTCTTTTTGTCTCTTGTTTTTTCTGTTATTTTGACTCTTGCTGCAAGATTTGTACATCTCCTATGGGGATTCTCCTACCTTCACTATGTCATTTATATTCTTAATTAAACCTATTCGAAACTATCATATTAAAACTAATCTAAACAGATTCAGGTAGATCAATTGTCACCATATCTTATGCCGAAGAGACATCGAAAGATTTCATAGGGTTTCCAAAATTCCAGCGTGGACCAATTAGTGTGTTATCTTAATCCACCTAGGCATGGTAAGAGATTGTCAATTTGTGATCCCTACATGTTCATCTCGTTAAACAAAACTCATCTTCAATAAACTCCTTTACACTTTTTTCAGAACCTCAAACCTCATTGAACTATCACTTTGATCAATTTGCACCGTGTTTCATTGATACCAAGGGTTATCGATGAAAATGAGTTTTCAATATGTCTCAAAATTTTAGTCGATAGTGAGGTTTCATCGATATAAAATTAGTTTCATCGATATAAAATTATGAAACCAAGAACTGTGTCATCAGTTTATAGTCATTGAAGAAAATAAGGACTTCAATGAGGCTTACAACTTCTCCATCGAAACCCATAATTTCATTGAAAACATTATCTCTGGGATTATTAATAGTTACATTGACAGTGGACTTTTGAAGGAGCTACACTAAAGTTACTTGACATCACCTATCAAATAAAAACAATGTCAATAGACTATAGTACACTTTCAGTGACTGAGTAAGTTTCGTTGATAGATGCATTTTAGCAGAACCAGAACCTTTTCTCATCGACCTACTATTTCTTAGTGAAAATTGATTGTAGACCAAGAGAGAAACCATGGCATTGTTTATCGACATAACTTAAAATAATTACTCCGATAAATGCCCACCACTAAAGAATATTACTAGTAAGTAGACTTATGAGACACAACTTCTCAAAAATATCCCACCTAACGAAATGCCTACTGGTTTCCTCTAAGGTCACAAAATAAATAATTAGGGTCAGAGGCACTGAGCCCAATTGAACTGGCACACTATCTAAACTTATTTGTATTCACAGGTTTCATCAATGCATCTACAACATTTTCCACAGTGTCGACCTTTCCAGGATTTGCCTTCCTATCCTCTACTATGTCACAAATAAAATGATATTGTACATGAATGTGTTTCATCCTGGCATGGAAAGTAGGATTTTTTTCCAGACAAATGGCACTCTAATTGTCACAAAAAATATAATTTTCCCTGCATCAAAACTAATATTGGAATAGAAATGGCTAAGCCAAAGAGCCTCTTGGTAGGCACGAGTAGGTGCCATATACTCTGCCTCTATAGTAGATAGAGTGGATACATCCTTCCAATTTCTCATCTAACTGATAGCACCACCATTCATTATGAATACATATTCACAGGTGGATCATCTTCTGTCAATATCCCTTACCCAATCAGAGTACACATAGCCTTGAATGCTAATAGCTTTCTTTGATCTAGCTGAGTTTTACTAATAGCATAAAACATATTGTCATGTACCCTTCAAATATCTGAACACTCTTTTCAAAGGATCTCAATGTGGTTTACCTGGATTAGCCATAAAATGACTCAATACTCCCAGTGCTTGGGCAATGTCTAGTCTTTTACAGATTATTGGATATATAATAATGCCAACAAAATTTTCACATGGTGTCTTCTTCATATCCTCAATCTCTTATGGATATTATGGACTGTCATTAACAAAAAGTTTTATTTAGTGTAAAACTGGAACTACTCAAGTTGTTTGCAATTAAAGATATTAAACATATTAGGAATATTAGTGATGTATTTTCTTTGGCTAAGCCCAATATTTCTACTAGATCTATCCCTTTTGAATTCCATTCCTAGAATGTACTTTGCTGCTCCCAAATCTTTCATTTCAAAGTTCAAGGACAACTGAGATTTTAAATCTAATACCATACCCTTTCTATTGCAAATAAAAAACATATAATCTACATACATGGCAATAATAAGTATCCAATCATCTTCATGTTTATAGTAAACACAGTGAGCATTTTAGATCTCACAAATCTGAAAGATAAAACATATGTATAGCTCATATTTCCAATATCACATTCTGGGAGATCATTGTAAACCATAAAGAGTCATTTTGAGTTTACATACCACATTTTCTTTACCTTTCTCCATAAAGTGCTCTAGCTAGGATATATAAATCTATTATTCAAGATCACCATGAAGAAAAGGTGCCTTCACATCCATCTACTCAATTTTGAAGTTATACACTACTCCAAGTGATAGATGAAATCTAATGGATTTTAGCTTAGCTATAGGAGAGAAGATCTCTCCATAATATATTCCTTCCTTTTGAGAATACCCCTTTGCAACTAGTCTTGCCTTGTACTTTTCAATACTACCATCCGGATAGTATTTTTCTTAAACACCCAGTTAGAACCCATAGGCTCTCTACCTTTAGGCAACGTTACTAGATCCCAGGTTCCATTCTTCTCCAATGATGTCATTTTATCATTGACGGCTTCCAACTAAGAATTTGAATCAAACATGTTGATAGCTTCTTTCAAATTCATAGGCTCATCTGTAATAGTAAGAAAGGCATAGGCACAATTTACATTCAACATCGAACATTCAAATATTTCTGGTGAATAGTGTACCTATCAGGTTGTCACATTTCCCATGTAGAACTCCTCAATACTTGACATGGAGGTTCTTGTTCTTGTTCTTGTTCTTCTTCTAAAATTTTAGAGCTTCTTGAGCTCTCCTCATTCTTAGGAACACACAGTGTTTGTAGTTCCTCATTTTTAGAAGCTAGTGGAATTTCAACTACTTCTTTTCCTTTTTATTTTCTTGTCTTTTCTAACTATTGATCTACAAAGAGAGGTTTCAATTTACAAAAGCTAACACTTATGATATACAAAACCTTCTCAGTAACTGGATTCCAAAGTTTGTATCCTTTCACACTAATGCCAAAGAAAATGAAGATACATTTTACATTCATATTATCTGGTTTTAATCTTTTTTACTTCAGACACATGAGCATATGCCTCACAGCCAAAGACATGAAGATGTCTTAAAGAGGTATTTTTACCTGACCATGCTTCCATAGGCATTTTTTCAACCAATGCTATAGTAGAAGAATGATTTGGTAAGTAACAAGTTGTAGAAGCTACCTTAGCCTAGAACTTTTGCTCCAGAACAACACTGCCTAACATGCTTCTTGCTTTCTCCATTAATGACTCATTTAACCTTCCAGTCATTCTATTGTGGAGTATAAGGCATAGTCTAATTCTATGGTCTACACAATAATTTTCAAAAACTACATTATAATATTCACCACCATTGTAAGTTCTTAATTATTTTTTCACCTAGTCTGATTTTCAACAAGATTTTTAAACTCTTTAAATCAACTAAACACTTCTAATTTACTTTTTGAAAAAAATGTCATTCTTGAGTAATCATCAATAAATGATATATGATATGTTGACTTAGACAAAGAAGGAAAATTGAGAGGACCAAAAAGATTAGATTAGATATAGTCCAATACACCAGAAGATCTTTGAGAACTAGAATAAAGCACAACATGATTTTGTTTTTTAGATATGCAATGTTCGTAGAAATTGAATTCAAGATTACAATCTATTAGCCAGTATACTAGGTTTTTATTCATCAAGGTTTTAAACTTTCTCACCAATATGACCAAGCCTATAATTCCAAAGCATCATTTTCTCTACTGGAAGTTTAACTTCCATAGAGTTCACATCATGTGTCAACATAGCAGCTTTATCAAACTTTACAAAGATATAATTATAAGATACATGTGTTTTGCATGCAACCTATATAGAGTCCCAATGAGTTCACCCTTATCCAATATAATAGGAACACAAGTCATATTACAACCATTATGCCCAAAAGCTACTTGAACTCCATTATCATTCAGCTTACTAACAAAGAGTAAATTTTGAGCCAGACTTGGTATATGAAACACTCCATCTATTCCCTTTATTCTATCGTCTGACAAATGGATTCTGAATCTTCCTCTCCCTACAATTTCTATTGTTGAATCACTTTCCAAGAACACCTTCCCACCATCATTCAATTCATACTTTGAGAACCACTCTTTATGAGAGGTCGTATGGAATGATGTCCCTAAATTAACTAACCATACATTGTCAGATGCAGGCATTGCCAAGGTTACTACTAAAACATCTACATCACTCTGAGAGGACTCAGTGTTAGAATTAATTATCTTCTTCTTCTTCTCCTCATCTTTGCAATCCTTTTGGATATGGCCTTTCTATCCATAATTTTAACACTTTTCCTTGGAATTCTTTCTTGGAGATGTTGATCTCTCTTGTGACTTTGATTTGGACTTCTTGTCCTTCTTTCTATCTCTTTCCTTTGATCTTCCTCAAACAATGATACCCTCCTTAGCCATCTCAAAAGACTTCCTTTGCATATCTTCTGACAGAAGTGCAACAACCGCCTCATCCATTTTAAACTGGGTAGTAGTACTCCTAATAGCCATTTCCAAATGATCCCACATGTCAAACAAGGAACATAACAACAACATACAATGTTCTTCTTCACTAATAGTTACACCAACATATTTCAGCTTTGCAACGACCATATTTAACGCATTTTGATGATCTGCTACAGATGTAACTCCATCCATCTTCAAGGAGTATAATTGTTTTCTCAAGAAAAGTTTATTCACCAATGACTTGCCCTAATAAATATCTCACAATTTCTTCCACAGAGAATGTGTACTCTTCTCCTCATGGACGTTCAATAGAACATAATCTTCAAGACTCAATCTTATCAGTCCTCTGGCCTTTTGATCTACTAATTTCCAATTTTAATGCTTCATGCCTGAAGGCTTATTTCCAGACATAGTGACCCAAAGATCTCAGTCAACCAATAAATCTTCATCTTTAAGTTTTCACAACTCAACATTTGAGCCATTGAAATTTTCAATGCCTGTTCTCCTAGAGGTTCCAGCTATCTCAATCTGCAATCAAACAAATAAATTGTCTGCAAAACTCCTGCTGAACCAAATTGACACAAAAAAACAAGCGTTACCCAACAAGGATAACACAACTGGCCAGACTCAAATACCACTTGTAAGGAAAGCTAAGTGCAGAAATTAGTAAAAGCTAAGTGCGGAAATCACTTTACTAATGTCAAATCAGAGGGGCTGTAAGAAAATATGTCTTTTAATTTCAACTCGCTAAACATCAAGATATGCACTTTAATGGAGAAACAGAAGAAACAAATACAGAATAGGTAATGACAAAATGAACACAGAGAATTTATCATGGGAAAACCCTTACGGGTAAAAAACCCACACACCAAAGTCGATCCCTCTTGTATTATACTAAACAAGTTTACATACAATGTTCAGGTTCATCTTATGGTTTTCAGTCTTAAATTATTTGCAACTCAGCCAAGAGTATTGTAGAATACACTCTTTAAATCTTTGAGTATTTTTTTGCAACCAATGATCGTCATCACCTTTTTTTTCTAGTGAATCCTCTATAAAATATGTCCTTCGAAAGTTTGTTACAGATTCAGGTAGATCAACTATCACCATATCTTCCGCTAAAGAGATGCAGAAATCTTGCATAGGGTTTCTGAAATTCCAACATGGACCAATCACTGTGTTCGGTTAATCCACCTAGGCACGATCAGAATTGGTTAACCTGTGCTCCCTACATGTTCAGCCCATTGAACAAAAATTAGCTTCGATATACTCCTTTACACTTTGTTCGCAACCTCAAACCTCATCAAAAAGTCACTTCGATCGATTCTCGGTGCATTTCATCGATACGGAGGCTTATCGATGAAAATAATTTTTCGATACTATCAAACTTCAGTTTGACGTCGAGGTTTCGTCGATATGAAATTATGACATCAAGAGCAATGTCATCGGTTCATAGTCATCGAAGAAAATAAGGAATTCGATACGATTAAAACTACTCCATCGACACCCATAATTTCTTCGAAAACATTATCGCTGCTATAACTAAGAGCTACATCGATAGTGAATTTTCGAAGGAGCTATATTGAAGTTACTTGACATCACATATCGAATAAACTACAATGCCGAGAGACTGTTGAACACCTTCAGCAACTGAGTAAGCTTCATTGGCAGATCCATTTCGGCAGAGCCAGAACCTTTTCTCATAGACAAACTATTTCTTAGTGAAAACCGATTGAAGACAGAGAGAGAAACCATAACATTGTTCATCGACATAACCCAAAAGAATTACAGTGAAAAATGCCCACTACTGAGGACTGTTACCAGTAAGTATGAGACACAACTTCTCAATAAGAAAGAGTATTTTAACGTTGATAAAGGTTTGGTATTAGGTGTTTAATTTACTAGTGATGAGTAGGAAAGAGTAGTTGATTTCTAATATGTAGGAAAGATTATTCGAAGGATAGTAAAGGTTTGATATTATGTGTTTAGTTGACTAGTGATAAGTACTACAGAGTATTTGAGGGTTGATAGAGGTTTGACATTGTCTGTTTAGTTGATTGGTGATTCAATAGTAATTCAGTATGAGGTATATCAGAAAGATTGAAGTATGGGAAGATGGAATATAAAAGAAAGAGTATTTGCAGACCTTATCGGAGAACACTCTGAATTCCTCAACATAACATGTTGATTGCTAGCAATTCTAGTTCAATGACCATCTTCTGTGAATATCGCATTATCATATTTTCAAGTCCCTATCTATTCTTTAGAAATAGTGTGGCAGTGCTCATTAATAGAGAAGTTTGTTGTTAGGATTGATCTAGATAGGCTCAAAGAATGCTCCATGTTGGAATTTTAAGGTGTTTAGCTTGGTGAAAATGTTCATATGGTTGTGTAGTGTTTCAATTTAGATATTTTATGATGGTTTCTCTACAAGTAAAGGTATGTTTCTTTGAGTGTTATATTGTTGTATGTGTTGCTTTATGAATAACTCATTTTATTATGGTGATTGGATATAAGGATTTTTTGTATAGATATATGTTAAAGGAAGAGTTAAGAGGATAATATAGATCAAGATATGACGTCACATGCTTTGCGTGGACTTATTTGCATTGGAGAATGTTATTGCACGTCGATTAGTAACTTGCTTCTATTGCTTTTCTACACATAACATTTGGATCCAACTTTGGAGGTTGTTGTGATGCATGTTCTTTGATCAAAAAATTAGGGGAACATGTTTTATGATGTGTTTAAGTCTCCTTTATCTCTTGGGGTGGACCACACTAAGTAATTATGCTCATGATGATCAACTCTATATAGACATTGCCTATTCCTACTCTATTTGAATTTGTAATTCTAATGAAAAAATAGGCATATATGTGTGTGGCTAGTTGAAGTAGAAGGTATGAGAGTAAGAGAATTAGAGTGGATTGTATGTGGATCAAATGTGAAGAAAGTGTTAAGAAAAAAGGGAAGAATAGAAGTGTTAATTGCAAAAAATGATAGAGAGGTTACATAAGTTGATTAGGAGATCCTACATCTTTTCATGACATATTTTATCTATGCTTTCTAGAAGATAGTGCACTCAATTGACAATTTTGTGTAGTTCTCATAAGGAACTAATTTCCATAGTAGTATGCCTAAACATCAGGACTATGAACTCCTAGGCCTTTGGCATAAAAAGTTTAATAAATTATTTCATATAGTAAGTGTGATTCTCACCATAGTTTTTCCCACATTGGGTTTTCTATGTAAACTTATTGTTCATACATGTGTCTATTATTATTTCTATATCTTTTGTTGATAGTTAGTTGGTAATTATAATAAATAATTAAGTTTTGCTACAAATTGTTAGAGTTTTAGTTATGTTCATTCACCCTCCCCTCTTAGCATCTAGAGGTGTTTAACACTTGCAAGAACAAATAACCTTAACCAAAACACCCAATCTAATGATTTAGGCATGAGGTAACCATTATTATTTTATTTTATTTTTCAACTCTAATGAATGTAATCATTATTATCGTAGAAATGAAGATAACA
Source organism: Thuja plicata (assembly GCA_018584345.1). Classification (NCBI taxonomy): domain Eukaryota; kingdom Viridiplantae; phylum Streptophyta; class Pinopsida; order Cupressales; family Cupressaceae; genus Thuja; species Thuja plicata. The sequence continues at coordinate 1,220,136 of MU223972.1, read as the reverse complement.
ACCTGGGGCTTTACTTAAGAAAGCCCTTATACAAAAAAATAATTTCCTCTCTATTTTTGTCTATGTAGTTTTAGATCTGAAGATTAAGATTAAGACACTGATCCAAACAAATGGTGACAAATAGTTTTAGACTTTTAAAAACTAAAAATAACAAGACAAAAGCATCTAGCTCCCTTTTCCTTCTAGTTTAAGTTAATATTGTATCATAGTAAAAATTATTGAGATCATTTATATCACTACCTTCTACATCTTAACATCCATAGCCCTATCTAGGCCCATTTATAAATCATTTTCTTTTATAGAAATAAAAACATAGAAAAGAAAATTGATTCTAAATTAATGTGCATATTGCTCTACAATCACCATTATCACCATTTCACATATGCTATTGAAACATTTATCACTTTATATACATTTAATATAATTAAGTTTATCAAAGTCAAAAATTACACAAAATTTAAAACTTAGTTATTTACATAAGTTGATATAGTTCTTTCGAGTTCATCAATTGATCATTCTATGATTAGTTCAAAATATTTAACATGATACAATATTTACTAATCCATATATTATGTAAATTTGACAATTATTATTTTTATAAAAAAAATATCACAAAATTTGAAAATTAATAAAGTAATTTAAATTTTTTACCATTAGAAAAAAACTTCTCTATGTCATCATAGTGAAAATTAAGTTATTTTATTAAGGGAATTTTTTGGAATATATATACCCTCATAAATAATTCAATGATTAGACACAATAAATTAAGGAAGTGGCAATGATTAAAATTCCATAACCCATAAAACTTAAATTTTGTGCAACTATACAAGATTTTCATAGCCCTAAAAGAACACAACCGATCCTTAACTAGTGGTAATCCTTAACTAGTGGTGTTTTACATTATAAAATTTATATTCACTATTAATCAATATTAATTTTATAGGACAAAGTTCCTAATCCTTTACAAAGATATACATCTATATAGAAAATGTTTCACTTAAGTAGAAATTAAAATATTTATTTTTGCATCTCTAGAAACTAATAACTCTTTAATATGATCATTTATATCTTTGCAAACATTAATTATATAAAAATATAAAATAACGAAGGATAACATGATAATTAAAATCGTTTAACATGAAATTTAAAGTTAAATATTTTTCTAATGTTTCTCTCTTGACTGGCTAATTTATATGAAATTATTTACATTTAAGAAATAGGTGATGGGTTTATCCTCTTCATTTTATAGAAAGGGTTGACGTAATTCTCCTTCTCGCCCAAACCTAAGAACGCTTCCAACTAGGTTCGAGGCTAAGGTAACGACTACCAATATGGTAAAAGCAATGGTTGCCCTTTCTTTGTTAGAATCCATCAAACCTCTCGTTTGTAATTAACGATGCCATCTACAAAATATGTGTGGCATCAAAGTTGTTACATTAAAAAAAAATGAAAAACCATAAACATATTTTTTTTTATGTTTTAAAGCACCACATGTAAACTTTTTTAAGAAATTGACAATTCTTTTATTTTTATTTTTATTTAGAACCTTTCCGCTTCACTTTGACGACAATTCTTATTTCAATGCTACATCCTTTATAAAAATATTATCTTATATTACAAAAGATATTAAGGAGTACTTTCAAATTATTAGAAACAACTGAATATTGAATAAAAAATGCATAACCTAACTAACAAAAATACAACTCAACATAATCAAACAACATAAAGATTCTATAATCACTTTTCTATATGAAATGTGAATTTATATTTCTAAATATTAAAAAAAAAAGAGACAAATATGGATTTTTATATAATGTCTATTTTATGTTAATTCAATGTTTTAAATTTTATGGTTTTAAAGAAATCATTATCCTTCTCTAATAGTTTTTATATAAAGTTTTAAAATGTTCAACTTTTTAAATCCTCCAATTTTTAGGCTTTAAAAAAGAAAATCATAAAATTTCTTATATTTTAATTTTCGTGATGCCAACTAGTCCTTTCTCAAGATTGATGAATAAATCAAATTGTAGAAAAGAATGTACAAACCTGATTGAAAACTAATGCAAAATCAGATTTCAGTGATGCAATATGGGTGTCTCTTTTAAAGTAAATAAAACAGTGTGAAGTCCAACACACCTGAGTATTACTCTTATTTTACCTCATCATTTTTTCTTACTATCTCTTCATATTTTGAAGACTTAAAAAATTATTTAATTTGTAATGGGAATGTAATTTGGTAAGTTATAACTAATAAAAAATCCAAAATCGCCGTGTTCTTCTTGTTGTGTTTTGAGTTTTTTTTGGGTGTAACATTGGTTAGTGAAAGCAAAATTTATATTTTCTTTTTGTCCTTTAATTCTCAACATATAGAACAATAAGAATATCCATTATTTTTTTATTTTGTTGTTTTGTTCAATTTGTGATAGATCAACATAATTTAATTCTTGAATTGTTTTTTAAAACTAAACAAACCTTATATTTTATATCAAAATATAACTATGGATCTATAATCTTATAGATTATTATTAGCTTACATAAAAAAACTTCTGTAAAAGCTTACAATCCGAAAATAAATCAGTGAGGCTTCTAACCATACCAGTTTTTCTATCAGGATACTAGCAAATGATTATTTGTATTGTTCAAATGTCCTTTTAACTAATTATAAACTACAAGAACCTTAAAATTTTCTTTATTACCTTACAACATGTCGTATTTTAATAAAAGGACCAAGTGGTAGAGAACTTGTACTCTTGAAAGGGGGTAGCAAGTTCAAATCCCACTTGGAGCAAGGTATGGTATGTACGCTTTGTAGCATAACAGTTGCCTCCAGCAAGGAGTATCTCATATTGCTGTCACCATATGCAGACCCAAAAACATATCGCTGGTATACTAGACTATAAAAGGACCTTTCCTTTCCTATAGCTTTATCTGTGAAAAGGTTCGTCCATTTTAGAGGGTGGCATGTGTAATGAGTCTTCCAATGTCCAACTTTCTCGCAATCACAGCTGGTTAGATAACCTATCAATGTTGAGATTCCTGCATTTGAGAAGCACCACTGTCGGTAAACTAGCAAATATATACCCTATATATAAAATACGCCGAGATGTATCGAGGCGTTGAATTTTTTTAACTTTAATTTTTAATAAAGTTGAATAATGAAAAATTAAACGCCTCGATACATCTCGTATTTTATATATAGGGTATATATTTGCTAGTAGCAGTCGCGGAGCACGTAAGATATTGAATAAATTAATATATAATTATATAGCATGTTTTTATTAAATAGAATTTAATATAATTAGGGTTTACATCATGGTTTGGGCCAAGGTGAGTATTTAGGGTCATGGTTAGGATTGTATTTAGGGTTTAAGTTACAACTAGGATTTAGATTTTAGGGTTAGGATTAGAGTTTAGCATTTAGAATTAGGGTGAGGATTAGGGTTTAACATTCAAGATTAGGGTTTGGAATTCAGGATGAGGGTTTCTGATTTAGGACTATTGTTTATCTTAAGTTTTAGGATTAAGGGTTTACCATTTAGGATTAGGATTTAGCATTTAGGGTTTTCATCACGGTTCTAGGGTTTTAAGGCTATGTTTTGGAGTAGGTTTAGAGTTAGGATTGGGATTATGGTTCTGAATAGGGTTTATGATTATAGTGAACAATTACATTATATTAGCTATTTTTAGGTTAATATTTAGGGTTTGGGTTATGGCCAAGTTTAAGGCTAGCATAATGGTTAGAGTTTAGGATTATTGATATGGTTAGGATTTATATCATGAATATTCTTAGGGTTAGGGTTAGGATTATAGTTAGGGTTAGGGTTATGGTTTAGATTATAGTTAAGGTTAAAATTTACATCATGAATATGGCTAGGGTTGGATTTAGGGTTTACCATTTAGGATTGGGTTTAGGGTTAGGATTAGGATTATGGTTAGAATAAGGGTTTATGATTATGTTTAGGGTTATTATTTACATCATGATAAGAGTTAGGGTTATGATTAAGATAATGGTCAGGGTTAGGGTTATCATTATGGTTATGGTTAAGGGTATATCATAGTTAGGGATAATGATAGTGCTAGTGTTAAATTTATAGATAAGTTAAAGGTTAGGGTAGGGATTATGATCAAGGGTATATCATAGTTAGGGTAAAGATTAGGTTTTGAGGCATCATTATGGTTAGTGCTAGAGTTTAGGGTTTATGTTAAAATTATGATGGGTTATTGGCTTACATCATCATTAGGGTTAAGGTTTAATATATTAATAATACATAATTGTATTCTTTCCCTATTTGGTAATCAAATTTGGGAAAGTGGGTTATGATTATAATCAAAGTTAAGGATGGGGTTATTAGGGTAAGAGTTCAAGTTAAGATTAGGGTTACGACTAAGTTAAGTGGTAGAAATTAGGCTAGGGATAGGTTTAAGGATTGAGATTGAAATAAGGACAGGGTTATGGTTTGAGGTAAACATTGAGCTAAGGAACTAAGGGCCAAAGATAGAATTACAATTTGATTTAAGCTTTATCGAAGAACCCTAACCTAAATTTGAATCCTAATATTATTGGAACCTAACTAAACACTTAATACATCCTAATTCTAGGCCTATTTCTCATTCAATCCCCAACCCTTATTAAATCTCTATTCTAATCATAAATTTAATTAAAATCTAACCATAAAATTAATTAAATAGTAAGCGTATCTAATTAAACATAAATTAAGCTCTAAAAATAATTAAAATAAAACCTTTATTAATATATTATCTTGATCTAAATTAAACCTTAATTGAATGAAACCATAATTTCAACTTAAAGTATTGTCAAATAGTAATTTGAAATTTCTTTTTTTTATTATACTTACTTATATAAAATATATAATTAATAAATTTAAATTGATTTTGAACTTTTTTTTGTAGGTTAGAAGATAGTGTATCCTTTTAGTTTTAAAATTGAAAAAAAAAAATAGAAATCATTCTACATATCAAAGAAAATTTACCATTCTATTTTTTTTCTTTTCTATGCAAATCAATCCAAATTCTAAATTAAAACAGATTCTATTTAATAACAATTAGTTTTAGAATAAATTTAAAACTACTAATCTAATATTCATAGAACATTTCTATTTTTCTTTTGTAGATCTATAAACAATATTTATATTCTATTTTAATTTTGCATGCAAATTATTTTTAAATTTAAAATAAAGCTAAATTATATTTTTTAATTTAAAAAAAAAAAAGAAATATGGAAAATTTGAAAACAAATTTAAAACTAGAATCTATGTATTAATGAATTCTTTCAATATTTTCTAGATATTTAAAAAAAAATCTTTCTATATTCAATATTTTAAAAAATCTACATTTAAACTAACTTCTATTTATTTAAATTTTTAAACCACAATCTAGATTTGATTTTAATAAAATCTTTCTATTTTTTCATTTTATTTATTAATGAAACATTTCTAATCTATTTTCTCACGCAAATTATTTTAAATTTGATAATTCAACTAAATTATATTTTTAAATGAAACAAAATTTAATTTTAGAATAAATAATTTAATTAGATTTTCAATTGTCAAAAAGAAAAATAGAAACATTAATGATTTTTTTGATTAGATAGAGATTTATGAGAAATTCTCACACTATTAAATAATAATTAAATATCAATTAATTTAGCAATGATAATTAAATATTAAAACTTTACCAACACTCTCTTTGCTTGTATAATGCCAAATTCTGTACGGAAGTTTTTCTGCCCCAAATTCTTCTACACCTAGCCAAATATTTCCCATCTTCTCAACACTTTGCACACTTCAAGCCCTCTGCTCTCCCTGTCCCCAACATAAACAAATTGCCAATCCTAATTTTTCACTTCTTCCTCTAAATAGAGAAATTGTTTGGCCTCCAACTGATATTTAATGTATTGAATAGCGCTGGAAACATTATGCACAGGCATAATGATGTCCCTTTATCGTTAAAAGAGAGCTCATTCAACAAATTTAATTGCTAAAATATTGATTAATGACCCCCAACGTGCAATTAAAGACATTCACATCTAATTTACATATTGTTTTCAATAAATAAATGATTAGATTTTTTGTGCAGTACCAAATAAATATGCAGTATAAAACGGTCCAACACCATGCACTGTAATATTTAGGGCGGCATGAATTATAGGCCCCAATTACTTTGTTAGTCCCTGCCTTCTAAGGCGGGGACTAATGTTTTCGATTTGCTAGTTTCGATTAGTTGCAGCCTTGGTATTCCCGCAAATTCTAAACATTCCCGTTTATACTATGGTCCTTGCGAAATTTCTTATTAAACGAAATTTTAGGATTTTATTCTCTGCTTTTGGATTGGCTCTCTTCATTTTTCCTTGGTTATCTTTTCATTTTCCTGCTCACAAAATTCGACAGAAAATAGGACTTCAGGGATTCGTGGCAATTTGTAGGCACTTGATGCGGTGGATGGTTCTTCTACGTCTACGCGTAACTAGGAAAAAGCTTTAGAGGGCAGATGGCATCGGTTGTGACTTTATCTTATATTAATTTTTCCTCAGCTCATCGTTCCTGGTTTTTATTTTACCCTCCCAATTTCGCTGGAGTTTCTGCTACTTCTCCCCTATATTGATGTCGAACATTCAAAATTTTAATACTCTATTAGTGTAAGCATCATGTTCCTCCTGTTTTTTCTATGCTATATCTCTACATGTTTCTTTACGTTTGTTTCAAATGAATTTTTCGTTTCCAAAATTGTCATCATATATGGTTTTGGGCTTCTTTGCCGAAAATAGTTATCTGCAACTTCATTCTAGTTGGTGCCTTGCTTCTTACCGGCCATCTATTTAGTTTCATGTTTCTCCATGGTCTTTGATTTATCCGTATTGCCTGGAGCACAATGCCAAGGAAGATAACTCCCAGCCTGATCCGCCCTCTAAAAACTATATTCAGAGTGGAGTCGAGAACGAGAAGCTGGCCAGCGTACTGGGTGGGCGCCGTTAAGCTTTTGTGGAGCTTTTTTATGAACAATACCATTAAATTCCCCCTATATAATGTATTCTCGGCTTAAGTTTTTCCATATTCAGCCTGATTTTGGTCGTTGGAAATGAGCATCGGAAGTTGGTGAGCTTGTTTGCCATCAGTGTTTTTTATTTGTATTTTATGCAGTGAATTTTAGAAAAATGATCTTTGGATGATCATATCCATGTTGAGACCCTCGTTGCAGAGGAAATCGCCCATCTAGCATGAAGTTCCTCACTACAGCGGACTCGGGCGTGATGGGTGTGAGATCACAGGACGAAATTTGACAATCTCATCTCTTGCCACAATTCATAGAACTGTTATTAGGGTTTTGGAGTTAGGATTTTTCTTCTCCTCTTAATTCGTATTTATTTCAATTTGCAGGCGGCTGGCAGAGGAAGCGTCCAAGCCAAGGGAAGGGGAGAGACAAGTATGTTTTTGCGTCAAGCATCTGACAGACTCACCCCATCCATTTCATGTGAGATTCGTCCCGTAGAAGCACGAGAAATACAACCCTTACGACCCCCTTTCCCTTTTCTTGTTCTCATTTCTGTGGGTTTATTGGTGATGGAGAGATTCACCCTGCGGTATGTAATTTTTTAATTTTTGCCCTCTGAATCACTTTGCTAAATGATCTTTAGGATTTGTGGAGAATGCTCGGCCCTGGCCATGGACTCCCATAAGTTTCCCTTATGGTCGTTGAGCAGTTAAAAATCCTTGATACACTTCTCTTTTATGAAGTTTTATCGGAAGAGCGTGGACCAGCAACTGATTCAAATCTAGGACCTCAAACGTTCTAAGTACATTCCCTTGCTTCCTAAGCCAATGGCCACATGAAAGTTTTCAGCAGTTGTTGCTGAGCATTTTTAGGAGTGCTCGGCAATAAATTGCTTTGTAGCATCAAATTTTCTGCCTCCAGCCACAATTGTTCCACATTTTGCATCCCCAGCCATTATAGTAAGGTTCCTCATACAAAATCTATCACATCGAAACATAAATTTGGTTTAATATGTGCCTTCGAAACATAAATTTGGTTTAATATGTGCCTAAAAAATTCGAGGAAGCTGCGAGAATCTAACCCCGATTCAACAGTACTTGCTAAAGAAAACAGGGGCTTCATATTTTTAGGTGGAAATTTAATGTATTCTTTCCCCTGTTCTAAAAGTTTTATGACCATATCTTAATCACTGAGCCACTAGCCCTTTACAGGTTTGAGTGTAGCAGCAACCTCAGTCAATACATCTTGCAAGGAGTAGACACTGCAAACCTAAACACCTTCCCAACCAAATGCTCACCGTCCAATGTGTATTCTGAGACATATGAGTGTCTGTGCCTCTTACACTCATATATAGGTGATCATTTTGAATGTAGCCATAGCCTCATTTTAATCATGTAGTGAACAAGGCGAGTGAAGGGTTATCATCCTTAATTTTATTTTAAAGAATCCTATTGTTTTCACTGTTTTAAATGTAGTATTTTACTATCTTCTCCCTTTGTAAGTTTTAATCGAGAAGATAAACTTAATAAACATATCTAAGACAGTGATAGAAAAGTAGAACAAAACACATAACACAGAAGATTATAGTGGTTCGGCGAATACGCCTACGTCCACTCTCAAAGCAGGGAATATCTATTAATGTTTAACCAATACAATTCATGGCATGTACAAAACCAATATATATAAGCTTATACAACTATCAACTGAGGAGGTGGGAGAAGGTGAAAGGTCATGACCGTTGGGCTTCACATACCCAACAAACTCCCACTTGAAGTCCAACTAGCACATCCATGAACATTCCCTGCATTTCCACTGTAATTTACATCATAACAGGGCCCATCGACGATTTCAACATCGCCAAACTCTGTTCATGGATAGTTCGTGTTAACCTTCTCCAAATTCTGTCAGTCTGAATACAATCTAACAGTCGAACATCTTCTTTTATACGTGCAAACTCACCCATATATCTAAAAATAGGAACACCAGTTGCTATAGGTTCAGAATACAGTCCTCCATCTTTGAACATATACGCAATACAATGACTTGCTCCTATGCTCCCTTCATGTGCAACACATCACACCACTTCCCATTTGCTGGACAGTCCCATCTTCATTTCCTGGACTAGAACATGAATATTGAGCTTTTTCTCATTCTCAATATCTGGCCATGCAATCATGGGTTTTGAATTCACAAAATAGTGAACTAAGTCCTTGGACTTCCATTGCACGCAGTGATATTTATCATTCTGGTCCACGTCTTCTTTCGTTCTCTCTCCCCTTATCTGCAAAACTTGTCCATCTTCCACTTGATGCCTCTTGGCAATCAACCTCAACATCTCCGCAAGAAAGTCTGTTGGCGAAGATAAAGCAACATGAAGAACGCACTTTTCCTGAATACAGGAGCAGAAGCCCACAAAATATGAGTTGAGGTCTTTGTGAAGAATAGAGCCATAGCAGATGGAGGAGTCGCCCTGCACCTCCACTTGCCTACACACCACCGCATGGGGTGCCACACATGCATCTACTGCTATGTCGGGTTCCCACGGCCGTAGTGCCATTGCTCTCCTCTGCCCTCTATGGTCCCATTTGACCTGCCTCTCTCTTGCTGCTCTTGTGTTCTCTACAGAATTTGGGTGTAAATTAAGATTAAAAGCATCTGGCTCCAAGGTCAAACATTTCCCTATCTGCTGCAGATGGGAAACAGTAACAACATAGTACCCAGTGACTATGACTGGAAGCTTCTCAGAAACACTTCCCAATTTCTCCTAAGAAGCCACCTATGTCTGATAACTATAACCAAAAAACTATGGAAGAATAAATTTATATGATCCCTGACCATAGAATATCTGTTGCCAAAGTCCATGATAACCATGAGTATACATAGGCATACTAGTTGTGACTGCTGATTGTACGCCAACTGGACTTTGAGTGGCAAATTGAGCGTGCACTTTTCTTACCTCATTTCCTTGAGAACCACTCTGAACATCTTCATCTACCTCTCTGGATTCCTTTCTAGCTATCCCGTAGTCTAAAAGGAATTCGATGGGACTGGCAAGAGTCTCAGAAACCAACCGACTCTGTTGATCCACAGTCTGGCGCAGAAGACGTTCCATCTGCTTGGCCTCTCTTCTGTCAACGTGCCTGCCTCGAGAAGAACCGAGAATGTCTTACGGATCATCATAGAGCCCTTGGCTCTTTAGCTTCGAATCTACCTCGCATACAAATAACATTCTACCAACACCAACAGCCAACTGTGAATTTTGTGAATTCCAGCAAATGCCATGTTTATGCTCCGATACATCTCCTTCTCCACGCATCACTCCCTCCTTAGAACTCGCAGGGGTATGAGGAGTGTGTTGCACTCCAAATTCAATGCCAACACTGTGGGTTGAAACACCTGCGTTAGAAGTCAATTTTGACCTCCGAATTGAGAGAGAAACAAATGGATGTGAGTCTGAGTAATCATCCTTATTATTATTGTCTTGCTTTGAATAACCATGGAGAAATCTGTAGTTTCTTCCGTGTTTGCAGTAACCTCGAGAAAAGTATCGACAGGGCTTCCTTACAGGCATTATATTCACAAAGGGAGTCATGGATTTCAGTTGATATGGTCCCCCTCTATGACCATTATTTAGATAGCCAGGGAACAGAAACTTAGAGGGTGTTGGTTGCTGTCTATTGCCCATTGTCGTCTCTCCAAGGTTAGGACT
>MU223972.1:1177757-1192056 GCA_018584345.1 Thuja plicata | reverse complement strand
ACAATAGCAGAGGGAAATACACGTAGTAAGGAGAATATGAGGCCTAGCATGAAATAAGAAAATTTCAAAAACCAAACTTATAGAATCTAGAAAGAAAATTTCACTAGGGATTTTAATATCAGCCGAATATTTCTTAATAATTTTGGTAAGCCCTGTAAATCTAAAATATACTTAGGGAATATGATCATGGGTACCTGCCTTGGTGTTGTTATAGGGATCTACTGCAACAGTGCTTTGTTCCAGTCACCTGAATCACTATCAATGACCGCAATGCCCTTGTCCAAATCAAAAAAACAAACAAAAAGAACTCACAGAAATTGTTACTCAAATCAAAACTTAGATCTTTCAAACCCTTCTAGTTCGCTCCCAGATTTCTACACTGTGCGGTCTTAGGTTTCTACGACGATCAGAAGGAATTGGATGAGTGTGTACGAGGTGTATTTCTATTCCGGAGATATGCTAAATATTTTGGCGCAGTTGCTTGTCTTTTGCCGCTAAAATGCATGTCTTTTTAGTGGCTAAAATGCATGACTTTTTGTCTTAACTTTTAATTTAAGACGATGGAAATAATTCTAATTTTTTATATAAGATGATTTAAATAATACTTTAAATATTAAAGACAAAATTTTTATTTCGTCTTAAAATACCCTCCTATGTAGTAGTGATGGATCCAAGAGGGCCTTCTATAAACATTTAATATCAGTTTTATTTCATTTTGCTACTTCAGGATGACATTTTGCAAGAAAGTTATACAATATGACATGGATATCCCAATAAAAGCAGCTTCCAATAAAAATTTTACATTGTCAAGAGCCGAAAAATATATTCTAGGGAATGCAGTCAACTGGTGTTGTTCCTTTATAATTGTGCTTTAGTGAAATTGTGCTTTGCTTTATGAGAGAAGCAGTAGTCTTTTACTTTTTAAACATTCCTATTGTCTAGTTAGCCACTAGCGGACATTAGTTCTACAGTAGATTAAATAAGTTTGTAATGAGATTTCTCCTAGTCTGTAAAACTTACCCTGATAAATTTCCATGTGATTCTGCTTCTTACATTTGCTGGTTATGTTTCCAGGGCATGTCTATCAAATGTTCCGTCCAGTACGAGTGCTACCAGTGTAGGAATTAATTATGGACAAGTAGTAGACAACTTGTCTCCAATCGAGGAAGTAGTGGATTTCCTACAAAGCAACATTGTCACTAAATTAAAAATCTAGTGTAAATGTGACTGTTATCATAGCATTTGCAAACTCTGGTATAGAACTGGTAGTTGGCATGGGAAATGAATATGTTCCCAGCATGACCGCTCTTGATCAAGCCAATCAATGGATACGACAAACATCCAGGCGTATTTGCCAGGTACAAGAATCATAAGAAAAATAGTGGGAAATGAAGTGCTCATAGGAAATGATAAACATGCCCTTGCTAGCATTCATGTAATGTAAATTGTTCGTTCGGCCCTTGCCAGCATTGGTGCAGAATCTGTAGATATGAATATTACACTCACCACTCCCCATTCCCTTGCTGTGCTTGGAAACTCATTACCACCATCGTTAGGTTCCTTCAGGCCAGATCTTACAACAAGAATGAAACCACTTTTAAGTTTCTTGTCCCATATTGGTGCTCCATTTTTTATAAATGCTTATCCATACATTGCATACATGGATCAGCCAAATCGGGTGCCTCTACAATATTTACTGTTCGAGCCAAGCAGAGGGGTGGTTGATCCAAATAACAATGCTCACTATGACGTTTTGTTTGCATAGATTGATGCAGTCTACTCTTACACTTTCTGCACAAGGATTTGCTAATCTGGAAATCAGTCTTTGAAACTGGATGGCCTTCAGCGGGTGACTTTCCCTCATTCTTGTATAGATTAATTAGAGTTTCAGATATATGTTTTTCAGATTTCCTTTGTTAAATTTTTCAGATTTCCTTTGTTAAATACATATTATTATGTAAGTATAGATAATTGAATCATTGTCAATTGGAAGAGTGAATGACATTACTTGTTTTGGTTTGAATGGTTACTAATAAATACAGTTTAGTTTTTCATTCCTTAATTTTGGTTTTGAGAGATTCTGGTATTGATGATTGTGTTTCTTTGATAGTTAATAACTTAATACTATACATTTGGTCATTTTGTTATATTTGTTCCATGCGATTCACATATTTGTATGCTTTTATATTCAGGGCCCAAGGAAGAAGATACTCATTGCATTGCCTTCATGGATCTGTCCTCCTATTTCTATTCGTTGTTCCTTTGCCTGTAGCTATGCTACATCTTTTAATTGACACTGCTGTCATAACTTTAATACTGCCCACTGCACAACGTCCAGCCAAACGAACACTTTCTCCTACTCCCCTACCAAAGGCAGGGACTCCAGCTGCGCGCAGCCCTTGTTTCCAAATGTTATCAACGCTTTTTTACATTAGAAGCCCTCAAATATGGAGGGCTTCTCCTAAGAATATGCACATTCATTACCATAATATGCACATTTACCATAATATGCAGCATTAGTTACAATAATATTTTAACGTTCCACTTAAAAATTAATTTTCGGTTACAATATGCTGCCCGTGATTCTTTTCCAAGCATGGTTGCAGACGTTTGCATTAATTATATTTCTGTGATTCCTTTTGCTGCAGCTCGTTCGTATTCCTTATTCCGTGGATTATTTTCGGCTCGTTCCTATTCCTTATTTAGGCCGATTTTAGTGGTCCTATCATTTCGGCTTTTTATTTCATGTGAAACGAATAGTTTCTTACATGTTTCATGTTTATTTGGCGAGTTATTGAAACGGAAAAGGGAAATGGAAAATCAAAAGGCATGCAACCGTTACTACTGTCTATTTCTTACACCTGGCACTCACCACTTTCCAAGGAGTTACAAATTCTCCTCATTTTTCCAGTTAAAGCCTTGGTAATTACTGAAAATGGTGGACATATTAATGATTTGAGAAATAGAGATTGCAGCTTCCTCCTCAACGTCTTATTGCGCAATTTAAGGGTTTGCGTCGCTTGTCTCTGCATTTTGTTTGGTCGCCTATGGTCAATGTTTTAGCGATTTTAGTTTTGTATCGCTTATCTCTGTATTTCTGATTTCGATTGCGTGTGATTTTTATTGCAGATTCTGAGGACGATTGCTTCGCGGAAAAGAGACACTACATGCAGGCATTCTTTGAACCAGGCAAGCCATTATTCTCACTTCTCTGTCTAAAGCTTTTCACTGATATTTCCCCTACAAACATAAACATATGGCTTTCCCTTTACGGCTTTCCCCTACAAATTTAATCATACGGCCTTAACTTTCTTTCTATATATCTGGATTTCCCTTTAGGACTTTAAAAATATGGCTTATATGGTTTTTGCCCTATTACTGTTACTGGTGGGTTTCTTGATTTAATATTGCCTTTTAAAGATGCCAATTAAAATTAATTTATTATTTGAATACATTATATAGTATAAGGTATAGCCTTTGGTTTATGTAGTTATAGTGCTTGGATTATATAAAAAGCTGTTATTAATTTGAATTATATTAGTTATTTTGTTATTATATAATTTAATATCTAATTTTTAAATATGGAGAATTTTTTGAGAGTATATATATATATATATATATATATATATATTGAGTGAATTCTTGATAGTAGAATTCATTTATCATATAGGTCTACTCTTTAATGTCAGAAGGATAATGATAATGAAATGACATATAAATGTAGATAGAACATCAAGATACATCCTTTTAATGCTTGGTGTTAAGCATTGCATCATTGTATCTTGTAGTATTCTTAGGTGTGAAAGTAATACCTTATTACCCGTTTTTCTTTTATTATTTTACATTACTTTAAAATTAATTAGGAGCATATGTATATAGTAACAATTCTGATGGCAGAGATATTTTGCAGATGGCATGTTTAATCAATATCAATTGTGAAGTAGACCTTGAACAGGGTCATGTTGAGCAAGGGATCGAAGTCTCGAACATTGATGAGGGAAAAAGAGAACCAATTATAGCAGAGCACAATGACGCGGTTATAGCATTAGAAAAATTTTCTTTCTATATGGCAATAATATCAATCATCTTTACATTCGCTGTGACGAGGGGCTTCGTGAATTCTGAGAAAGAAAGGGCCCACATTGCTTTTACTATATTTCTAGTGGCTATTATTGTTTCCATAATAGTTGGAATGGTTATTACATTTGGACGGGCCCTTCATAGGAGGAGAATCGGGCCGGCTCTTCCAATAAAAAGAATTATGTTAATCGGTAATGTGCTTTTGTGTACTTCTGAAGGATTCTTCATGGTGAGTGTCTTTGGAGCAGTTTATCTGTTGGTGCCATTTCAATTAGTGTGGGATGCATTTTGGGTGGGTTTAGGAATTCTGGTTGTGCAGGTAGCATTTTTAGCTGTTTTGTATGCAGTGTTTGAATTGCGTCCTGGTTTTGTAGGGATGGCAGTGTTAACTTGCCTTGCAATAGTTTTTCGTTTGAGTGGGCTATTTGTGGTCTTTCTCTTCTCACTTCCACCTTAAAAAAACTATGAAGATAACCCATTTTCTCTTTCCTGTATCTAAATAATTTTTTATACTTAAATTTTATATAACATGAATTTTAATTATCATGCTGTTCTTGGTTATTTTATGATTTTTTTTATCTAATATTTACAAAGATATCAAAAGTCATGTCAAAGAATTAATGATTTTTAGAAGTAGAAAATAAATATTTTAATTTCTATTCAAATGAAAAAGGTTTGCTATAGAATTTTGTATATCTTTGTAATAGATTAAGAAATCTCTCCTTTCAAATCAAAGACTATTTAAAATCTTAATCTCAATAACTTTGTTACTTTATTGGTACCTCCAGAAAATTAGATTATTCATAGAGGACATTCAATTAAGAAAAAAAGAGATCTTTCTTTTAAAAAAAATAAATAAAATTGAACAGTAGTTGTCATCGTGTACTCTATTGGATGATTATATAAACTATTATGAAAAACAAGATATAATTACAACAAAAACCACTTTCATCCTCCTTTTATAACAGGTCTAGTCATTTGTCATCTTTTAGTCTAAATTGTTGATAGTTCATAACTTGAATATTAAGATTTTGGAAGTTTGCAATAAATATTATTGTTTACTCATTCAAGCTTGCTTGAAAATAACAGTTTATAGCTATTATTACCATCTGAAAAACTATAAAAATAAATTTTCAACTCCACCTTATCTTAAAGGGTTCAACATTTTAATTTATGAAAACATGTCGTATAACTCAATAATTTATTGAATTTATGAAAATAAATATATACTTTTTATATAGATTAATTAATCATTATGCCAAAATAAAGTTTAATTTTTGTTTGCTTTCAATAGTACTAACATTTTTAACAATCTCAGAATAAAATTTGTATAAATATACATGTTTTTAATTTTTAAATAAGAATAAAATCAAAACACACAAAGAAAACAGAGTTTAATAAGAAAATAAGAAAAAAACAATAAAATTAAATAGAAATATAATGTTGGATGAAACCTCTGTCTTCTTTTCTCTCTCTCTCTCTATATAGTATGGGAAAAATCTGTAACACATCATGAACTAAAATTTATAAATGAAATCAAAATCGAATGGCTCTAGTTTTAGCGAGTTGAAAAATGAATGTTTGTCGAGATGGTTTAATGAACTGATAGTTTCAGGCAAAGTCTTGGCTCCTAAACCTTTATTCTAAATCTGCATAGAAACATACATGTTCTACAATTTCTATCATTTATAATGTCTAGAGGTACGAGGACACTTACAGCTGGCATCTGATACTGGGCTGTATTAAAGCAAAAACAAAAGTGGGGAATAATTTATATTGGTAGGGGATAGAAGCCCACAGCGTCTCAGCCTAAAGGGTTGCGGCCCTGCTGGTCATCGAGCTTCATCTATTCAAAGTTCAAACATATGATGAATACACTCTTCCAAAAACACATCTCCTCCGATAGAAGATCCAAGAGCTTCTTTCTGTCAATCTAAAATCGATAGACTAGTGCTCATTTTTTCTTAAAACCTATTTCAAATCGTTTTCTAAATTATATGACTTATTTTTCACTAAGATTATGTATCAAAGTCATTTTCTAATTAAGAAAATTTTAAATTATTTGATTGTTGTATATTTAATAAATAATGTCAAATTTAATATATTATTAAATTATATTCAATAATGTTAAATATTTAATGTGTTAGAATTTTTAGAGCTGCAAATCAAACCCTCGAGTGGAGCAGGAAGAGAAAGGAACGACGCAGCGATAATAAGGAGGAGGCTAAGTAGTTCCAGAGGGCTTCGAACCCGCGATCTCCGAATTTCAATGGCGGTCCCCAAATCATGTTAACCAGACCGATCCTAAGCAGAGATACGCTAGGGGAATAAGCTCGGTTGATTCAGTGTCCACCGCACTATCGTCAGGTGCCCAGCGTCATATCTGGCCTGGTTTTTGTTACACGAATACAAACAAAATTCCTACGCAGGCTGAAAAAATACAGAGGTTAATCAAACGCAGATATTCGTGAAGACTTATATCATATCTAAAAGTAAGACCATATTTCTGCTGGCGGAGCTTTGGGCTGAGATCAGCATCCTTGCAATTACCAGATTCATTTCCAACCCCTAAATCTTCCAGGGCATGGAGAGCATCCCTGCAGCGCTGTAGACAACGTTGGGCAGCGCCATCTTCATCATAGACAGTGTTTTCACTTGTGCTTGCAACCCTTAAGATAGCGCGAACATGACATCTCGTGGCAAGCGAATACACTGCCGTAGCAGGGCAGAAATTCCTTCTGATGAAAAACAGAGATCGGCTGATCCCTCATCGAAATGCTATAATCCGTACCCTGTTTCGCACTTTGCATATACAAAATATGCTATTGGGACTTCTAATCCCTTCTCAGCCTTGGATAGAAAGGATTTCAATGCCCTCCCTGTTGATTCTATTGAAGAATCTAGTCATAAAAACCCCACTGTTTACAAACCCAGAAATCCACCCAAAAATATTTCTGTGAATATCATCCAGCAGAGACTGGCATCATTGTTACAAGAGTCCTATGGGCTTCAACGGGTCAGCAGCTTTAACAAACATCCTAAACTTCTAAACAACACAGGAAATCCCCTAACGACAAGGAGCCATCCACCATCATTATTAACAACAACATTTCCAATGAAAATTGGGAACGATGTGAATCTCATGGCATATTTGTTGCTTGGGAAGGTACATCCTCTCACATCTCAACTCTCGCAAAATGATTTAAATCTACCCTGAATTCGCAGTTAAGTATCACTATCATTTATCAAAACACGTTATTTTTAGATTTTTCATCTAGAGACTTAGCCGAAGTACTTCTTGCATCTGAAAATATTTTTTATAAAGGCTTTAATTTAAAATTCTCAAAATGGAAACCTAATTTCAATAGCAATAACAACGCCATTTTAAATCCACTTAAATGGATTTGTCTCAAATACTACCTAGTAGAATTAATGCACCACAACATCTTAAGAAAGATAGGCAAACAAATAGGAACAATGATTGGTTTTGAACATAACTACATGGTTGATTCTAATGTCAAAATTCTTGTGGAAAACATAACAAAAAATCTAAACCCAATCAAAATTATAACAAATCATAGCATATATGAAATACATCCAGAGATATATAAGGGCACTATAGGTTGTTTTGATATCTTTATTTCAAATTCCAATGATGATTTTGAGGGCATCCACCACATCTCCAATCTTTGTAAACTTCTGGAAGACTTCATAATCTCTGATTGAACTCTACAAAAGTATGTGAAACATCAGATAAACAATATGATCCCTCCTCGCCTATGCATAACCCTCCATTCAACCAACCTACTCTATCTACCACACCTTCCCCTAACATCCCTCTAGAAGAGAGTGAGATTCCACCATCACAGCTACTTCCTCAACCTCAACATCCTATTGATGAAATTAGGCCCTCCCTAGAAACCACTTCCCAAAACCTGGCAAAAGTACCACCTCTTATCGATCTCTTCGAACCTATATCTCCTGCCATATTAGATCAGCAAACTACCCCAATATCAACTCTACCATTATCCATCATGGACCTAATTCCTTCCTATGTTCCACCTCAATCCCCAAGCTCGGTTTCTGAGAGATCAAGCCCAAAATCCATTAACAAACCCTGCAGCCAACCCAAGATTATCACCACCACTGAGGCAATTCTCAATGACAACATAGAGGAGATTCTGGAAGACTTCATTAATATGAAAACTATCAACAACGAAAGAAATATTTTAATTCAAAAGATTCAGGAATTAGATAATGAGGAACAAGATCATCGTGCCCTAGAAAAATAATTGGGAGAGCTAGAAGCCTTGGAAAATAATCCTGATATGGGATTAGCCTATAGTGAGGATGAACCTATTGAAATGGATTGTGCAAAATCTCCAAAAAAAGAGGTAGGAAATCCCCTGTTGAACTACGAAAAAAAGACGCAAATCTGGTTAACCAAACTAAGATCACTGATTTACTTCATGCAGGAAGGGGGAAGTTCCCTTCCAAGGACCAATGAAAGTCCTTTCATGGAATGTTAGGGGCTGCAATGCCCCTAACAAACAACATTTACTAAAATGTTGCATTAACAAATATAAACCTAACTTGATGTTAATATAAGAAACTAAACTTGATAATGAAGGCTTATCTAGCTTCAATTAAAAACTAGGATATATGGAAGTTTTTGGGGTTCCAGTAGAGGGAGCATCGGGTGGTGTGGCAAACATTGTGGACCCAAGGAAAATTATATACACCCCAATATCCATCAATAAACATTGGATTGGTGGTAGTATTATAAGTCTAAAAACTAACCTGAAATACAATGTTATAAACATTTATGACCCAACCAATCACTTAGATAAAAGGTTAATCTGGCATGAAATCAACACTTTCTTAAATCTCTACCCGGATCAGACCTTCATCATTGGAGGAGACTTTAATACTATTATGCACCCTCTTGAGAAAATGGGAGGAAGGAATGCTAACCTTAGATCCATGGAATAATTTGTTGAATGGGTAAGAATCAACAATCTAATAGATTTGAACCCAGAGGAGGGAAATTTCACCTGGCCCAATATCAGACAAGGTAGGGAAAACATAGTGGAAAACTTGATAGGTTCTTCTTCAAAGGAAATTGGTCAAGCTTTCCATTCACCCTAAAAGATACTTCCGTATCCAGGCTCTGATCACTTCCCAATCTTACTTGACATCTTGGACGATGCCAAACCACAAGGAGCCCTCTTTAAATTTGAACAAATGTGGTTCAAAGATGACAGATTATTACCCCTCCAACAATGGTGGAAAAATCTACTTTTTAAAGGGTCCAAGATTTTCATCATTGCCAATAAGCTCAAGAAAATAAAAAGGTAACTTAATTTCATGGAACAAAGAGTGGTTTGGTAATATCATTAAAAACAAAGCCAAAATTGAAATAGAACTAGAGAATATCAACAAAACAATTATAATACAAGGAATGAATCAAGAGGCCTACCAAAAAGAAAAAATTCTCAAAATAGAACTGGAGAACACGTTAGCTGAGGAAGAGATCTTCTGGAGGTAGAAATCTAGAGAAATATGGCTCAACGCAGGTGATAAAAACACTAAATTTTTTCACAACACCAATGCAAGAAGGAACATCAGTAAAATAATGAAAATCACAAAACACGATGACATGATAACTAAGGAACCCAGAGCTATTTCTGAGGGGGCAATTAACCACTTCAGAAACACCTGTAATAATGAAGAATCTTCTGACCTGACCAACCAGAATCTACTCCTTGACAACATCCCCAAATTAATCAACCAAGACACCAATAAACTCCTAAATGCAAAATTCACCGAGGAAGAAATAGGAAAAGTACTAAAACAAATGCAACCAGGTAAAGCAGCAGTTCGCGATGGTTTCCTAGGTATGTTTTTTTCAAAAATCTTGCGATTTCATCAACAAAGAGGTCACAAAAGCCCTAGAAGGGGTAAGAAATTTAGGATAGCTACTTAAAGAAATTAATAATACCTTCTTAGTTCTGATTCCAAAAAAGGACAAAGTTGAAAGTTTTAGTGACTATAGCCATATGCAATACAATCTATAAATTACTATCCAAAACCCTAGCCAATAGAATCCATAAACTACTACCAAGAATTATTAGCGAAGAACAAACAAGATTTGTACAAGACCAATCCATGTATGATGAGATTATTATTGCACAGGAAGCTATCCACTCCACCCAAATAAACAAAAAACCCAGCATGTTTATTAAGCTTAACATTAGTAAAGCATATGATAAAGTAGATTGGATATTTTAATGCAAAATCCTAGAGAAGTTTCATTTTAACAAGCAATAGATAAATCTACTATTTGAATATATTTCCGCTCCCAAATTTTCAATCCTGCTAAATGGATCCCCTAAAGGTTTCTTTGATGTATCAAGAGGAATTTTCCAAGGGGACCCAATTTCCCCTTCCTCTTCATCATAATGGCTAAAGCGCTCGGATAGTCAATAAGTAGAGCTAGAATCAACAATCAGATTGAAGGCATTACAGTCACCACTAATGCAGAACCCATAAATCATCAACAATTTGTTGATGATACCATGTTATTTGGTAAAAGCACATTACAAGAAGCTAACAAATTTAAGGAAATTCTCCATGCATACACCAAAGCCTCAGGACAAGAAATCAATCAGGAAAAGTTTGAAATCCTTTTCCTCACTACAGAACCTTCTCTATAAATAGACATCTGTAACATCCTTAACTTCAGAAAAGGACAACTACCATGCAAATACCTTGGCTTAGCCTTAGACAAGGGAACCGGAAATATGAAGTCAAGGGAACCTATTATCTCAAACATTAAGAAATGAACTGCATCTTGGAATGGAAAATGACTTTCCTCGGCATGTAAAATTGTAATGCTCAAATCAGTATTAGCCTCTATCCCCATCTACCAAATGTCCTAGTACCACCTCCCTTCAAAAAATGGCAAGGAAATTAATAAACACCTCAAAAATTTATTCTGGCTAGGAACTAGTGAACAACACAAAATACCCCTAGCAGCATGCAAATCAATGTACAAATCCAAAGAATATGGAGGCGTGGGCTTCAAAAAAATTAAAGAACAAAGTAAAGATCTAGGTACCAAACTAATTTGGAATCTCCTTAACAAGCCTAATCTGAAATGGGCTAAAATTATATGCTATAAATACTTCAATGGTAGGGACCCCATGACTGTCTTTAGAATTAGAAATCTTCCAAATGGTTCATGAATTTGGAAGTTTATGAAGGAGTGCATAAACATTATAGATAAAAGTCTTTCATGGAAAATCAATAATGGGGAAAATGTACTATTCTGGGAGGACTCGTGGGAAGGTCTCTCTCCCATCTCTAGTATGCACAATTTTGGGGATACCATCCAAATCCTTCAACAATTCTAGGGTAAATATGTCCATAATTACATCATACACAAAGAAGACCTCATTTTAGACAACCCATAATGAAAAACTTGATAACATCAATATACCAAACTAGCATAGAGTCATGCTAACCAACATCCTAGAAAACAAAAAAATAATCCCTAATAACAAAAAGGATACCCTTCTCTCGACAACCTCCAATGATGGAATATACAACTCTAGAGATGGCTACACACTACTGATATCTGAGTACCAATATAACAAAATAGATCTTTCCCTGCACCTCTGCCTAGACAAGGATATCTTACCCAAGGAAGGACTCTTTTCATGGTTTTACATTAAAAAAAAAATACTCATTGCTCAACGTTTGACCAAAATGAGCTATGAGGGTCCTAGCAGATGTTATCTATGTATGGATGATTAATACTCTATTGATCACATCCTCTTAAACTATCTATATGCTAGGAAATGTTGGGAATGGATTTGTAACAAATTAGGCTAGATATATGAATTCCCATACAACTTACAGAAATGTTTAAAATTTGGCCCAACTACCAAAAAAATAGTATTTATAAACTCTTGTGGAAGTTATGACCATCAATTCTAATATGGGAAAAATGGAAAGAGAGAAACTAGAGACTTTTTAAAGAAAAACATATGGAAGTGAACCAACTTTTAAATAAGATTAATGCAATTATCATCAAAATAACAAACAACAAAATTATGAACCTGACACAAACAAATAAAATGAAAGCCTGGGATGAAACAATAAGACACTACTGGGTTTATCCTTAAGACCCCCCATCCCCCCACCCCCCCTTCTTACAACAAGCCCAACACTGATAAAGAAAAACTTAGAAGAGAATGTATCTAGCAACCCCCCCATGAAGGAAGATATAAACTCAACTTTGACGAAGCATCAAGAGGCAAACCAGGGCCAATAGGTATTGGATGTGTGATCCATGAATCAAATGCCCTTGAAATCACCTGACTTTCCAAACCATTAGGCATTACCACTAACAACATGGCAGAATTGAATACAGTAGTTGCAGGCCTTAAATTATGTATAAAAAAATGCATAAAAAACCTTTATGTGGAAGGGGACTTTGCCATCATCATTAATTCTCTTAGAACCCAATCTATTCCCAACTAGCAATTAAGATCAATCTTAGATCTAGCACTATCCATTGCTGAGAAATTCAGATCCATCACATTTAACCACACATGTACAAAGAAGGGAAAAAAGGGGTGGATGAACTTGCTAACCTCGGTATGGATGGAACCACAATCAACCCTCTAGAAATTTGAATCCTCATCCATGCACCCTCGAGTTACAAAATCTCCCCTTTATAACAATTATCTATCCTTATCTCATCTATGATAAGCTATCACATACAAATTTAACAAATCAAAAGAATGTCTCTTGATTGAATGAATAAATCGTGGGTTAACACAAATTGCAAGATATTAGTTTAATTAGAAAATATTTAATGCATGAAGGAAATCAGTGATCGTAATCTGAAGGAACCAAATCAGCTTATCTTCAAAGGCTTCCATGCTTAGCAAATAATTTCTTACCTGGCTCCCCATAACATCTAGGTTGATACAAATGAGGACGAGGTTTTCCAAGGATCAAAACAATTCACTAACCATTGAAGCTCATAATAAATAGTCTCAAAAACTCTAGGATGACACTACCTGGATTCTTCTTAGAATAACTTCTTCTGCTAAATAAAATTTTGTATATAATAGAAGAAATTATTTAGAATAAAGCTAATGTTAGCCTTTTTAAATTTAAAGATCTGATTAAATTTCCAAAAGAAATAAAGTTCCAAAAGGATTTCTACGAATAATATAATTAGAACAGGTTTATCACTTCTTGTATCTAGAAATTATGTTGTATATACTACCACTAGCCCCCATGTACAAGACCTCTCAAAACAGAGAAAAAGAAAAGGTAACTTTTACTATTGGAAATACTAGTAGATTTGAACCCAAATATCGACCAAAGTGCAAAATGGTTTTTAAAATTTTCCTTTTTTTTCCTTCTATACCCGTGTTGGTCAAAATTTTGACCAACGCATCCCGTGTTGGTCAAAATTTTGACCAACATGGGCATAGAAGGAAAAAAGAAAATGCATCTGCCTATTTATGCCCCGTGTTGGTCAAAATTTCAACCAACTATGTGTTGGTTGAAATTTTGACCAACACGGGGCATAAAAGTGAAAAAAAAAAGAAATGCATTTCATTTGAACACGAATTCCGCTTTCATTTTGGGCATGGGCGGGAGTGGACAAGCAGGCAGGCGAAGGTATGAAAACAAGAAATGCATTTCATTTGAACACGACTTCCGCTTTCAAAATCTCTGATGTTATTGAGCTCCACATTCATCCTCTAACTCTCACAGTAGTTCTTTAGACTGTATTGCAGTTTCCTTGTGGATCTGATTTGCAGTATGGGATTGATTATACTCCATTTGTCCCAACTGATTCCCACAGGGACCAAGGCAAGCACTACAAGTATGTGACCTACCAATACCATTGAACTCTTCTCTATTTCTTCTGGTTCAAATACTTCTCAGAATAATTACAGTAGTTTATGCTGGATTGTTGAAGTTGGTTGTGTGTTTATAGGGTTTTAGAGAGGGAGATTAGTAAAAATGAAGCCAGTTTGGCGGGATATGGGTGAAGGCAATCCTAGGAATAATTACCCCTAAGTGCTCGCCATGGTTTCTGGATTAAATGGAGTATCATGCTCCTAATTTTATTAGCTTGTTTAACCTTTTTTCTATTAAGATAGCCTAATGATGAGATTCTTGCACTAAT
>MU223972.1:1136242-1170835 GCA_018584345.1 Thuja plicata | reverse complement strand
AATGTTTTATAAACAAAGTTATACATGGGAATGAATCAATTTTTTAACTATTTTCTAATTTGAATTACATGGTTACTGACTGGTGAAATAGAAAATGCATTGCTATTACCTGCATCTGTTGACCACAATAATGTGTTGATTCATCCCTTATATAATATGCATATTTAAATATTAAAGGGAATCATGATTGATAGATGTGTAATAATGGCTTGGTAGATTCGTTGTGTTGTACCCTATTAAGCATATCTTTTGTCAAAATATGTGCCAATGTTGCATAATGTAAGTAAATGCACATCTTTGGTTATTATCAGTCTTTCCATAATTCAATGTTTGTCATTCCTTCACTGATGCTTGGTGGAAAATTATGAGGTTCTTCTTGGTGGAAAAGAACTCTGAATGCATCTTCGGTCTATAACATTTTTTTTTAAAAAAAAATTAACATTGGTCAAAATTTCAACTAATGCTTCCACCAATGCTTGGTCAAATTTTTGACCAATGGACTAAAAAATCGACGAGGATGCCATACTTTCCACCAATCCAATGGTCAAAATTTTGACCATTGGATTGGTGGAAAGTATGGCATCCTCGTCGATTTTTTAGTCCATTGGTCAAAAATTTGACCAAGCATTGGTCAAAATTTTTACCATTATATTGGTCAAAATTTTGATGAATAATGAATACGTAAAAAATTTGACAAAAAAAGAACGACGAAAGTTTTGGTCGTAAATTTGACAAATTACTGTCAAAATTTTGATCAATTTTCATCAAAATTTGTAGTCAAATTTACTAGTGAAAGTTATTTTACTTGATTTTATTATACCATTATCTAAATACAACTAACAAAGATCTTAGAATGGTATGAGAAAGAATATGTTATTCGGGAAGTAGAAGGATATCATGGAAAACAAAACAAGGCTTGAGGTTATGATCTCATCCCAAATAAACCAAGAAGGCATGGCTACCTCATACTATATTGCGGAAGAAGAAAAATAGAATTAAAAGCTTGTTGGCGGTGCTTTGTGACTGGGTCCGCCAACAGGTGTAAGTTGTCACCGGGTGCTGGGGCACCGACCAAATTTGCCTGTAAAGATTGTCTGGGGAAATGAGATTCCTGAGGCCTCCAAGCACGTGAGAGTTGGATCTCAATAGTGCGGGGCTCAGTTGGGAGATGTGACTATTTTTCAAGGGGGATAGCTGGTTATCTTCAACTCGTCAACTCTGGGGATTCAGGTGAGTGGGGTTTCCTCCAAGCATGTTTACACTTAACAAATAGACTGAAAAAGATACTACAGAGTTATAAATATTTCATCTACCTATAGTTATGCTAAACGTTCAAAACATCAACAATGCTCTAACACAATACACTAAATACCAAAGAAATATACAACCATCAGTTCATATTTTATCAGTAGCCAAGGAAAGGAGGTCGTTAATCTACTTTACGTATTAGAGAAAAGGACATGAAGAACACCAAGCATAAAATACCGTTAACCCAGAGGATAGAATGCCAACAACATCATTAAGAGAATTCTTCCTTCTTCATTAACATCCTTCCAGCAAGCACTGGTGCGTGGTACAATGGTGTCTCCAAGGGAGCATCTAACTACTAAAAGCTTGGAAACTAGGGAGCATTGAGCTCTGCAACTAAGAAATGAGAAAAATGACTTTGCTATTACCATGGACTGCAAAATCATCAATTTTTCTGACCCTTAGAATGAGGCCGGACTTATTATTTATACACATCTTTCGATCCAACCCTAACCCTAACTTATGTTACAATTTTACAATAAAATACATTATCCAGTGGCTGGTACTCCCTGCACCACTCTACAAAAGACCTTGAGATGAAAAAGGTCTAACATGTCAGAAGAATAAGACAAGAAATATGGAGTGGAAGAATTGACCTCGAAACAAGAGCCGAGAAGGAGAAAGAAGAAATCTGATCCCCCAGGGATCAGGGCTACATGCCTCATAAATGAGAAAAGCTGCGCCTTGTCTCTGATGTGCTAGGTGTTTCTCTGAAGCGGCGCCTTGGGAAGACCATCTGTCAGAAACCTCCCATCAAGCTAATATGCATTGATGTGGTTATCTACCTTCTAAAAACCTTTATTAATTGCCTTGAAAGTGACCGGTCAGCCTTGGGATCTAAGACATGGGTCACATAAAGAATTCAAAAATGAGAGATCCGGAACTCTGGAACTCTGGGATCCAAAAACTTACATTCCAAAAGAATAAAAAATACAAAATATTTTCCCTGGAAGTTCTCCAACTCCCAGAGAATCTCTACTATTGGTTGCTGTCATTGAAGGTCTGGAGGTGATGGGAAATTCCATCTTCATTGATGTCACTAAGGCTAGCCCACCTGTACTTGGCCACCTCAATCTGCTCTCCCAGGTCCAGAATATTTCCCTTAAATTATTTGGCCATTTTTTTTGCATCGTGACCTTTGAGCACCATGCAAGTTATTTGTGTCATTTTTTCCCCATCTATCCCCTCCAGGGATTGATACCTTGATTCCATTAATTCATCAAACTTCCCCAAAACATATTCCTCTGGCGTGCATGTGTCAGTGCTAAACGGATCAACTCCAGAGACCTTCAAAACAGAAGACTTGTATAAATTGAAAGAATATTGAACTGCATTGACCTTATCATGCAGAGTCCCCAGCAGTTGCTTGATAACCCCCAATGTGAGGTCAAATCTGGAGTGCTGGGTCATTACAAAATCAAATGATTCTTCTCCTAAAATTTTGGACTCAGAGAAAATCTCCTCTCCAAGGCCGATGAGTTCTTCTAACTCAACCTTCCATGCCTCATAATTCTCGATATCTCCCTCCCATATGGAGATGGTAGTTTCAGCCTGGTGTAGGATGTGGTGGGCCACATATAGATCTGAGAGTGTGGACACCAGGAAACATCGGATGTTTCCCAACTGCAAGGTGACCCATTCATCAACCGCTTGGGCCTTTCTCTTCATTGCCCATAATGAGTCCTTATCACTTTGAGGAAGTGGTGCACCTAACATAGAGGCCCCTAGGAGAATAATGCTAATGGGTTAGGCCAGCTCAGTCAGCAGTCCCATGAGGTTTGCATTTTTCTCCTTCTCTGCCTCAAACTTTTGAGCCTCTTTCTCATAGCGATCCTCCACCGCCTTGGCTGCTTCTTTCAACAGGTCCAATTCACCCTATTTTCCTCTCTTCCCTAGAGACACCTCTATGACATTATAATCTCCAGCCTTAGCTGTTTCCTCAATTGCATCTGGGGAAGGTGTCGCAATTACTATGACTGTATCTTCGCCTGGCTCGGTCTGAAGAGTGTGGACTGTCTGGGCTTTCTTAGTCTTTGGCGGTTTTTGTGCCTGAGCCATCATCTCTGCCAAAGAAAGATGGGCCTTGGGTGTTGCTGGGGCCTTTCTCTTTGGAGATTCCACCAACCACTGTGGTGGTAGGGGTGGCTTTATAACCAAAATTTGTTCATGTGATTTCTCCCCAAGTTCTTATTGTGCCCCTTCAATAGTATGAGGCTCTTCTGGCTCCTTCCCTATATTTTTTGACTCACCAAAAACATTTGCTCTGGTGATACCTACGTCTTTTGCCCCGCTATCTATATCCTTGGCAATATTTGGATCTTCATTGGTTGCCCCGAGGTTCTCTTCTTCATCTTGTCACTTCTCTTCCTCAACCTCTATAGCTAGGATGTTCTCTTCTGTTGGTATATCTTTTGGTAGTGGGGGAGGCAATAGGCCAAGATTCAATGTTTGGACTGTAGTGATTACCTCACTGAATGTTACCTTTGGGAGTGGCATCTAGAGCAAGGCAGTTGGGGTCACAATTGTTCCCGTGGGTCTAGTTTCCCCAGCCGATGCTATTTGTTCATTTTGCATTTGTTGGCCAAAAAATCCCATAACCTATATTTCTGAGACTACAGAGGTATTCTCCTATTCTGCCCCCTTTCCTTCTTCCATTTGTGCTTCTTGTTCCTGTGTAGGTTCCTGCTCCAGAGCTTCCTCCTACGAGGCAATTTCTTCCTCTGGTTGTGCGAGGTCTCCCTGCAAATTTCCAAACTCATCAGTTCCAAATATATCATCAAATTCTTCATGTGGGGGAGGATTTTTTAGAGTGTGGACGTGATCTGGTTCTTTCTCTGGCTCTGGGGAGTCAGAAGAAATGATCTGTACTTCTAGGATGTGCGTCATCCCAAGATCTGGTTCTGTCTTTGGTTTTGGATTGAGCCTTTTATTTTTCCTATTAACCAAAGGAGTCCCCGCATCCCTTAGGGCCACCTGCTCTTCTTCCACCCCGATTCTTGTCGCTCTAACCATTAATGTTGCTAGTGAAGGTGAAGAAGGAGGACAAATAGGCCCGGTCATGAGCACCGAAGTGGCCAACCATGTGATCAATTTGTCTCTCATCTACTGGGAGGCCACCAGTGTCTACTTTAGTTGCTCTTTTATGGGGGTTGCATGTAGGGTTGGAGTTCCCATTATTCTGTTTCCTTTATTCCCTTCTTGTGAAGAAGTTTCAGCCCCGGAAGAGGTTCCAGTACCGGAAGTCAACTTCTGTACCGCCGGGCCAACTCTTTGGGTGCTCCCAGGGCATACCCTCTTAAAGTATTTGTGGCTATGTTTGACCATGTTGTGATTGATGTATTTAATGGTAGACCCCTCTGGGGCATTTCAATCTACCGATGGGAGGACCATCTTATCAACTCCCCTTTCCTTGTACTAGGGATCTATCATGGGGCTGGTGTCTGAGAAGTCATCCATAAATTTTTAGAGCTTCAATCTTTCCATCATTCCCATCATCATCCAGACATAATACCAGCTCTGGACTTCAACATCATCCTAGAAATATTCCCAGGAGTCCTCCATGTGAAATTGGTGGGGCTCTAACGCCCAGGGAAGTGCCAATGCAATTTTTCCAAGCAGATCAAAGTTCTTCCATGCTAGATAAAATTCTGCCAAGTTTAGGCTCTTGAGTTCATTGTCTGCCTCCCTGGCTATGGCTAGACTACATGAGTAATTCCCACTAGTGATTGGGAATGGAACATTTGTCACCTTCTTTCGAGCATATAAGGTGTTCAACTCCAGCATTTGTCTGCAATATTCTAAGAGGATTATTTTGTTCCGACAATGTTTGGGCAACAAGTAAGGTTTCTTGGAGAAGCTGGTTATCCGAATATAGGGATGTTGCTAGAATTGGATGTAATAATGGCCATAACTTCTAACCAGATCCATTGCCTCCTTGGAGAGGTGGTACCTGACATCCCTAGTAGATATGAGCAGATTGTAGTAGACGAAGGCATCGTTCACCCGACATAAGCTGGGGAAACTAGCCTCCCATTGAATTTGTGGGAAATAATCCTAGGGAGCCTTTTAACCTAGGCCAATCCCAAGTACACCTGATGTAAGCAGCCTATTGGTGATGGGTCATTGCTGTGCCAAGGCCCAGAGAACATAAGAGGTCATATAGAATTTGTGCTTTCAGGCCACCTGAAGGAACTGAGAGTCTACATGATTAGAAATAATGGCAGCTCAATCAAAGTATTGCTCACTAGTGGAGATGCCAAGAAAAAAGTAGTACATCCACCCTGAGAACTCTCAGGCATGGGGTTTCCCGAAGATCCGACATAGTGCTATAATCCCCATTTGGATACTTTATTCAAACTCAGATCGGGGGATCTCTAATTTTATCTTCTTGGGGTCCCTCTTCGAAGTCTTGAGCCAATGGTTGTTCATATCTTGCCAAGCCATGACCTCCAGCTACTAAAATTTCCCCTAAGCATTAGCTCTAGTAACGACGGCTGGATCATCAAACTAGGGAATCCCCAAAAATGCCTGAAAAGTGGTGGCATTGAGAGACACCATGGGGGTGGGATATCTGATCAGGACCGGGGGGCGAGCATGATGGCCTAGATGGAGGAGTTGTAATGTGTCACAAGGGTTAGAATAAGCTCTGGGGCTTGCACCGGGCATGGGAAAAAAGTGGCCTTCAGGATGCTGGAATCCCCGACGCTGATCGCCAATGGATCCTCAGATTGTCGTTGAATAAACATTATCTTAACTAGGGCCTGCATCTTTGCCCACATTCTAACGCTGGTGTGGGTAATAACCTAAACTTGGGACTCAATCTTTGATCCCATAATAGCATTGTCCTTAAGATATTTCATGCTGAGGGCCAATTTTTCTAAGGCCCTCTCAATTTTGGATCTGACGACTGCTCTGATGACCGTCATGGAGGGGAGCTCCAAAATCCCAGGTGGTGAAGATAGGGAAGCCTTAGACATAGTGAAGGTATGTTTCTTTGAAAACCAGCAAGGCAAGGCTACCATTAGAATTCATAGATAACTAGTACTCTAGGATCTGGAGATCTTACCACCAAGGCACGCTCTTTTCCTAAAAAGTTAGTTTAGGTCCCAAAAATCCTGAAAAGTATATATATATATATATATATATATATATATATATATATATATATATATATAATGCAGAGTTGAGATTAACCATTATCCAGGCCAGAGGGTTTTAGCATACTTAACTAAAGTAGGATGTGGGTCAGATGAAGAGAAAAGACCCATGGTTCAAAAATTAACCATTAGAAGATGTGAGTGAAAAGTGAGTTGTCAAGCCCACATTAGCATCACATGACTGGGCAATAAATGGGGAGTTATGGCGACGGCAGTGCCAACTATCTGAACGCGTGAAAATCAGAGTCCATTTGGATAGTCTTGAATGCATGCATGGGACATAAATGAAACATAAAAGATGGATGACAGAGGAGAAAAAAAATTTCCTGGTTGAAACCAGCCGAGAGCCAAGCTTCAACCAGGCGGTATTCTACCCAGAACGAGCTTGCAAGCTTGGATGAAACAAAGACAAAGAATGGTGATCTCAATGTGAGACTGGAAGAATATACACAAAATATATACCTAAGTATAGAGGGGCCGAAGGATATATACATGGAAAATTGAAGGATATACATCATATGCACCAAATTTACAGCAGAACAAAAATGTAAAACGACCACCCTATACAAAATAACGCAGAAAATGTACAACATATACAATATCTTACACCACACAGAGGGTGGAAAATCCTCTGGAAGAGCCGACCCACCAACGGGCGGCAGATCAGATGATGAGGACATAGAACAAAATAGAAACAAATTAAAGCAGAAATGCAAACAAAACACAACAACAAAAAGTAGAAAAATGAAAGAAAGAACCAGGAACACCAACCTGGAACCCGAAG
This sequence comes from Thuja plicata, assembly GCA_018584345.1. Classification (NCBI taxonomy): domain Eukaryota; kingdom Viridiplantae; phylum Streptophyta; class Pinopsida; order Cupressales; family Cupressaceae; genus Thuja; species Thuja plicata. The sequence goes on along the minus strand of MU223972.1, from coordinate 1,163,587 downwards.
AAGGGAAAGAAAGGAAAGGCACTTTGGATGCTCTGCAACAGTTTCAACCTTTGAATGATCACTAACTAGCACTGAAAATCAATTCTTAATCGCCTACCAAGCTCAAAGTAACTCACACTTAACTCTTGCTCAAATTGCCTATGAATTGCTCTGAAATTGCCTAAGTGTTTCTAATTGCGGTAACTGTGAAAATTACAGGTGATTTATTTTTATACCCAAGGGGAAAAGCAAGTTACCTTTTTTTTTGAAAACTTTGGAACATGCACACTTCCAGACTCTGGGCCCGGGGATTCCGTGCGACCATACCCTCTTACAAAAAGAAGACATCGTGGTAGAGAATCCTAGAGTCCGGGATCCAACTTGTAGAAAAGAAACAACCAACTCTGGGACCGGGTCCTAGAGACACGAGGGGAAAAAGCACAAAGAAAAACCAACACCACAGGAAAGAAAACCCAGAGGAGAAAAGAAAAGAAACAAAGGCAAAAAGACAAGGCAAGAGCTAAAAGCAAAAAACAAAGGGGGACCCTACATTTTGCACACAAAATGTAGGGATAGGTATGTAGAGCATAAAAAATGGTGACTATCTAGGATGAATTCCTTAGTGCATTTGTGAACTAGAGAATCTCTGGTTAGAAAAATCAGAATAAATCATTACCTGAAGCATCTTGTTCGCAAGGTGTGAAACGTATGAGAAAATCTAGCCATATGCGATTCAATCTGTGATCCTTTCATCAGTTGTGAAGTGTGTTCTTTGGAAGGAATCCAAGCTGATGACCTCTGGGACAAGTAGAGAAGAGGCACTAAGCATATTAAACCCAAAGTCATCATTTCTCTCATTTCTCCTAGATACCAGAGTCTCATCCCATTTTTCTTTTTGTTATTTTATTCTCTTCTGGGTGGGAGGGCAGTACTTCTTTCACCATTAAGCTTAAGCTTAGCTAAATTTAATGGCGATACTTCTTTCACCCTTCCACCCACCTTAATTTGCTGAATGGGGAAGGAAAACTCTAAACCTGGAAAAAATCTTTTCAAAGTTCAGAATTGGATCAACTAACCAGTGCAACCGATCTACCCTTGATGTGTCTGATTACTGGTTCCTTAATTCTTTATTTCACTGACTACTAGACTTCTAGAGATAAATTTGATGAAGATTACTCATAATTTTCTACCAAACTTGCAAAATAAATGTAGAGACTGGACCAATTCCACCATGCTAACAATAGATTCCAAGTTCACCACAGTGCCAAAGGTACCATCCCAGAGACCAGATATTATGCTAAGCATACCCGTCCCTACAAGAGGGAGAAAAATGCTGGACTCGAGAAACAAGACATAAGAAAACCAAAGATGAAACAAAAGAAAAGGGATAGTCCTAGAGGACACCAACAAGACTATTTACAAAGCAAGGCACCCGCAAATGAGGCACCAAGGAAGAAATATTTACAAGCAAGAAAATTAACATAAAATACAATTCTGGGCAAACTGGCCTCATTCAAAGTAATGTTTGAGAAACTTTCCATTGAAGGGTAATGGGATAGGTTCTCCAGTCATGGTATTGAGGTGATAGGTATTTTCCCCATAGATCTATGAGATTAGGTATGGTCTGAGCCAGAGCCATTAGAACTTGGTGTGCTTTCCTTTCTTTTCCTGGGCCTTGTCCCACAAAAGGACTAAGTCTAAAATATAAAAGGCCTTGTATTAGGCTCTATGATCAAACCATCATTTTACCACTGCTTAGTGATGCATGAAATATTCAAGGACTGTGTCTCGTTGTTCCTCCATCCACACTAGGTTCAGGAGCCGAACCTCCACAATGTTATCCCAGTTGCCGAATTCCTGCATAAACTACAAAACTGGGATCTGTAATTTTATTGGGAACCCTAGGCTTTGGCCATAAACTAGATGGAATAGGGATGTTCCCAAGGTGGCCTTAATTCAAATGCGATCCACCCAGAGGGTGAATCTCAGCTTTTGGTGCCAATCCTGGGGATTCTATTCTAGCAGGTGTTTGATCACTTCAAGTAGATTTTTTCTCGTTGATTCAACAACACCATTCCCCTGGGGTTAATAGTTGCTGGAAAAATTCAGAGTGATTTTCTGATCGTAGGTCCATTCAAGTAGTTGTGTCAAAGAAAATTCCAGACCATTGTCACACACTAAAACAAAGGGCATTCTGAATCTTGTGACGATGTTTTCTTCCAAGAATTTGATAACCACATCTGCCGTATTGTTCTTGCAAGGTATGGCTTCAGACCACCAGGTGCAATAATCAGTTGCGGTTAGGATGTATCAGTGGTTGGTAGACAAGTTGGGGTTGATTTTCTTGATAAATTCAAATGCACATTGGGCAAAAGGCCTAGCCTCAAAGACTGGTTGTAAAGGCATAGCCGGGTTGCGCTCACAATGTGCCACGGTTTGGCAAGTATGGCATCTTCAAACATGAGTGTAGACATCTTTAAATATGCAGAGCCCATAATATCTAGCTTGAAGGATCTAATGGGAGGTGGCATCGACTAAGTTATGCCCGGTCCCAAACTGCCTATGGAATTCTTCAATCATTTTTACAGCTTGGTCCCTATCAATGCATTGAAGGTACACTCCCTCATAGTTCCTATGGTAAAGTGTGAAGTTTTTTATCGTGAAGTGGGCACTTTTCATCTGTAGGGTGTGGCATTTATTGGGTGGTAACCCCTCTATGCATCTGTTGTTTAACAATAGGTACACCAGATTGATTTACCATGGGTCTTGAGTGATAGAATCCACTGTGTATGTTTGAAATTCTATACGGGGAGTCTCATCAGCCATTGCTCGACATAGTCCCTAGCCTCAGACTATCTTCATGGGTTGCATTTCTAAGTCATATTCCTAGAGGATGGCCATCCATTTCCTCTATCTCTCACCCAACTCACTCTGCATCAGCAGAGATTTCACAGCCTGGTCTGGGATGATAGCATGCACCTTGCTCCGGAGAATGTAATGCCAAAATTTCTTCACTGCGTAAATAAAAGCAAAGGCCTACTTTTCCAAGGATGAATACTGGACTTCGGCATTCTTGAAGGGGGAGCTCATGAAAGCTATTGGTCTTTCTTCCCCCTTGACCATTTGAGTCAATACTGCCGCAGTAGAATACGACGAAGCAAAGGAGTAAATATAAAATGGGAGGGAGTAGTTCAGACTAGCTAGGACAGGTGCCTCTATTATCGTTTGTTTAATTTGGGTGAATGCCCATTTTACTTTAGGACTCCACTCAATCTTGGTATACTTTTTCATCATTTCATTGAGTGGCTTTACTATCTCAGCAAATCCAGTGATGAACCACCAGACAAAGTTGATCTTTCTAAAGAAATATCATGTTTCTTTCTTGCTGCTGGGTATTTAAAGATTTAGCAGCGCTTTAACTCTCTCTAGGTCAATGAATATACCCTTCTCAGAGACAATATGCCTGAGAAATTTCCCTTCAATGACCCTGAATATACACTTCTTTGGGTTGAGGGATATTCCGTACCAGTGACATCTCTCGCAGATCTGAGTGAGGTGGGCAGAATGGTCACGCCTGTCCCAGGAAAAGATGGTCAAATAATCCATATAGATGATTATGCACCGATTCACAAGGCCTTCGAACACAATGTCCATAGCCTTTTGAAATGTGGCCCCTACATTAAACAATCCAAAGGGCATCCTCTAATATGCAAATGTTCCCCACTTGATTGTGAACATTGTTTTATCTCTATCTTCAAACTTAACCATAACTTGGTTGTAGCTGGAGTATCCATCCAAGAATGACATCATTTGGGATCTGTTCACTATCTGCAACACCTCATCCAATGAGGGGAGAGGTTGATTATCTTTCTTGGAAGCTCTATTCAAATTTCAGCAATCCATGTAGAGGCAAATTTCACCGCTCTTCTTTCTAACAGGGATCAAATATGAAACCCATGTAGTGTGCCAGATTGGAAAGATTATCTAGGCCAACAATAGTTTTTCCACCTCCTGATGAATCAGAGGCTCGATTAGTGAGTTGGAAGGTCATTTCTTTTGCTGAAAAGGCTTAGCATCAGGTTTCAGGGGGATGGTATGAGTCATAATAGATGTGTCGTATGCCTTCAAATCCTCATATCTTGATGCGATCATGTCTATGTATTCCTGGAGCACTGCGAGAATCTTTTCCTTCTCCTCAGGGGAGCAGGAAGTACAAATGTGTATCATCTTTTCTTCACCAAGCTGGCTGATGTTTACTTTTTTGAATTTTCCTCCCTCAGAGGAGGATGATATCTTTTCCCAGCCTCGAGGGTCCAAGTCAAAGATACGTTCAAGTGTGACCATCTCTTTCGGGATGGTGTTGGTAGGTAGGTCCATGATCCCATCATTTTAATCACCTTGCCTAGTATCATCATGGTCTCGTTCCTCCACTATCTGGTCCTCTAAGACACCAACATTGGCCATGAAGGCCAGCATATGCTGATCATCCTCAAAAACCTAAAAGTGGGTGACATTATCTAGAATGGACAGCGTGGGGATCATTTCAACAGAAAATCTCCAGAGTTGTGAACTGGCCATGGGCTCAAGTGTGCTGGCAGAAACAACGAGGGCATCCAGGACATAATTCTATCACTGAGGAATGATATTAATGTCGAAGGCATCAAAATCCTCAATAAGGCTCCATGCCTGATTGCGGTATGCAGCCAGCCGCTTATCATGACACGTATACTGACTCCAGACTTATTTGGTAATCAACTCTGAATCACCCAGAGCCCATAGGCAGGTGATTCCTTTCCTTAATGTAAATAAGAGTCCAAGAACCAAAGCCTCATACTCTGTGACATTATTTGTGTAGTTGAACTGTATCCTGTAGGATGTGAGGAAGGATTTTCCTTGTGGGTTGATTAATTCTACTCTGACCCCACAGCCCTATTTGTACCGGGACCCATCAAACTTAAGGGTCCACAAGTCATCGCTTGTAGTCTGGAGCTGGGGAGATGGAGCAGCTTTTGGATTATCTTTGGGAGACTTGGGAGGAGTTTCCTCCGATGCTAATTATGCGTGGGTGAGGTTTGCCTCTACAGTGGTTTGGAATTGGGATCTCCAGGGAGATGGTACTAAAGAAATGCTTTCAGTAGGAATACTTGGCTCTAGGAAATCAGCTGTATGTTCTTTGTTCTAGAAGGCGTCAATGTGTCAGGTAGCGAAAAAAAGACAAGGCTCACACTCTAGCTCTGAATGCTTCTGATAATCTACATGCCACCAAGTTCCAGAAAAGAGAGTAGCATGGGTCACCATGGAACCTTGAGAGTTACCCTCAACCCCCAACTTTTCTTCTAGGTCTTGAGTTCTCTGCAGAACTATGTGATCCTCTCCCGGGGTGAAATCAAACATTAAAATTTCAAGGGGTTGGTACACCCCTGGAGAAGTCTCAGAGAATCAAACCTTGTTAACCCTCCCAACTTTGATAAGGGCCTACTTCATCCGGGGCTCACTTTCAACCTGGATCTTATTTGATTCTCCTTCCCAGGGTAGCCATAAGTGGGAAAAATTAGTTGAAAAGTATCCATTCAAGGACTTAGACCAATTTCAACTTAATAACATCCCATAAGTCTTTGGGATGTCCACCACTTGGATATCGATTATGTTGGCTATTTTGGGGTCTTGGATGAGCTGTATCTGGATATTTTTCAGCTCACCCACCATTTTCACAACAGTTTTATCCAGTTGAATTACTGTGCCATTAGATGGGGTGGGTTAGAATCTGAGCTTCTGGCATATGGATAGAGGCATGATATTGCCCAAAGCTCCAGAATCTACTACACAGTTGTACATATTTTTGCCTTGTATGTTCAGGCCTAGTAGGAAGGGGGGATATTCATTATTTTCCTAGAAGATGGCTGCATTGGCATCCTGAACAGAGACAGTCTTGGGTGGGCAACTAACAACTTCCAGGTTTCCCAAGAGCTTCATAAGAGACTTCTTCTGCTCAGGACAGTTTAGCAAAACCTCCATCAAGGTCATGGAGGTGGTGGTTTTTTCTAACGCCTTTGTGATGTCAAATCTTCATCCCGAGAATTGGTGGCTTCCCTCGGCCGGGTCTTTTGCTTGATTAGAGCTAGAACCTTTTGGAGGGAGAGGCTGATTAGTGGTATTGTCCCAAGGAGGAGTGTCCTTGAGAGGTGTTGGTATGTAAACTAACCCTTTACCAACTTGGCTCTGAGTGTTGTAAGGAGCCCATGGGTTAGTGAAGGCATTGGCCTCAAAGGCCAGAATCGACTCATCAAAGAATCCTTGTAGTTTAGATTCTTCTTCATCTTCCCCGATGGATCTGAAGAAGACGGTCTCACAGGTGAATGCACCATGAGTTGGCTCTTGCACAGGACTAGGCTCTAGGGGGGTAGGATCAGATGATTGTTGCCTACCTAGCTGGGAAATCATGATAACTTTCTCCAGTGTGGCATAGTTTACCTCGTTGTGGGAGCCTATGTCATGCAATCTACACCAATTGGTCATGGGTTGGAAATCTATGACTGGTGTGGAATGGGATGGTCCAGCACCACTTTGATTGGCATTTTGGTTCAGAGGGGGACCTCTGATGTTTGCGTTGTTGTTCGATTGCTGTTGGTTGGGCCAAGGCCCGTTGTTGAAATTTCTTCCCCTAGCATTGTTGTTTTGTTGGCCAGAGAAAATATTCCCTCTTTGGGAATTAGAGTTCTAGGGTGTGTAAGACCCCGCTTTCAGTTGACCCATGTCCATAGTCAGGGTGGACAAAATTCACCTTAGGGACTCAACCTTGGTGGTCAACTGAGTGTTTGTTTCATAATATGACGGTTGTTGTTATTGGTTCCCTAGGAAAGTAGTAGTATTTGCCAGAGTCAACGGCGACAATCCTCCAGTTGTAGATGACTGAAAGAAGGGCACTCTGGGTGGTTGTGTCTATGGTTGTGTCTGCTGCGAGTGGTTCCAAGGGAAAGATTCTAGACCCGGTATTGTCTGAGTCTATGATGGATATATGTACCGAGCCTATTGGTCTATTGGCAGTGGTGGGGGAGTCATGGCCATTGCGGGGTCACCCATTGCTAGATTGGGGTTATATCCTCTAGTGTATGCATTTCCGCTAGGGATCATATTGAATGGCGTACTCTGCCCGATCCCACCCGAGGATTTATTGAGGCCACGGGATAGTTCTAAGGCTAGGTTGTAAACTTTTGCCAAAGTATCCCGGTCGTCTCGGGTGGTAGTTCTCCAAAGGAGAGTGGCAATGAAGGGGTCCATCACGTTGAGATAGGTATGTATAGTTACTTCTACAGATGTGATGAAAGGACCCATGCACTGCTTCAAGGCGCGTTGCAACTGGTGATTAAATACTGCAAGGGGTTCATTTGGTTCCTTTCTAATGGAAATGATCTGGCTGTGGGACCAAGCTTTGTCCACATATATGTGAAAGGAAGCAAACAAGGCGTCCTCCATGTCCTACCAGCTATTGATGGAGTTGGCAGGAAGGTTAAGGTACCAGTTTAGTTTGCCCTATCCTAGGGGCAGGGGAAACATCGAGGTCACAACATCTTCATGTTGGATCCGGTATCGGTTCATGGAATCTTTGTATGCTTGCAAGTTTTCCTTTGTGGTTTGTGAGCCTAGGTGTTCATATTGTGGGCAAATCTTTTCTGAGTGCGAGGGTAAATCGTTGGTTGTGCCCAGAAAAGTTACCATAGGGGACCTAGTATTTCTAAAATATGAAGCCATTTGGGGAGTTGAATTTTGAGTAGGTTGAACGTTGATCCTTGGGATTGTCTGGGAAGTTTGGATATTCTATGGTACATTAGACCCACAGACAATAGTGGCTGGTGTGACTTTCAGCGTCTATTTCTTTCAAGCAGGAGGCTCGAGTTTGACAAACCTTCTGGGATCAGGGGCTGATCTAAGGATTCTTTCAAATCTCACTGGGGAGAAGGACCCAATCCAACTGAAGGCTTGGCTCCTAAAACTATGGCTTGGGGAACCCTCAGGAGGTGTAAAATCAGAATCCTGAGAGGGGGATGAGTTCATGCCCCCCTTCTAGCTCTAGTTTCTGTGTTGACAGGGGAGAGAGAAAACTACCTAGTTAAAACCAACCTAGAGTCGAGCTTCAACTAGGCAGTATTCTACCCAGAACAAGCTCGCAAACTTGGATGAAACAAAGATGAAGCATGGTGAGATTGACACAATAATAGATGAATATACACAAAATATACACCTAAGTATAGTGGGGCTAAAGGATATATACACAAAAAATAGAAGGATATATATCATATACACCAAATTTATAGTAGAACAAAAATGTAGAATGACCACCCTATACAAAACAACGTAGAAAATGTACAACATATACAATATCTTACACTGCACAGAGGGTGGACAACCCTCTAGTACAGCCGACCCACCAACGGGTGGCAAACCAGACGATGAGGATGCAGAACAAAATGGAAACAAAATAAAGCAGAAACACAAACAAAACACAACAACGAAAAGCAAAAAAATGAAAGAAAGAACCAGGAACACCAACCTAGAACCCAAAGAAGGGCAAGGAAGGAAAGGCACTTTGGACACTCTGCAATAGTTTCCACCTTCGAATGATCACCAACCAGCACCAAAAATAAACTCTTAATCACCTACCAAGCTCAGAGTAACTCACACTTACTTCTCACTCAAATTGCCTATGAATTGCTCTGAAATTGCCTAAGTGTTTTAAATCGCGGTAACTATGAAAATGACAAGTGATTTCTATTTATACCCAAGGTAAAAAGAAAGTTACCTTTCTTTCTGTAAACTCTAGAACAGGCAGACTTCCGGACTCCAGGCCCGGGGATTCCGTTCAACCATACCCTCTTACAAAAAGAAGACATCGTGGGAGAGAATCCCGGAGTCCGAGATCCAGCTTCTGGAAAAGAAACAACAAACTCTGGGACCGGGTCCCAGAGAGACGACGGATAGAAATACAAAGCAAAACCAACACCATGGGAAAGAAAACCCGGAGAAGAAAAACAAAGAAACAAAGGCAAAAAGACAAGGCAAGAGCCAAAAGCAAAAAACAAAGGGGACCCTATATTTTGCACACAAAATGTAGGGACAGGTATGCAGAGCAGAACAAAGCTATATTGTAAATTTTATTGTCTAGAAGGGAAACCTATCAATTTTTGTAAATAGCGGAATGTCCCTTTCCGTCAATAAATGTAATCTTTAAATGTAAGGGATACTATCCCTAGGCTAGACTGGAAGTTTTCTTCACTACATTCTTTCTTACCAGTGCCCGTTTGAATGAAGATTTAACATGTAAAATTTTATTCATATTATTTAATAAAATTCCAAGGCTAAGGTTTATTATTGAGCAAAAAAGAAATAATGTTAAATATTTTGAAGTATTCTTAGAATTATAGATTGGTAGGTTAGCAAACATTATATTAACTTATTTAACTAACTAATTTATGATTTTTGTATACTATAAATAATCCAATAGAATATGTGTAATGGCAACCCTAATGTAACATTTGCATCAACTTGGAATAAATCTTCTCTTAAGAGAGACACAAATTGTCCTCCATACACACTTGTGTTATTCTTCATGATCTTTTATATAATGTGATTGATTGAATGCTTGCAAATGATTTGGCTAATAATGAGAATTATGAACTAAAGCGTGAAGCAGAGAATTATGAACTAATGCATGAAGCAGAGAACTAATGGGAAGTGTAATCAAGGGGGTACATGTGACAAGAAGAAAATCCAAATCGGGTAGGACATAGCCTTTAGGCACTAGGGTCACAGAGTGCTAAGATGTAGAAGGTAGTGATAGAAATGATCTCAAGGAGTTCTTGGGTTGTCACGATGCAAATGTCAACATTGATTGCATGGACATGGGTGATAGATTCTATAGTCTTATGATTTTTGTTTGACTAAAATTTAAAAATTATTCTTTAACATTTCTCTTATTTATTTGTAACACTATCTCAATCACAGTATTCACAATATTCAGGTCTGAACATGCACACTCAAAAAGACAAACCTTACCTGAATCAAAATAAAATTATGTTAATATTCCCCCTTATACAAAAACAAATATGATTGATAAAGATTAAAAAAATAATAACAATGAATCAAAAATCATGTTAATACTCCCCCTTACACAAAAACAAATATGATTGATAAAAATTGAAAAATAGATAAAATAAATAAAATAATAATGATTAGCTTATCCATAGAACCTTTAGTTTGAATATTTTGGTGAAGATTATGTGTACCAAGAAATAATGCTTGAATATGTTTTATACTCATTTTCAATTTTTTGTTATTTTTTTTAATTTTAGCCTTGATAAACCTGCAAACCATAACTTGAAATTCCAGCACATCATTGCTCAATTTAATTTCCTTTTTATTGAATTGCTTGCTATATAAAGTTAAGATATATACACTTTCAATTGCACAAAAAGTACTCAACTGCTTAAAAAAAAATACAAAACTCTCTCAGCTACTTCAAACGATGCTGCCAACGGCTCTAGTCACAGTAAGCCCATTTGGTTCACCTGAAAGATGATTGGGACAATTCATCTTCTCCGTTTGGTTGCCAATTTTGAAATTAGAATTGGAATTGAGAAATTCGTATTTATGTGTTTGGTTGTACAATTTCAAATTGGAATTGGAATTAGATTATCCATTTCTGTGTTTGGTTCTACATTTCGAATTGGAATTGGAGATTGACAAAAAAGAATTTTAAGTTTTTTTAATTGTTGAATATTGTTTAATTTATTTTTTCCTCTTTTTATTTATATTTTATTTTATTAATTTATGTTTTTATATAGTAAATCATAAACATGATTAATTTTTTGAAATTCAAGTTTTTTTTTTCACTTATATTTTGGATAGTAAACTTAACTTTTTTATAATTTTATAGATTATCATAAACAAACAAATAACAAGAAAATAATCATTGCATTGCTCGATATCACATCAAAATACAAAAAAGTCTTATAGTCCACATCATAGTATATATATAACTATTTCTGCATAATGACCTAACAAAGTAGTGTGATTGTTGCACAAAGAAAACATCGTAGAAACATGAAATTGACTTTATAGGTATCCTCCGCTTTTGCCATAGCTGTCTCGAGCGCCTTGCAAAACTTGCACTCATCATCCACAACAGGTATATGTGTAGATGGTGCAGATGATGTAGACAGAGATGAGTCGTCATCGGCCCACCGAAAGTAGTCACATCCACCACCATCCTACAATATAAATCTAAGTATTGCTATAATGATTAATATTTATTCTTTGCAAACATTAAATATAGTGCTATTAACAACCTTTTTCTTATTTATGCAAGTCCAAAATTTACACTCTGGATTAGTGCATGTGTGTGACATCCTAAAGATGCAACACACTCCATCACCACAGTTACACATAGGGACATTTATCATAGCCATGACCACTGTATCAAACAAATTTTTGTTCATTCAGACTATTGAAGCAACCAGATGACTGAGTACTTTGAATAAACTCATTATCATCCAGTACTGGATACAATGTTTTCATTGACTATAACCAAAACAACACAGCATAATTTCCTCAAAAGATAATATGGGCCACATTGAAAACCTTGTAACTTTGTGAAATGATCCCATCGATACTTTGAAAGGGTAAACCTAAGATTCTCATCAACCAAATGAGTTCACTGAGTAAAATCCATTTAATCCAAGATACCAAATAGGGAACACGACTCTTTTTATTGGGCTTAGTGACTATGATTGCTTTCATTATTCATGATTTTAAAATTATATTCATTACACGACAAACTTTGATATGATTATGCTATTATTTGACTTGTTATTATTAACTACTGGTATCACAAATGTTAGTGTTGTTGATGACTTATTGTCATTTCTACTTATGAATAATGACATTGGAGGTTACTGTAAAGATGACTGCAATTTGGCACAGAAGTTATTTTCACAACAACGTGAAGTGGTGAGAATCAAGCCTGGAGAGCTCAGAATAGGATTAGATTTTAGTACAGAGGCCCGATCCAGCCTTGTACAAAGCATCAAATCGGTGTGATGCAGCCTTAACAATAATTATGGTTTTTGAATTCATTTTTCAATCAAATTTGGCATTTCATCTTTTTTTGTTATATTAGGACAAATAAGTTTATCTTCATTTGTATTTATAGGTTGAGTGCTGTTGAGTTCTTTGTGGATTTTATTGGCCTTTTTTCTATTTTTTAATTTTAATAATTTGGGTATTAATGGTCATTTTTCAATGATAATGCTGTGCAATGCAATGAAATATCCGCGTGTTGGGTTGAACAGAAAGTACCCAACACTCGCAGTATGTATATCATTTAGTAGGTATACTACTGTTGCACAAAACTAATTTTTGAAAGAAGAAGAAGATAAGTTTGTGGACAGAGCCCATAAATTGTTACAACAATATGGATGCAACAACAGTATTCTTGACCGTTTATTATCTCCCACATTATTAAGTCCTTCCTTAGGTGTTAGGGTTTTGGAAAAGATCAATAGAGATGCAAAGGTGGCTTATGGTTTTTATAACTGGGCAGAAGATCAAAAGGATTTCAAACCGACTATTCAATGGAGGTGTGTTATTATTCATATTTTGACTAGAGCTAAGTTGTATAATTCTACAGAGACTGTAATGAAAGGTCTTATAATGGAGGAGGGGAAGGATGAGTTACTGGTGCTTGAAGGATTGAAGGAAACTTACAGGGGTTGCTATGTAAGTTGTGGTGTGTTTGATATGCTTGTTAAGTTGTATGCCCAGTTGGGTATGGTGGATAAAGCTCAACAAGCATTGGGTATGGTCAAAAGTTGCAGCTTTGTGCTCAGTGCTTTAGCTTACAATAATTTTTTTTCTTCCTTGTTCAAGTCTAAACTTGTGAATATGACATGGGAATTTTATGATGAAATACTCCAGATAAGAAGAGAAGGACTCAACTCCATGATACAGCTGAGGATAGATGAGATGAGCTGTAGAGCTAAGGACAACTTCTGAAAGGGAAAATTAAGTTCTGTTCAAGGGAAGCCAACCAATTAAGCTGAAACTAAAGACCGCCAACCAATTAAGCTGAACCTAAAGCCGTATGTTTTTGAATGACTGTTTTAAAACATCTAAACAAATTAAATGATTCGTCATTAGGAAGACCAGAGTGAAAAATTACATTGCGCGTGTAGTCTTAAAAAGAGGAATAGGCGGAATAGACCACTGATATTTGTTCCTTCTAATCCGGTTCCCTCTACTTCTTCTTAAGACTAGATGTGTAATCCAAGTCTTCGGTCTCTTCTTTCTAGTTATCGATTACTAAATATGATCTGAAATTTTTATTAAAAACATACACTACAGATATCACAAACAATCGTTTGAAAAATGATGTCCCACTAAAAAATTTGCAGGCAAACGTCACAAATTTTTTATAGATCTCTATAAATCATCATCCGTACCATCAATCTTCATTGAGTTTATCAGTATTTGAAAAAGGGCCATATCTTTGAAGATTTGAGTGCAAAAATTGGTAGGAACTTGCTAATGTAAAGCCACAAACATAACATTTAGTTCATAACGATACTGGAGATCAGATAAGATCTAATACTGATCTCAGGCTTCACCCTTAAGATTATATTGAACATTGTATTTACACAATACTTTTATTCCCAATGAATCCTGCAGCAATGTACAGAAAGAGTACAGAGAGAAAAGATTGTCCCTCCCTGTGTGGATCAGAACAGAAGATGCATACAAAATGTGGTTCCATAGACAAGGCACACAATTTGTTTTAGTGGAGTTAATCAATGGAAATGCGATCTCATGATTGTTGCATATTTTATTCAGATGTTGGGGTTGCAAATACACATGGATGCAAAACATGGATCCTTGGAATAGGGCACATCAACTTTTGTTTAAAATGCCTTCCTATGATTGCCTTGTTAACTGGATTTTGACAGAAGTGGATTGGTTGAAGAGGTTTTTTAAAGCCTGAGGAAATAAACACAAATGGGTATTCTTGTAGAGTGTGGATGTTATTTAAATCACATGCAGGGCACGGTGTTGTTCATTACTATTTGTTAAATCAAAATCACCAATGATGTTGTGATTATAGTTACAAACATTCTGTGAATAATGGCACACACTGTAGAAGATTGCAAAGGAAAGGGGGTACCCAGATTTATGCTGAGGCATATGTTAATTATGAAAATGCTTTCATATTGACACAAAATGAGTGATTTCAACTGAGAAGAAATGGTTTTTACAAGGGTATTCTTCATCAAAAAGGCAAAGTGATATACAAATATATTTATCTGCTACCCATAAAGTATTTTCACTCAATGTGAAAATTATTTCACACAAGATTTCCATTGGTGTAAAAACAATCGAGTGAAATATTAAGTGAGGGTAAAAATGTTTTAAACTAGAATTAACAGTATTTTCATAAGTAAAAGGTTAAAGACTTCTTACAGAAATGCTAGCAGGGTGCAACTAAAATCCTTCAAACAACACAAATTCAATTACAATATAATACAATTAAAATCAATTCCAGATTACCTTAAAAGAAGTCAGAGTGAACCAAAATTTACACAAATTCAACAAACATGTATACCAGATTTTTAAAAAGTAAGAATATAATTCTTTATAAATACACTCACGTTCATAAATCATTGATTAAACAATTAATTTAAGTCTGCAATAAATTCACATAAATGAGGTCAAATTAAACAACATAAACTCAAAACAAAATGACATGATTATCAATTAGCATAAAATTGAGCATAAGGGATCATTTTGTACTGAATTCTTACAAAAAGTTTCTCAAGATGTATAGTAAATTTGGAAAACTCATTTAACCATTAAAACTACAATCCACCAAATTTTATTGCCATCCACTCCACTCTCTCCTTCCCATTCATCAACAAGAACCCTTTGGTTCTTTCACGTTGAACCATGAAGGTGTCGTATACCCTCAAAAAAACACCTCTACTCAATTCGGGGATGGATTTGAGACCATTATATGTGCTAATCAAAATATTATCGTCATCTAATTTATCTATTTTGTGAAGGTGAACATTGTCGAGGCCATCTTTTGTTTTCTTGATTGTTTCATGGATGACATCCAAGGAATCGGCCATACTTGCCTTCCTCCTCTTTCCCATCCTAGACGATGATAATGTAGGTGTTACTCTACCACTTGTAGTGGACTAATTCAAATGATTAAGGTGTTCATCCAAATCAACAACACTGTCAAGAGGTATACTGAAACCAATATCATCTTCATCATGCACATCAAATGCCTCTTCCATATGGTTCCCTTCTTCAGTTTCATGGGCCATCATCGCTACATTACCTTTAGCAATGCCATTACCCACAATTATACCCAACTCATTGAAGTATTGGAAGGGCTACCTCTTATACACTTTGGCATTTTTGAATTCTCTTCTCTACATGTTGGTATAAATAAATGGATTAGGTTCTTTGTCTTTCATTATTAACTTTATAAGAAGATAATATTATATCAATCAAAATAGTAGAAAGACCACCCTACCTTCAGAAGCTCATCCCACACACTATCCTCAGCATCCATGCATTGATTTGCCTCATTCCAAGTGAAACCACTTGTATTTCTTAATTCTTTCATCACTCTATATGCAAGCTTCCATGTTTTTAGCTTGTTTTTGAAATTTTCTTTTGTTAGATTGAGGTTCATATCCGTGTTGAACCTCCTCTCAATGGTGGTCCATGCTTCTTTTTTGAATCCCCCATCACGTTTTCTTCCAAGCTGCACTTTCTCCAGTAGCAAGTCTAGAAACTTGTGTTCCATCTCTTTTGTCAACATTACCTTCTTTGAGGAAGAAGATATATGACTCATCTTACTAGTTTTTTCCATGCTCATCATTAGTTTTGTGTATACCATGGTCTAGATCAGCTATTCAGAATGTACAAAAGCTTCTTAATGGTATAAATATATTGTTGTTAATGATATAAACATATCACATGGATAATATTTATGGACATATCATTGTATCATTGTATCTACATACATCAGTATAATACAGAAAATAAAAAACCAACATGTCTAATACTTCACGATACGAACAAAAGAAAAAGGAAACAATCATGTATATCAAAGTATCTCCATACATCTGTTTAATCAAATAAAACACATTGAACCATAAAAGTATAACTATTATATACAAGTCCAATACTTCTAGATATGAACAAAAGAAAAAGGAAACCATCATGTATATAGAAGTATCTGCATACATTAGTTTACTCAAATAAAACACACTGACCCATAATAGTACAACTATTCTCGGGATCTGTAGTCTTCCCATATTCTACTTGCTATATCATCTCAAAAACCTGTCTACTGGTCTCTATCATGCTAAGCCAACCCATATGTCTCAAGCATGGTATATCTATCCCATCATGATCATCTTCCTCTTCGATACCAATTTTTTATGGAATGTTGTCCTCTATCATAATGAAGTTTTGTAGTATGCAACATGCTAATTTACAATATGGGCTTGTGTCATGATATAATAAGACATGACATACCTCAGGATTGTAAAATGCTACTTGAGAATACCATATGTACGGTCTATTTCATTTCTAAGAGAGGAGTGTCGGTGGTTGAAAAAATCTTGTGGAGAGTTTATTAGATTACAAGAAATCAAGATGCATTGGGGTATCCAACATCCACTAGAAAATATTTTCCTACATAAATAAAGTAGATTGCTAAAACATGAAACATGGATTGTACCCTTGAGTATATTAAACTATGATTTGGCTTACCGAGGGGGACAACAAGTGGATCTTCTCTTGATAGAGCTGAAGCTAGGATACAACTATCCGCATCAGACCCTTCCCAACCAGTAAGGAAGTACTGAAACTTATAATCAAAGGAACACACACCCATAACATTTTGTGACAAGTTGCTTTTTCTATCACGATATTTATCCTGCATATCGACATCCATGATGAGTGGTATATGGTTTCCATCGATAGCTCCAACACAATCCTATATGATATGATACAATCATTAATTGCACGGTGAACCAATAATATGATAAGGTGCAAATCTATACAAGAAATTTGTAACAACACAAGAATGACCTTGAAGAACGGATCAAAATGGTCACTCCCACTAATTTCAAGAGGAGTGGTTAGAGTAGGTGGTATACCTCAACACCTTGTGGAAGTATCAGCTGAGTGTCTCTCCTAAGTGCCCAAAGTTGTAGGAAATCTTGTTCCTCAGGTTGAGGCTAAGGGTGTGGAGAAACATAACAAGTTATTATTCTAACTTCAAGTGTCTAGTATATGTCAAGCTTCCTTTCAGCCTTAGGATACTAGCTAGACAAAAGAAGGCTCCCCTACTCATGTGAATCTGATCTTGACAATCCACATCATTGGAATGAATAACCATTTTATAAAAATAATTTCCTTTTCTAATTTGTTTACCCATTTGTGCACTGCCTTCTCGGGCGAACACTACTTTGGCTACAACAAGCAAAGCAAGAAGAGCTATAAGAAGATGAGTGTATGTGTTCTCCACATCTACGCATCCTAGAATATCAATATTCTTAGTAGGATCCATTAATAGCCTAAAATATGGAAAATCACAATGATTTCAGTGAGGAGATATCCAGTATCAAGCACAAAGATAGAGCCCAATACAGTTATAAAGATATACATATAATTCATTGTCATGTAAGGACTGAAATAGGGTAACTCTCATAATGGTTCCTTCTCTCCAAATTTATAGAGCTTTTCATTGAATTTTCTTTTAGCACATATAATTCCCTATTGTAATTTACCATACCTTCAAGTCCCACTGAACCTACCTAGTATAATATATATCCTTTATTTATTTATTTCTTTTTTATTTACCATCACCCTTCAAGCTTCCAAATTCATTTGTTGATTGCGTATGTAGTCTCCCTAACTCCCATCGCCTTATATCAAACCATGTCAAGGTTTGAGCCAAGTGATATCCAAGAGAGTGACAGATTTTATACTCAAAAACATGTTTGGGCACCATTTAAATGTTACATCTAGATCCATGACTACACACATAGACTACAAGAATGGGTTGAAAATGCTTCTAAATTTTTGGTATCTCTACCTTACCACAAACCACAAGGGAAGAAGTGTATAAGGCACTACAACTAGAATTATACCCCCAGGTCACAGAATAAAATATGGAGTGAATAAATGTCTATTGATGGAGATAATATCATCCAAGATTCATCTGGGTGGATCTCATGTGAGACTTGAAATTTCCCTCTAATTCCATAGGTCAAATAGGCATTAGATGGGGATGAAGAGACATGGAAGCAACTTTGTTACATGGCTTATTGAAACATGAGATTGAGTTGGCAATCTAGGTTGAATAAATGAAGTCAAGGCATGCTCAAGTCTAGATATATATCTTCTTATTATTCCTATGACACATCAGACAAAAATATCTGTAGCCCCAACATTAGTGTCATCAACAACAACAATAGTAGTCTCTTCAATAGTAGTATCAAACTTCCCAAGTGCCTATAGCTATGAGTAGTCATAGAAATAGCCTTATCAAATAGTTGCTTCAAACCAGATAGACAGACAAGCAGGAAGATAATAGAATGTAGTAAAAATGCCCACCCAACCTACACCCAACATCAAAAGTAACTAATAAGCCAACAACTATGTTACGGGGTCCACCACCAATAGCATCAATACCTGATCAAACAAGTTTGCATTAGAATCTAGGCCTCCTTTAGCTAGTTACACCCTGGGTTCATGCAGTTCCATAGCCAAGCCTCGACATGAGAGCATTATCACAACTCATGTCATAGTAAAAAAGGATATCATACTCTCAACGCATTGAAGATGCATCGCCAAATTTGGATCTTTTTGCTATCAAAATTAAACTACTATGGATTGCATATATTGCAAATTGTCCAGTTGAAGTGTATACGTTGATCACTTATCACCAAAAGAATGGGAAAATACAATCTAGAAGATCACACCATCTAATAGGAAATTTCAAGTGGAAAATTTTCTAAGACTAGTATTAATGATAAAATACATAGTGGAATTTTGATAAACTACCTCAAAAAATGTGTTTTGTTTTTGCACTCTACAAAAGTTGTTTGAACTCTTCATAATATTTTGATATTTGTTTGTCTAAATAGTCATCATTATTTTGAATGACAATGCATTATGCATTGACAATAAGTTGTTGCAAAAGCACAATGATAGGAGATAAATGTATTTGCACTTTCCATTTAATATATTACTCACTACTTTAAATAACTTCACTTTATTGAGGGCAAAGGTGTGTTGGTTTCATCATGGAAGCTGTTTATTGAACGATTTTAGTTCATCCTTGATGGTTTATGATTCAATAACTTTAATCAGGTCCCAAGACATACTATTCATGCCATATTCATCAAGGAAGAGATTTGAACTTCATTATTCACATGTAAAATACCAAAAGTGGCACATGACGATTATCCCATATGGATATTAAACTGAGTTTTCTCTTTTGTATTTATCCCACATTGAATGTAGTTTTACATTAAGTGGAGAAGTAAGTATTTTTAATGGTGGCGTTTTGGAAGTATCATGATTGATGAAAGTGGAAGAATAGATATCATGTTGAGGTAATCTTGGATAGTCAATTCTATGACTGCATCATTTGTGTTTATTTGTATATAAAATAAATTCATTATTGTTGCTTATTTCTCATAATCATTTAGAGGAGGTTATGTCTAGTTATGCACCTTGGATTTGATAAAGTTATTGTCCTTTCGTACAATAATCTTCTTGTTTATATACTATTCAGACCTGAGAGAAGATACATTCAACCTTATATGTCTAGTTATGGATCTTGGATTTGATGAAGTTATTGTCCTTTCATACAATAATCTTCTTTTTTATAGTATTCTGACCCGAGAGAAGATACATTCAACCTTATTACCAACCTACTAATAGGAGCAAGGTGTTAGCTCTTTTTCTTGTAGGAATCAATTCAAATAGCAATAAATGCCTAACCCTCTATTCCCAACTCAGATTCATACATGAACAAGGATAATTAACAAGGATGCTATCCTTCTTCACTTTGAGCTCCACAAACTCAGGTAGGTGCACCTATCTTCAGATTCTCTAATTCACAGAGAATCTTACAGTGGATCAAGGATTTATAATCCTTCTTCTTTTTAAGTTCTCAGAACTAGGAAGGCTAACCTATTGATTCTCTCTTTAAGGAATCACTAAAGTGAATTTTATTCAATACAATTAACTAGACATGTATTTGAGATAACATAAACATAAAGATTGATTAATATTGGATTGATGATAACAACCACTTGTTAGCATTTTGGCAAGTGCCTAATCATGGGTCATAGAGTCAAAATAAGCACACATGTATTAGGGATA
Source organism: Thuja plicata (assembly GCA_018584345.1). NCBI lineage: Eukaryota > Viridiplantae > Streptophyta > Pinopsida > Cupressales > Cupressaceae > Thuja > Thuja plicata. The sequence continues at coordinate 1,143,142 of MU223972.1, read as the reverse complement.
ATTAATTGAAATATTAAAAAAACCTCAGATGGAATGCCTTACATACTATCCTCTCATCCTCACACCCCTGTATCAAATTCCTGCATAAACCCTAACCCTTTGCAATTACCTGCAAGATTTAAACTTTCCTTGAAAGCAACTCACAAATAATGATATAGCTACCTTATAACCAGTATACTCAAATTTCCTTACAAATTGAACATACAAGAACTAAGAGTAAATCCAAAAAGACATCATTGGTGTAAAAATGGAGATTCCATTGTATTTCATTAATATAAACTTGACATCAGTACATTCAAGGACTCAAAACCAAAGCTCAGACACAATTCAGAATTCTACTTTGCATTTTTTATTTTACCACCCCTTTAAGAATATTACAACTTGGTATTTATAGATATCCCTAGTCACCTTGGAATCCTTTTGGAAAATAAGGATGCAAAAAGCTTCAGATGACTAGGCTAGAGGACAAAATACATTTTATAGATGAGACAAAAATCAGGCAGAGGGAATAACAAATCTTTGTTACAAGCCATGTAATCTTTTTTCCTATGACCGCCTGAAAGCTTGATGCTGCTCCAAAGTTGATGGGTCCTTATCATCTGGAATATGTCCTCATAGTGATGCGGAATCCTTGATCTTGATTTGTTCACACAGCTCAACATCTTTGGTGCTCGTTGTCACTCTTATATTTACTACCATATGCTACCTGAGTGACCACACCATATTTGCTTACCCAAGTGGTAAACACCTCATCATCTAGCCAACTAAAATTGAGCACCTCATCCTTCTGGCTATTGAACTCCTCCCAATCAACATTGGCCTTCTCAATTTATGCTTCCTAGGATTCAAAAAATGCCTTGGCTTTATTTAGAATATCAATAGTTAGCACAAACTAGTCATTATTTCTGAATGTAATAATACTTTTTGCTCTGCTGGTTAGTGCTTCATTCAGTTGCCTTAGCCATAGGGCTTCATTCTTTATGTTCCCATCCATTTTGAACATATTGGGAAATATGTCATATCTATCCCTAGAGAACTCTCCTCTAAAAGTTTGTACTCTTTTGATGACCATGCTCTTCTTGGTGTCCAAGTTGACCATTGATTTGAGACATTTGTGGGTTCTTGTTAGAATAATGTCAATATTGTTTTGTTCCTTTCAGAGAGAGTAAAAGGATTTGACATGGGCTGCCTTCCCCTTCTAGTTATCAACTATTAGATCCCACTGCTCCTTTCCGTCATCATTACTATTCAATATGCTAGCAATCTTTTTTCCTAATAAATAGAGGTTGGCAAGGTTAACCTCACTAGCATATCTGTTGAGGTTGGAATATATTTGGTTAGAATGCCTTTTCTTCACCAATTCCTTAGCCCCTTTATATGTATAGGAGTCTTCAAGATCCCTCTTTCCCTCTCTTTCTAGCCTTGATCTTTCATTGATAAGCTTGTTCTTTTCAGCTTCAAACTCTGCTCTCTTAGCATCAATGGCCTCCTGGGTAGTTGGACTCAAAGGTGCAGGGGATGGGGGATAAGTCAGAAATGGACTAGATGAGGAGGGTTGGTGAGGCTCTTGAGCAATTACCCCTTGGGGCATTAATTGTACCTTTTACTTTCCTTCCAAAGCTGCTATTCTGTTATCTTTTAATAGGGACTTCACCCTTTCATCATTGTAGGGTTTGAGTACAAAATCATATTTTTTGTTCAGGCTATTATATTCCTCTTTCTCCTTCTTAGCCACTCTCAGGTTTAAATTGGCTGTTTGAAAGGCTAAGTTTGCTACCTCTGTACCTGAGGTGTCAGAAACTCTCTTGACAATGAGGTTTTTGGTCTCCTCAATCCCATCATCTTCCTTCACTCTTCTTTTCTCTTTCTTCTTTAATGACCAGATGGCCAATGCTGCATGGTCTTCACTAAACTGGGCACCAACTGATGTTCCAGCAATGTTCATTGGTTTTTCTTGCTTCCTGACAGCATCAAAAACTACTACATCTGCTAAGTCCCATTGAGGCAATATGAGGACTCCCTACTTATTAACCAATTCTCTACCCTCTTCAGGGGTGATCTTATCAAATTTGGAGACCATCTCCTGCTTGACCTCTTTCTCTATATCATCCTTAGCATAATGAGGCTAAGCCTCCTATAGCTTCTGACATTTATGATTGAATTCATCTATATGGCTTCTCCAAAAAAATTTGATGAATGCCCTAGTTTTGACAAAATTGTCATCTGACAAGAATTCATCACTGGCTAGCTTGGTAACAGGGTCTAATTCCTTACCCATGAATTCTGCCACTGTGAGGTCAGTTGTTGTATACCTAGGTGCCTCCATCATCGCTTTTTGTAACTCCTGGGTAGTAACAACAATTTCTCCATCATTCCTTAACTGAACCAATTGTGGAGCAGTGGCTTGGTCATCATAGTGCATAGGAGATTGGGAAGGAGAGTACAAATCACTCTCTTGTTCTTTTTACTCCACCTTTTGTCTCTTGGGAGAGGGAACTTCTTGAGTACTAGCACTTGCTAGCCTTATCCCTTTATGTTGAGGAGGTTTATCAACTTTGGGCATGATGGTTGTGTACCCTCTCCTTTTGTACACTACATAATCTCCAGGTGGAACTATTCTTCCTTTCTAAAGTTTGCTTAAAATAGCATGAGCCTTTTCTGGCTTAGATTCCATTATCCTCTACTTTTTCTCATTTAAGGTCTGCATTATTCCCTCAAATAAAGTCATTAAAGACTCAATTTTCTTGGACCATGGGGAGAATACCTTGAGAGGGTCATAAGTCTTATCAAAACTATGCACAAAGTCCAAAGACATTTTGTACACCATCCACTTCTCCTTTCTGATCTCCTGGTCACCTAGATCAAAAATATTTCTAATGATATCCTCTGGGTAGTTGAACTGATGCTCTAATGTCAGACATTTGGTTCTTTTTCTGAACATACCCATTATAAAGTCCTCATTATCTGCACACCTGGATACAGATGTTGCTAAGTGATAGGGCTCAAAGTACTTGTCAAATTGGGTCCACCCATTCTTGGTTATGATGAAATGGTGGGCTCTGGTGAGGGTAGGGAAAATTCTTCCCTTCATCTTTCCTACTAGAGCCTCCCCATGTAATCCACCCAATTGTCTTATGATCTCTGCAATTCCAATCTTGAGAGGGACTCTATAGGGAATCACATTAGGGGTTCCCCTGAATCCATAAACTCTAGTCACTGTAGAAACAGGGTACATAATTAGATCTCCCCAATTATGGGCAATCTTTAGTTTTGGAGAAAAATCCATAGGTCTCAAAAGCCTCACCATTTCATTGTGGAACCTAGCATTTTGATTGCATAACAGTGACCTAAGACTTGTTGCAAAAACCCTATCAAAGTAAACATAGCTAGCTTCTTTCATGTCCCATGAAAGATCAACACTCCACATCTGAATAGGCAACTCTTCATTACCCTAGAACTTAGTCAATTTCATTTCTTCCTCAAAGAAGTCTGCATTATTGGACAAGAAGATTTGCATCATGAGGGAATACCATCCCATTGGTTTCAGTATGTTGTTGTCATGGATTCCTGCCAAACCTTCATGCATTTGTTGTGCAATGTAAGGTGCAAAGTTGAAGACTATTGATAGGTGGGGATGCAGAATCTGATCCACCATGAGCATTATGTGGACATGCATTTTTACATCTTCATCTTCTCCCAAAACATGGCATAGGGCACTATACATTTTCCTGGCTTTGCCATTAAAGAAATCTAATTTGAATGGTTCTAGGGTTCTAGACCCTACTACAATCAAGTCACCTATTTGGTTGAAGTATCCCTTTAAAGCCTCATCTCTGTAATACTCCCTCTGAGTCTGGTATACCTCTTTAAAATATTCAAAGTCAATGTCATCCATATGTACTAAGGTATCACTCAACTTGAAGATTCTTCTAATCTCATCAGCTGAAATAGTCAACAAGACATTTCCCTGGGTATCCCTAATAACCCTGGACACTTTTTCATAAGTGTTTGCAATCAAAGTGAACAAATCACTATCCATAAACACCCCAGGTGCTATCAATTTTCCCATGTCTAACTCCCAAATGTTACAGTCTGGGGTAGGGGTGTCCCTTTGACTATATGCAGTTCTAAATAGGGTGAGACCTTTAAAACTGGTTTTGACATCTCTTGCCCATCTACCTGAATCATACAGGCCTTCTCCTACTTTGAGATGGGGATTCAATGGAACTATCCTCTTGATTTGGGTCGCATCACCTGTAGATCCCGACAACTATTGCAGCAAATCCTCCCTAACATTTCTCTTCTCATAGTCTACTTCTCCAGAAATTTCAATCCTAGGGGCCATTCTTAATCTAGGGATTTTTTGATCTGAATTCATATTTTAAGACAATAATTCTAAAAACCCTTTTGAACTACAAATCTTACTCATAACCTGAATGCTGGTGAATCAGAAAAGCTTACCTGTTCTACAAAGGTGTCATGTGGAGCTAATTACCTCTATAATTCTATTTTTTGCTCGAATGACTCTGGTGAATTATTGTGATTGCAGACTTAACCAATTTTACAGCTTCAATCAAATTAGTCATTCGAATTGAATTCAGCTGGAGTGTCCACACGTTCTACAATCAATTCGCAAGCTTCAATTTCATGGCTTAACGACTCTTTGAAACCTATTTTGACAACTTTGAATTTAAGCCGTAGATATTGAACATCATTTTCTTCATCTGACGGCTATCTTATTTTCATGGAAATTTTTTTTTATCTAGGACACATGTCAACACTGCTTAATCACATACCCTTTAGATTTTGAGCACTTTATCCTTAAGTGTTTAAGCTGACCATCAGATTCTTTTACACTTGCAACCTTATTAACATGACTTAAGCACCATACAGGACCCACATTTTGTGCCACGCGTCACCTAGACTTAATCGCTTTCCCATTAGATTTCATTCACTTTTCCCCTAAGTGATTAATCCAGCCGTTGATCTTTCCCATAGATGTTGCTCCTTTAACTCCACCTTTATGACCTCAGTTGGCCCCACTAGGACACGTGTCTCTACCGCTTAATGTCTTACTCTTTATATTTTGAGCACTTTATAGTTAAGCCATTAAGTTGACTGCTGGATGGGAAACAAGTTAACTGATCTTTAATTATCACCAGCTCAGAGTATCCGGGTCCACTAGCTGCCAGATGTCAACACCGCTTAATGGCTTGTCTAATAGATGTCAAGCATTTCACCTTTAAGCGTTTAAGTGGACCGTCGATTATTTCTTAGCTTGTCCACTATTTAGCTGAGAAGCTTTATGACTTTCATCCCCACCAAGGACACATGGAACCATGGCTTAATGGCTTAACCGATAGATTTTGATGGGTTTTGGATTAAGCTATTAAGCGGGCCATCCGATCAAAAAACATTTTATCACCACATAAGACAATGAAATAAAAGGCTTTTCTCAGTGGCATGACTTAGGAAATATTAAAGTGGTTAGAATAATACAACTTTATAACCCAACCCTTTTAACATGAATACATGACCTATGACAACTTAAGTGATTGAAAAAATAACGCGAAAATAGATCCCGCCAAGACACTTAGGGCATTTAGATTCAAACTCGAATAGGGTTATAACATATACTTGAGGGTTCAAGCATTTTTTAGCATTTTCAATTAGGTCAAAGGTAAGAATATATTTTGCAGAGGCATGAGAATAATTTTAACCATGAATTTGAATCCTTGGACACCATAGATGACTGGAGACCTCAAGAAATTTACAAGGCATAGTTGAAACATGAAATAGAACAAACACAAGGGACATTCATTTACATAGATTATCATACAAGAAGGACAAAGAGAGGTACATATTTTCGTAGAGATGATATGAGTATCAGAAGTGTAGAGTAGTCATTTAAGTTTTTTAGAATGGAAAGTATATTTATTATTGTGTACACTATCACACAATAACTAGTGCATCCCATGAAAATCTATATATAAGTAAATATAGTTGCATCAATAGCTAAATGAGGCAATGATAGCTACAGAAGGCTAATTTGCAGCCACAGTGTTGTAGAAAACATAAGAATAATGTCAAAGTATAGATCAGATGGATGAAACATAAAGATACATGGCATAAATATGAAGAGAAACATAGAAATGATATGGGAGAATGAAGAGCATATCACCACATCATTCTCATGAAATAATATGAAGCACAAGAAGATATGAAACCAAGGAGTAATATAATTGTACATGACTAGTAAAATAATTAAAATACCAACATCAATAGTGTTTCTATACTGATAGAGAGGATAATGTTATTATCAGATCAATCACAATATCAAAATATTAATTATACAAAAGAGTCTACTAATGTTTATCAAGAGAGTAAGTCTCCATCTTAGGACATGATACAAATAAATTAATAACAAGAATAAATTAATAACAAGAATGAAGGAAACATTTTTATCTTCAAGGGATTAATTTCATGACATAGCATTTTAGTCCAAGATTATAATCTACAACACAATCCCTAGAAACAATCATGTGATGTCTGAGGTAGCCATAGATGCAAAGTGTAACAAGGTGATGAGAAATGATGGATTCAAGCATCGTCAAAGCAACATAAGTAGATGTCATGCGATCTATTAAGGAAATGATACAAACATAGAGAATGCCCCATAATCAATGAACATAGTATTGATAAAATGCCATCATTAGTTGTAGAGCCATCATTATGGAATTCAGAGTAAGAAAAATTAGATCAAAGAGCAAGTAAATGATGCAAAGGAGTAAAGGTGGTTGTTAAAAAAAATAGATGTCATATTGATAGTGCTTAATAACGAGGTAAAAAGAGATCCTTTAAGGTGGATTAAAAGACATGATATATATATATATATATATA
>MU223972.1:1096486-1113747 GCA_018584345.1 Thuja plicata | reverse complement strand
TTCATGGCTAGATCAGGTCTAGTTTTGAAGATATTGAAAATTTTCGGTATTGAAAACAGGGTACAGAAACTTCGAGCTCAGTTTTGAAGGCTTTAGAGGCCCCGGATGAGGTCGAAACTTGGGCTCGTTGATACTTGCATGATTGACCCGTTGTAGAGTGCTTCGTGGCGTTTCTGAAATGGGGTTATAATAGTCAATCGGGTCAACTGGCGATGACTTATGGTCTCCGAAAGTTGGGCCACCTGAAATAGCAGAAAATAATTTTTCCTTCAAAATTTTTGGGTTTCAAAAGTTATTTTCAGCCGACTTTGATGTATTAAAATGAAAAATAAAATAATTCTAAGTTTGGTCGGCCGTAAGGGCTAAAATTCTAGAACCTTCTCGGGTGGTGGAAATTGCCTATATAAAGAAGGCTCGTAGTGTTGTCTTAGGCAGTTCGGGACAGTTCTGGGTAGATCAGAGTAATAATTCGAGGCTTTGTCCTACAGAATATTGTAAGTGAAATGCCGATGTGGCTTTGCATATTGTAATTCTGAAAGTTTGTAATTCCACATTTGTGGAGATAATAAGAAGCCCATTTTTCTGTTCTTGCAAATTGTTGTTGTTTCTTTGTTTCTGTTATGTGTTTGTGGCATTAAGGGGAGCACCCTTCATCAATACAAAATAGCTATTGATATTGAAAGAAATAGGAGAGCATCAGGAAAAATAGGAAAAAGGGAAGATAATAAACTTTGGAAAGAAAAAGGACCAGCCAACAAACTTGTGAAAGATGATGACATAGTAGATAAATTAGTGAGTTCAGTAAAAGACCTTGCTGTTAAAATGGATAAAAATGATAGGGGACGTTACCATCATAATAAATACTCAAACCAAAGGTTTGATATGAAGCCTAACCTAAGGGATTACCCATACAAAACCAACTGGAATAATGGTAAACTTGTCCCTGATGATCAAGAGAACCCAAAATCCAAGGAAACCCCTGATCCCCTAAAAAGGAATAGTAAAAATTATGTTGAAAACACTCCTTGGTGTGATGCCTTCAATATCCCACATTCTTCATATCAATGTGTGGTATCCCAAGCCTTATTTGATCAAATGGATGAGAGGGGTGAAAAAATGGGTGCAGGGAAAGAAGGCCCTTCCATTAACATGTTCACAGTGAAAAGAACTTATCCATGGTATTCAAGTGAAGATGAGCCTCTTGAGGATATGCTTGTTATAAGGGGGAGATACTTAGAGTATAAAAAATCTTTAGTTCCTAATTTAAATAATGAGGTTAATATTATATCACAAGCAACTGTAAATGTAGTAGGAAATGAAAAGCCACATTCTCATTTTAAAATTCCTACCAATGAAGAAAAAAGATCCTTGACTGTTGTAGCCATCAATCAAGCTGGAAGTGCATACAATTTGAGAAATAGGAGAGTGGAGCCAGATCAAGGTAAATCTATCCCTGTATATGTCAAAAAAAGATTCCCCTCAAGGTATTGTAGATCTTCTGTCAAAGAAAGCAAAGATAAAAATCCTGCAAGACAACCAGAACCTTTTTCTGATCATAATGAAAAGGAAGAAACAAAAGAGTATTAGGTAGCCAATGATAAAGCCAAGAAAGGTAGAATGATGGGTGATGTATCCTCTGAATTACCCTTGTTTGACATGAAACATTCCCTGAGTCAGATGAAAGTTTCAGTCCCACTGATGGAGATGCTAAAAATAAAAGAGCATAAAGAAGCTGCATTAGAACTTTTGAGAGGGATAAATGGTCTCCATGTCAAACTAAGAGGAAACATCCTCGAATTAAAATAATGAAAAGAAGGAAATTCCATCTATCAAGAAAAAAGAAGAATAGATGAAAGTAAAAGAGAAAAGAAAAGAAATTTCCAATATTTTCATTGGTAATGTAATTACTCAACAACCCTTGTCTGTTGATCCATTCAATGTCACTCTGGTTGTTAATAACTTCTTAATAAAGAATTGCATGATAGATTCTGGTGCTGCAACAACTGTAATGTGATATCATGTCATGAAGGAATTAGGCCTTCAAGTCACTACCCCTACTAGAAGTTGTAATGCAATGGATAATAGGGAAGTTCCTGTGGTAGGAATGTTGAAAGACATTGAAGTAAAAATTGCTTCTTTCCTAGAATCTACTTATAGGATGGACATAGTTGTTGTAGATACCAAGCCCTATTATGGTATGCTTCTATCAAGATAATGGGAAACAATAGTGGGTGGAAAAATGCACTTAGATTCATCCTATGAAATGATTCATGTAAATGGTAAAGAGGTCAAGTTGTACAGAGAACCTCATTCACCTATCATGGTGGAGATGGTTATGCTTGACCAATTGAATTGTTTTGTAGATATTGATATCAAAAAAATTTCTGTGAAAGAATTCAAGCCACAATTGAGAAATCCTGATCTAATTGTTGATGAATTGTTGTTGCAACAAGATGGACCATGGAAGATGTATTTTGATGGAGGATGATCAAAGGAAGGGTCAGGAAAAGGATTTTTATTTATTTCCCCATCAGGTATTACATTTAAATACTCTTTTATGTTAGCCTTTCATTGTACAAATAACATAGCTAAGTATGAAGCTTTAATATTGGGAATGGATATAGCCATTAAACATGGTATCAAATGTTTGAAAATTCATGGAGATTCCCAATTGATTATAGCTCAGATAAGGGAACTGTATGCTACCAAAGATGATAGACTACAGTTGTACAAGTACACAGTCTGGGATGGGTTAGAATTCTTTGATGCTTTTAATATCCTTTGGGTAGAAAGGTCAAATAACATAATGGTAGACTTTCTTGCTAATGTTTCCCTAAAAAATAATGATGTTACCCTTACTAGCATATCTATGGTAGAAGTAAAAAATATAATAGAAGTCCCTGATAATATCTATAACTAGAAAGTGTTTGAGGATGATGATGACATCCTTAGATTTATCCAGTGTGTGGATCAATCTGATGGCCAAAAAATTGACTATGAATCTCTGGTAGAAGTTGTAGATGGAAAGGAATATATTTATGATCTAGAAGTTATTCAGCTACCTACTAATCATATTAACAAAGGATTAGTTGAATTGGAGGGAATGTTTAGTATAAATGATAATTATATGTCCCAGAAGTCCAATGCAAAAGTAGGATATTTGGAAGAAATAAACCTAGGATCTAAGACATCTCCTCAGATGGTCTATATTGGTAAAAAAAGGATAGGAATGTGAGATGGAATCTGATAAGGTTGCTAAAAAATTATAAATTTTTTTTTGCCTGGTCTTATGAAGATCTTAAAGCTTATAGGAAAGACCTGTTCCAACATGACATCCCACTTAAAGAAGATGTGAAACCATTTAGGAAAAAACAAAGACCTATCAATCCATTGTTAGGTACTAAAATGAAGATGGAATTGATAAAGTTGAGGGATGTAGGAATAATTAAACCTATCAGACATTCATCATGGGTTTCTAGTTTGGTCCCTGTGAGAAAGAAGAATGGGGATATAATATTATGTGTTAACTTTAGAAACCTGAATGTAGCCTCATTGAAAGACAACTATGGATTACGTAATATGGAGGCTATGTTACACAAGGTCACTAGATGTGATCTATTGTCTATGATGGATGGTTTCTCAGGGTACAATCAGGTGCTGGTCAAAAAATCTAAACAAGTCAAGACAATATTTACCACTCCTTGGGGTACTTATGTGTATGCTCGCATGCGATTTGATTTAAAAAATGTTGGTGCAACTTTTCAGAGGGCCATGGATGTAGTATTCAAGGATCTCATAGATTTTCTCATGGTAGTTTATCAGGATGACTTAACAGCCTTTTCAAAGAAAGAAAAAGATCACTGTAACCACTCGGAGAAGGTTATGATCAAAGAATTGGAATATGGGGTATCATTGAACCCAAAGAAGTGGCACTTTTCTATCACTAAAGGAAAATTTTAGGTCACATAGTGTCCAAGGAAGGAGTAAGAATAGATCTAGAAAGAGTTGAGGCTATTTAGAAGGTACTTTCTCCTAAAAACTTGAAAGGCATACAATCATTTTGGGGATAGATCAATTTCATCAGGAGATTTATTGAAAATTTTGCAAAACTAGTCAAGCCCATAGTCAAGTTACTAAAAATGGATGTGAAATTTGAAGGGGACCAAGAGGCACAATCAGGTTTTGAGAAGATAAAATAATCCATCCAAGAAGCCCATGTCTTAGTATCTCCTAACTATGCCAAACCTTTCTCTTTATTCACATTTTCTTCTTTTCATATTATTGTTGTTGTCATGTTGCATAAAGATGATGAGGGATTTGAACATCCCAAAGAATTTTTTTGCAAATATTTATAGTCAACTAAGTCAAATTATTAGTTGATGGGAAAATAGGCTTATGCCTTGATAAAAGTAGTCAAGGCTTTCAGGCCTTGTCTAGTATGTTCAAAAGTAAATGCATATGTTCCTCATGCTGGTGTAAAAGACATTTTTGTCCATAATGAGGTAAGATAAAAGAGATGTAAATGGACAAAAAAAGTCCAAGAATTTGATTTGGAGATTCATATTACAAAGCTAGTGAGAGGACTAGGCTTGGAAAAATTGATGACAGAAGAAAATTTGGACTTAGTTCAAGTAAACAGTGTTTCTACTTGTGAGAATTTTGTTACAAGTATTGAAATGCAGCCATGGTATACCGACATTGTTTATTTTCTTAAAAAGGCTATTTTCTTAGGAAATTTGAAAGATAACCAAAGGATAAGCCTAAGGTTACATGATCATAAATATTTTCTTTTGCATGGTGATTTATATTAGAAAAATAGGGATGGGGTATTGTTGTTATGTCTTGATAAAGGAAAATCTGAAAAAATCTTGAAAGACATGCATGCTCGGATGTGTGGAGGACATTACTCTGCCAGATCAACATCTCACTAAATTATAAGGGTAGGCTATTATTTACCTTGTTTATTTCAAGATACTCATGCCTTTGTCAGAAAGTTTGAACCCTGCCATAGATTCTCCACTAAGATGAAGTTTTCAGGAGCTTTGTTTTTTAATCCCATAGTTGCAGAGGCCCCTTTTGCTATGTGGGCAATGGATTTCATTTGAGAATTTGCTGAAAAATCAAGTTGGGGGCATAGTTGGATTCTACTGGTGACTGACTATTTTACCAAATGGGTGGAGGAAATTCTAACTAAAAAGGCTACAAGTGGAGTTGTTATTGTATTTCTGATGAACAATGTGATCACTAGAGTTGGTGTACCAACCAAGCTAGTAATGGACAATGCCATGTGATTTAAATGTAAAGAGTTTGTTGATTTCCATTCAGATAGGGGAATTGTCATTTCTTACTCATCCCCTTACCATCCACAGGCTAATGGGAAAGAAGAATCAAGTAACAAAAGTATTCTGTAAATTTTGAAGAAGACCCTAGAGAGTAATAAGAGATCCTAGCATGCAAAGTTGAAACTTGCCTTATGGGCAGAGAGAATCACTATCAAGAAAGCCATAGGAAAATCTCCTTTTGAACTAGTTTATGGTGTTCAGTCAAGAATACTTGTTATTAATTTACTTCCAATTTATAAGTTCATCTAGGATGAAGAGATTGAGGTTTCTGAACCTATGCAAGAGAGAATGGTGCAGCTAGTAGAGCTTGATGAAATGAGGAGAGATATTTAGAGGGAGAAAATCAAACTACAACAGAGGATGAAATACCTTTTTGACAAAAGGGCACATGAAAGAAAATTCTTGCCTGGTGATTTTGTATTACAATAGAATGCCAAGGCTGAAGACAAAGGAAAACATAAAAAGTTTGAATCATTATAGTTAGGGCCTTTTGTTATCTCTTGAATTTTTGGAAAGGATTAATATATCCTCAAGAGTATGAATGATGAAGAACACAAATTGTGAGTCCATGGACAATTCCTAAAAAATTTCTTCAATTAAATCTTTTTTCCATGCATAGTAGTTGTATCTTATGTACACGTGTTTTTCCTTTTGTTGTGTGTTTCCTTCTATTGTGTATTTCTTTCCATGTTGTGTTTTTACTTTCAATAATTGGTTAGTACAGTTTTGGTCTACATTCCAAGAGATCTATTATTCTTTATGTAAACTTGCATTTAATCATCCTCAGAGAGAACCACTGTTGGTTATATTTATGGTTTTCAAAACATGCTAGTAAATTTTTGGTTCCTAGTGGTTATTCTTGGTCGAAAATGACAAAATCTTGACCAAAGTTGTCAAAATTCTATGTAAATTGTCATTTCCAAGCCTAGAAGCTCAAGAAGTGTCAAAAAACCCTATATCCTAGGTCAGTCTTCATATGTATTCAAGAAAAAACCCTAAATGTTCTTGGCTAAGTTCTATTTTGAAGTTACTTTATCGGGTAACTTATATCTTTTATCCCATGTGTGTATTTTCATGTTTAAAGGTGGTCACAAAGTCTCTTCAAGTATTAAGAATACTCCATTTCCTCTCAAGACTTGGAAAAATTCTTTGGTCATGCTACCGCAAATAGAAATGAATATGCTTATCATATTGGGAGATTTAACGTTGACAGTTGATCTTTAGAATGATCCTATGGTAGTGGGGAAGTCTCCATTTAAATGGGTTAGTTAAGAAGTCTTTCTGCAACTTTGAAATCCTTTGGTTGTGAAGTCTCACAAAGTTCACCAGAGTTAAGATGTGGTTGTTGAATATAATTAGTTGTGAGATCTCATAAGGTATCAATGGTTAAGTTAAAGATCATGAGACTTAGCGACATCCGTCTGATTCAGTATTAATCTTGTGGCCAACGTGAAGTTGCTAATAAAAGTCAAAAATTCAAAGAGGATTCAGCGATTCAGTGGTGGTGATTAAGTTTGAGATGCATGTCCAAGTTGTTTAGAAATCCAAAGGTGGTCACAAAGTCTCGGAAGAGTTTTCCATAGTACATAAATATTTTGATATTAAACACTAATGGTCAATTTAAAAAAAAGATCTAATGGCTTGCATTTAATCTTGTGAAGAAACCAAAGTTAAGGAAGTCTTTGAGCCACTTTAGTTTCACTCAGTTTCCAAGTCTCTAAATAGAATCATGGTTAAGTCGAGGTAAAATTGTAGTTGTAAAGTTCAAATGAATGAATCTTGACTATAGATCAAGTAAAGATTGGAAGCTTGGCATTAAGTCACTGAAAGAAGTTAAAAATTCATAAATTATTCAAACATCAAGAGACAAGCATAAGATTGAGACCCGTGCTTAAGTTATGCAGAGATCCTATGGTTGTCACATAATATCTGAGGAAAATCAAGGATAATAAATTTATTGGGCAACAAAGAGATAAGTTGTGGCCGCAGAATCTTGTAACAAATTAGGGTTAAAGATGAAGGTTATGAGATTTAGTGATAACCTTTAGATTAACTCTGATCTAACATTGGTCGTGTAGTCTATAAGTAAATTCATAGAAAGCCAAATCTTTGAGTGACTTTGATTTTATATAGTCACATAATATCTTAACGGATAATGGTTTAAGTGAGATAAAGACTTGGTAATTTGAAATGATCTTGACCATTGATGGAGAAGAAAATCTTGTGGTGTGCTTTAAGTCTCACAATGAAACCTTGGTTAAGGTTAACTCTTAGTGATGAGGAGCCAAATCAGTCGCGTGGTAACCAAATAAACTTGAGTAAGAGAAAGGTAAAAGGTAAGGTTTTCATCCACGCCATGATGTGTAATGGCTGGCCAATAAAAAAAAAAGGTTATGAATTTTTTTTTCAAAGTACGTTGAGTTGTAATAATTCAAGCCAACCAGATTTAATGGTGTATTCAAAATTGATCACCTTTCAACCTTGGATGCCATGGCTAGGTAAAAAATTGATTTTAATGCATGCAAGAGTAATGATGGAAGTGACTAACTATAATTTTCATGATTTAAAATCAAATGGTGCATTGATTTCCCATGAATAAGTAAGTGTTGTCATGTTCATTTCAAATTACCACACTTTCAGAATCTAGAGTGAAGAGTTGCATAGTTTCAAGAGTTTTCAGAGAAAGAGAATTGTATGAATTTTAGAGGCAAATTGCATTCAAGAGCTATTTTTTTAGAAAAATAGAGTTGTTTCCATCAGAATTCAGAAAGCACAGAATATGAGCAGGTCAGTTATGAGTGGGGCTTCGACCAGTAGGGAAAGTACGGAAGATGAGGAAGATTAAAAAGGAAAAAGAAACTTTTCATAGGAATTCATGACCATATTTCCTGGTTCTAGCCAAAATAAAAAGGTGAGTGACGACTTCCTTGGCGATGATATATCATTTATTAGATCTTCTAAGACTCCTAGCTCATCTGGTTATTCACTTTTCAATTATTTCTACAACAATAATGAACAATTTGTTCCCATTTCAAACCTATGGCCTTGTGGGCTAGCCATGTTGATAGTACAAGATGTGTTCATAGATGTGGATTTAATACTCAAGCTGGCCATTAGATATGATTCCATATCCAAAAGCATCAAGAAAGATGATGGAAATACCTTAGTTTCCCTAGATAGATAATATTTTATGAAGCCTTTTAATCTATATTACCCATGTGCAACGGAGATTAACTTGAAAGATTTAGAAGATATATATGTTAGGGAATCCTTTACAGTGTCTAGATTGATTCAGGTTCATGTACCCAAAAATATGAAGAATTACATAGAATTCATGCTAGGTACTTCACCCTACTTCTACAAAGATCTCAATTTTATATAAGGTACATTTCCTATGTATTGTGTAGAGTGTTAGGAGTGGATAGGGGTGCCGAGAGAATAAGTTCTAGACATTTTGATGATGGTCATGGATTTGCAAAGTCCGCATGTAGGCACAGATTATGACTACATCCAGTATGTTATAGATGCAATGCACCAAGGGTTTATGGACATTCAAAAGAAGGAAAAGGTTCCTAAATTCATGCATTACTCTTTGTTAATGCATCTAATTTTTTATTACAATTTCCATATCATGGATATGAACAATTTGAGACCTAAAAGGCTCCACCAAGGACAAAACAACCCTATACAGTATTTGTTGAAAGTATGGAATTATACAGAAAGGAAGAATGAGTTTTGTGGATTCCAGAATTGGATGGTGCATCCACTTCTCAAGTGTTTTGGAGTCAACAGGACTAGGTCTCCAACCAAGGTATTACAGTTTTTGAGACCTTGTAAATTCGTAGATAAATTTCTAGGAGACCATAATTGGGGGGATTTTCATTATGAAAGGAACTTTACCCTGATCAAAGTTTATGGATGCACTCACTAACCATATATTCTTCCATTTCAAGTGCCACCAAGGATAGTTGTCATGTGGAATTTATCTGGTAGTTGATGTTAACAGATAAGGAGCACCTGGCTCCGCATAGAAAAGGGATTTTCACTCCCTGATAATTAAAAGTTTACAAATTTACAATTGGTAAGAGGGCCCTAAATTCTGTCAACAATTGGTTAAATCATTATAGGATGAGTGTATCCCTGTATAGGTATGTTGACACAAAAGGTTTTATTATGAGTGCAAACAATCTTTTGACACCAACTATTCCCAATACAAAATAACACGAACATTGTATGGAAGAGGACCTTATAAGGAATATGTTGGATGATGAAGAGATCACTAATAGAGTAGACATGTTAAATGAATTGATGGATTTGGAAAGCCAAGTCAAGAGGAAAGGGATTCCCTTTGGAGGTTACTTCCCTGATGTGCCATATTTTCAAAGGTTAGACAAAATGATAGAATCATATCATACATTGTGTAAAAAACTTGAGGACCTAATTAAGGACAAATATAGAGGGCATAAGAAGAACTCTTCATTAGAATATGAAAATGACAGTGATGAATAATATTAAGTTCCTAGCCTACTTCCCATGAATAAACCACATATCATAGAACAAGATGCAGAAGAAAATGATGTGGTGGATCTAACAAAAGAACTTGATACTGAAGTCACAGATGAGCCCCCATTCAAGAAACATAAAGTACAACTAGGGGACAAAGTTTATGTCAGAAAACAAGGAAAGAAGAGGGATCAAATAGGTTCTCTGATCATTGGTGATAGACCCTATGACCATCAATTGAGGAAAAGCATTAGAGAAGTGAAAAACTTCTAAAAGGATGATGAAGATGAAATTGAATTGCCTCTTCAGTTATGCGAAGATGAAAGATTGCTGCATCAGGAGCAATTCTTAAGTGATGATGACTTTATAAAAATAAAGGAGTTAAAAAAATTTCTGATTTGGAAGAAGAAGCAACAAGTTGCATCACAAATACAAATTACTGAAAGTAATCCACCATCCAATGATGCATTGCAAGCCATTCAGGATTATGATCTAGAGATAGAGGACATCACATCTGAAGAGGCTAGAAAACTAGTAAAGGACAGTGGCTTGTTACTAGTACTAGGCTAGGATCTTGCATGAACCTTCATTAGTGACCAAATAAAAAGGAAACCTAATATCAATTTGTCATCAGAAACACAGGGTGGTGATATGATCAAGGGATTTGGATATAATCCAAAATCCAAAGCTTTAGCAATGTGGATTTTAGCTCCAAAAAATCAGAAGCCTTCTTTGATTAATATAAAGGAAAAGATGGATGGTGATAAGATTATTTGGTCCATTCAAAATACATGAGATTTAGAAATATCTCAGGTTCTTACTCATTTCTATCGTCTAAATTAGGCTAAAGTTGAACAAATGTCACCAAGGTATGAAAAATTGTCCAATGAATCAAGCGCTATAGTGAAGGACAAAGAGTTAGGCTAGATACAGATTAGTGCACTAGAAAAACTCATGGCCAAAGTGACTAAAAGGTTAGAAGACATGCTTGAGGTAGTGCCTACTTCCCCCAAGTAGGTTGCAGATATATAAGTTCAAACTAAGGAAGCAGGGGCTGTCACAAAAATAGAGAAAGTAATCAGAGAGCATAACAAGGTTATCTTGAAAGCCCTGATGCTGATTTTATAGCATAGGATTAGTGTCCTTAAAGATAACGTTGACTTAGTACATAATGCATATAGAAAATTTCCTGACCTACAGGTAGAGGAAAATTATTATGTGTCAACCTTAAGTCCTTATTTTTCAACATGGTCAGTAAGGGCCTAACTTTTTGAAAGGTTAGGATCCTTCCAGCCTCATAGAGAAGACCTCCCAGAGATTGTGTGCCAAGTAGGAGAAGAAATTTACCAGATTAGTGCTATCCTATATTTTTTAAAAGGTAAGGTAAATCAGATAGAGGCCAGAACTAATATGTTTGGCCCTAAGTTTAATATGTTCATTCCTCAGATAAAATGGGAGGATGATAAAGTTAAACCAATGGAAGCGTGGAAAAGTGATTTTGACACCTTTCTTCCTAGTCGAGAGGCATTCATTTCAGATAATTGTAGCTTGGAGTTGGAAAGGTTCAACAAGATCTTACATGAAGCTTTTAAGGCTGAAATAGACTTCAAAAGGTTTGTAACTAATGTTAAGATGATAACATATGTCATATGGGAGTGGAAAAAGACACAACTATAGAACACTCAAAGCTTCAATTGGCCTTCAAAGGCAGAGGTAACAACATGGAATATTCTTACCAAACCCAAGAAGAAGAAAATTGCAGCAATTGACCTTGACATATTTGATGAAGAAGACACTTGGCACCTGAGATCTAAGCACATGGAGGATAATTATCTTCAAGACTAGTGTAATTTATCTTAAAATGGCAGTCACTAGGTCTCGTTACAACTACATGAAGTTATCCAGAATATAAACAGACAACGGTGCCAACTATTGAAGAGTAGAGATCAAATCTATTTGTCAACAAATTTTTTCTTCCCACTGTTCATAAATATAACTGTAATTTTTGTCCTTTAGTAACAGTTAGGGTTAGCCTAGCCATCTGAAGCTTTTTGCATCCTTGATTCTTAATGATTCAAAGATGGCTAATTCTTCCTATAAATAGCATGTAACTAAATATTGTAAGACATGGTAAATTCAAAACTGTGAGGCAGGTTTTTCAATTGTGTCTAAGTTTCCAACAGGTTCTTAGTCTATTTGAATATATTGAATCAGAATACTATTAATAAAATACAATGGAATATCCATTTTCAGATCTCTAATGTCTTTTTTCATTTATATTCAGCTATTGTATGTTTAATTTGAAAGGCATTATAAATATACAAGTTATAAGATAACTATTTTTTATTTGTGAGTTTCTTTCAAGGAGAGTTGAAATCTTGCAAATAGTTCTAGAGGGTTACGGTTTTGTGCAAGAATTTTATATAGAGGTGTGAGAGTGAGAGGATAGTCTTTAAGGCATTCTATCTAGGATTTTATTTGTGTTCTAATTAATTTTCTTTTTTGAATGTATGTTTCATTATGACTCTCTGCCCGGGATTAGGCACTGGTCAAGTTTTTGACAAGTAGTTCTTATCGTCAATCAATCAATTCCAAACAAATCTTTTACTTATGATATTAATAAAATATGTGTCTAGTTAATCGTATTGATAAATACATTTCATTATGGTGATTCCTTAAAGAGAGAATCAGTAGGTTATCCTTCCTAAGTCTAAGTACTATGAAAAGAAGAAGGATGGATGTCCTTATTACACTGATAATTTCTCTGGTTAAGTTCATAACTTGGTTTATTAAGCTCTACATAAGGTTAATGATGCTAATACAAAGGTTATGTTCTCAACTGTTGTAGCTTAAAATAAGAAGTGAATCATTTTTCAACTGATAGGTTTAGTGAGAACCAGTGATTTGTGAAAGGTATACCCGCCTGGGTTTGTGGAACCTGAAGTGTAGAAGGAATATATCCTTTGTAATTAGCCTTTTCCCTGTATGAATATGGAATTGGGAATCTGAGAGCCAAGCTTGAATAGCTACGTTGTGATTCTACAAGAAAAGTAAGAACACAGAGCACTGAGTTTTTTGAAATGTAACTGTGCTAAAACATAATTGGGACTTGTTAGCTGTGAAATTAATATAAATTATTTAATAGAACTGAAGCATCAAATCTAGAAGGTAAAAAGGTGTCAAATCCCAAGGGTTTTTACCAATGTTTGAGCTGAAATAGAAAGTGATGCAAGGGATACCGTGTCTTCCACAGTTGCTACACAGAGATAAAATGGTTTCCACCATGCAGAGAGAAACTCCATGTGCCTTTCGCAAACCCTACAACCTGATGGCGAAACAATGTATTGCAATGCCCATTCACAATTCCCATAAACTGAACAAACCCGACGCCCAATTAAATGGGGTTGATAAAAAACCTAGAATATGAAATCATATTCCACCTATTGGGTGGGAAGATTTTTCTGCCCATTTTGCGGCCAAAATCAGATTTTGGGGTCTAAAACAAAATTTTTATATTAGCGAACAAAATGACAGATTTATGGAAAAACTGGAAGTTCCACACCCAACTCCGCCTCAATTATAGTAACCAATCGGGGCCTAAATAAAAAGTGGATCTAAATATACCAATTTTTAAAATCTATTGGACTCTTGATCTCGTGAGAATATTTTCGTTGTCATAAACAAAACTATTGGTTACAATTAATATTTTTTCCTGGAACAAAAATAACATTGTTAGTGTTAGTTTTCTTTGCATATCTCTATAAAGAGTTAGTTTTCTCTGATCTCACAAGCTAAATACATATTCTCAATGAATAAATGGTGCATTACATTTACATGAAAACACTCATATTTTTAATGCATTTTTTTTTCAAAATACTCCACATGTATTAAGGATCGGTTTTAACTTACTACTAAAACAAAGATAGATCCACTATAATTTTTTTCTAAATGAGGCAGGTGTGGAGAGCTTCGCTTGAGGAGATTGACAGAAGAGGGATAGGAAAGGAACTCACTTCAGAGATTATGGTGGGGGGCCCTCTAAGTATGTAGGCAGAAGGACGAGTTGGATCTGCAACCACTAAAAAAGGTATCAGTCGCAAGGAGTAGGTTAGCAAAGGATACCAGAGAAGTTTTCTCGCTTAAGGCACAACCCTGAAAGAAGTTTTACTGTTGAAGGGTGCAAGGGTGAAGGTTAGGACCTGATTAAACCAAAGGGTTAGTGGAAACACAATGTTAAAAATGGTCTCAGGGATCTAAGGCTCGGGGAATAAACCATAATTTGATTCCCTTTTTTCCTACCACCATTCAATCATCGATTGACAAAGAAATCCTGGTCTCAACTGAATTAGAATATTCACAATCAGAGGTAAAAAAATTTGGTGAGGTAATTTTCAATGGTTTTCAAAAATGTTATCTGGAAATTTGCCCCATATCAACAAAAAGGATTAAGATTCATTGCGAAATGGATAGCCAAGGACCATGATTTAGGGCAGGAGAGGGGCAAATCTAGTTTAAGCAAAGAAACCATTGTTGGAAAAGGAAGTTGTTGAGATAGAGAAAGAGGAGAAATCTCCTAGGGATCTGGAGGAAGATCAACATATCCCCTCCAAAGGGTTTAGAAATGAACATCATGTAGAAATGAATGTCTCTTTATCAGAGGAAACTCTACATGGCATAAATTGCTTTCTACAACAACAAGAAATTATCTGTACATTCTGGGAAACCATTATATCCCTTTCAAATTTTAAGAAATGGGTTTTTCAAAATTGGTAGGGTATTCTTCATATTTAATCCATAGATGAGGTTTTGGGATTTAATATAGTTATTTATAATTCAAAGGAATCTAGCAATTCAACATTCAAACAGAAAGGGTGGTTTCTAGGAAACATAGGTTTACATATACAAAGTTGAAGTCTGAATTTCGATAGAAAAAAACATTCAATCAAATTAATTCCAATGAGGATTTCTCTGATTAATCTCCCTAATGAATATAGAGAGGAAAACATTTTATAAATGTTTGGGAACAAATTAGGCATATATTTGCATCATACCATATAAGAAGGGTCCACAAGCCCAAAGATTTTCCTTTTTATGAATATGGAGAAAGAACTACCAAACTCAATCAAAATCATCTCAAAGTATCAAAATCTGGAGCATGAACCAGTTGGGAGGGTTAAAGCCTGACTCTCCCAAGTGAACAATGGTTTTGATGAATTAGAAGGGGACCCATGTTGTAAATATTTTTGGTATTATCAAGAAATGCAGACGATGAAAGGTATCGAGGATCAAACAAAGATATTTAAGCTATTTCCAGAGATGGAATACCTAGCAACTACTCTACAAGATTTAAACAAAGTGAGTAGGAGTTTTGAAGGAGACACATTTCATGAAAGGATCAAACTGATGCTTTGGATTCTATATTGGAAATTCACCTTATAGTTTTTCAAACAAAGTCTACAACTAATTTCATTTCTCCTTAAATTTATGAAAATAATACATTAGTAGTACCAATTGAGGGTAAGATTGATTTTAGGGAAAGGTTAGAGATCATAGATAAGGTTTAGAAACACAAGGGATCCATTCAGGAAAAATCAGCATCTCCATATTGTAATGGTCTAGACATAAGATTAGTTATGAGCTACATAGAATTGATCGAGGTGGGGTCTAGCCAAAACAATGTTACAACTCGAGATCAACCTAAAAATGATGGGATATTTTATATTGAGAATTATCCTTCTATATTTCATCATAGATTTGTCCAAAGTCTCCTTATCTAATGGCGGAGAGAAGTCCAAGAAAACATTATCATAGATATTGCAGATTAGGTTCTTGCAGAAGAGCCGAGGATTATTGTTACAACGCATACATCAGAACCTAAAAATCTTTCTACAAGTGATTTTTTTTAAAAATTCAAATATTTACCTAAAGGGAAGATACATAGAGATTGGAAGGACTAATGCACCATACCCAACGCTAGTAGGGAATTAAATTGTAGAGTTATAGTTTAAGGAAACAAGACATAGTCCATAGGAAACGGGTTGTGCTTGTATTACAATCTGTGATGAGCACAAGAAAGATGAAGACATCTTACAAATTAAACTCAATGAAATGATGAAGTTAGCCAAGGATAGTATCAAAGGAAAATGACATCTTATGGTTCTGAAAAATTGCGTAAACAAGAAAGACATGTGTTCAGTTAGTAATGTTGAGGCGATGTTTGGAGAATCAAAGTTCGACAATAATTCCTCAAGGAGTAGTAATAATGGGATTAGAAAATCAGTTAGGATGTTGGAAAAAGAAAAGGTGGGTAAATCCCAATCCAGATGTTCTTTCCAAGATGAAAATGAAGGAAAGGGACTAGGAGGCTGAACAAAGAATTTCGTGCTATCAAAATTAAAGAAGGTACATCTTCTCTAAATCAATGAATAAGGAGAGAGACAAAGGGTATAGATGGAAATGATAATAATCATAGGGAACCCAATGGGGTAGAAGACAAAAGCCTAATGATATCTTCTAAGCTATAGGTAGATTATGATTTTTTGGAATATCAAAGAACCCAATTAGTTTAAAAGCAGAAAACATAGAGGGTGTATGCACCCTAAAATGGCTGCCTAGACTTTGGGCCCCATTTCTCAATTTACCATTTTATCAAATTTTTGAATCAATGCTTTGAAATATTTTCAAATCAAATCAATTTCCTTGATCAAATTGTAATTAATTCAATTATTTCAATATTTCTTAAGGTTTGATCATTTTTATTTAATTAAAAGATTTAATCTCCCTTTTAATTAAATAAAATTCCTTTTATTTAATTAAAAGATTTAATCTCCCTTTAATTAAATAAAATTCATCTTATTTAATTAAAGTAAATTTCTCTCTTTTAATTAAATAATATTCCCCTTATTTAATTAAATTTAATTCCTCTCATTTAATTAAATAAAATTCTTCTAATTTATTTAATTGAAAGAAAACCCCTCTTTTAAATAAATAAATAAAAATCCCCACTTAAACCAGTTTATTCGTTGAAAAAGGAAATAAATTAAATTAAATTAAATAAAAATCCATTTTTCATCACATCTTCCTAAGTGGTTGGTTTTTGCCTCTTAATCTCAACCATTGATTATTTCTTTTTGCTTCTTAATCTCAACCGTTCACTTTCCTATATAAGTAAATCTCTCCTTCTCATTTTCATATTAGAGTTTTTAGTATTGTTATGTTGCAGGTTTGGAGAGCAATTTTGGAGGAGCATTTGAGCATTTGAGCTTGGATATTGCAACTTCTCTCTTCTGGTCTCATTTCTTCTTGCATTCATGGCTATTCATATAGATTAGAATCATGTTTATTTCCATAGATTAATCTTGCATTTGCATTTCCTTTCATAGATTAATATGCATTGTTATCATTTAGATTAATTTC
>MU223972.1:1027430-1063514 GCA_018584345.1 Thuja plicata | reverse complement strand
GATATTGCAACTTCTCTCTTCTTGTCTCACTCCTTCTTGCATTCATGGCTATTCATATAGATTAGAATCATGTTTATTTCCATAGATTAATCTTGCATTTGCATTTCCTTTCATAGATTAATATGCACTATTATCATTTCGATTAATTTCCTTTTATGCATTGAAATCATATAGATTAGATCTCATTTCATGCATTCGAATCTCTTGTTTCATGGTGTATTTGCAATAGACACAACTAGGTCTATCTGAGGGCCTTCATTTTACATTTTTACACATCCATGACTAGAGAGCTATGGATCGATATTTGAGGCCTCATTCTTGAGCAAACTTGAATAAAATGATTCATAGAAGTGTGACAACATTTATGCACACAGAGGGCTCTATGCCTGTGACTTTTGTAGAAAGGCTATTGGACTCATAGTACACAGATGGAGAAGAAAGAATTGTAGGCCTAGAGGGATTGATATTTTACAATCATATAGGCCCAAACTCATCATTGGATATCATCCCATAGCCTAAGCTACACATGAGTGTTCTAGGTTCTCCCCAACTAAATTGTTTAAATATCAACCTTGGGCTACAAAGATCCAAATCAAATAAAATTTCCCCAGATTATATAGAGAATAAAAGAGTTGGGAGAGGGTGGAAATTATTGTCAGCCCTAATATTAGAGGACAAGGAAGAGTTTGATCAACATAAAATCATGACATATATACAAGTAGGGAAGGGGAAGTTCCTTCCCAAGTTGCAATGAAGATCATTTATTGGAATGTTAGGGGCCGAAACACCCCTAACCAACATCGTTTGATAAAACAATGTATCTCAACCTTCAAAGAAGATATAGTAATCTTAGAGGAAACAAAAATGAGCTCAGACCTAATGATAAAATTTTCAAGGGCTTACGTAGTTGGTTAGTAGAATTAGAAGAGGCAATCAGATCCTTGGAGGGATTACCATATTGTGAAATCCAATAAGGGTGGCTTTTACAAAGCTAGAGGGTAGACCTAATGGGATTGCGAGAGACATCAAAAATATTTTATTCCAATATAAAATTCACTATTGGAAATGTATATGACCCAACTTTTTCCAAGAAGAACCTTTATGTCTAGGATGAAATCAGTGACGAACTCCGTGGATAGGATGATAGGAATTTGTGTTAAGGGGAGATTTCAATGCTATAGTCTACTTATGAGATAAGAATGTGGGGATTCAGAGGGAATCAAAAACCCAACTAGATTTTAAAAACTCGATATCCAAAGAAAGTCTTTCTAAAATACAGCTCTAAAATGACATCTACACTTGGAACAATAGGAGGAAGGTGTTCAACAAAATTTTAGAAAAATTGGACAGATTATTTTTCAAACATGATTTGTCTTCATTTCCATTTGATCTCAAAGATTCAATCTCACCCACATCAGGATATGATCATTTTCCTATTCAGTTAGATATTAGAGGTGAAGATAAGCCATGGCTGATTCCCTTCAAGTTTGAGAATATGTGGAGGGAGGATAAGGAATTTTCAGCACGTATTGATCAATGGTGGAAAGTGAGAAAGGCTTACGGGTCAAATTTTTACTTCTTTTTATCCAAAGTAAAAGATATCAAGCACAACCTATTGGAGTGGAATGGAAATCACTCCAAAAACATCTTTTCTACTAAAATGGAGATTGAAAAAAAATCTCTTACCTTAATGACACTATCATTCAGAAAGGTACGAATATAGATTTGTACATCAAGGAAAAGGAACTCCTTAGAGACTATGAAGACATTTTGTCAAAGGAGAAGACATATTGGAGGAAAAAATATAGAGAGACTTGGCTAAAAGAGGGGGAAAAGAACACAGTTCTTCTATAATAACACCATATAAAGAAGAAGCACTAAGAGAATACACAAGATCATCTCAGCAAGGGGGAAATCCTTAGAGGATCCAAAGGAAATATCAGCACAAATTGTGGAATACTATACCAAACTATTAAACAATCTTGATGGATCTCATTTACAGTCACAATGGTTGTTAAGAGAGGACATTCCCACATTGATTTCTCAAGAGGACAACAAGATGCTAATGGAAATAATTACAAAGGTAGAATTACACAATAATCTTGATCAAATGTTTCTAGACAAAGCCCAAAGCCGAGATGGATTTCCTATAGACCTTATGGCAAGAAATATTGTCAATTAGTGTCAAAACACTTAAGACATTCTGAGTTGACCCAAGTGGGCAGTATCACTCAAGTGACAGTATGACTTGAGTGAAAGTATGACCCGAGTAAAGATGTGGACCTGAGTGACAGTTATGAGGTCGACATAGTATATATTGTTATATATTATTTTGTAAATTGCAAGCCAACTTTCAGTGTTGTATATTTGCATATGATATATATGCAAGATAACTTGTTTTATCAATTGAGTAGCAAGTTTTATAAAGATGAATAAATGTGTAGAAGACATGAAAAATAGATTAACTAAGTGCAGAAGAATTTTGGACAACAGAGACTTATCTATCACTATCAGGTGATCAATTACATTCAAAGGATCATTATCAACAATTACAGTTGCACAGAGTAGATTAACAACTTATTTATTCTCACAGGTGGATCAGAAAAATCCTTTAACAAGGTGGACCTAACAGTCCTTTCTCTAAATTTCTTAACAGAGTTGCACTACATTCTGTATTGTAATAAATCCTTTAACGAGGTGGACCTAACAAGTCCTTTATTTTCTCCTAATAGGGAAGACCATCAGAAGTGGTCATTGTAAGCTTTAAGTAGCTAAATTTATACTGTAGTACTAAATCTTGTGGGTATCATCCCCACCCTAGTTTTACTTTCTTTGGAAGGTTTCTGGGTAACCAAATAATGTGTTATGAGTTATGTGTTCTTTACTTTCATTTCTATCCATATTATCATTTAAGTTAATTGTGGATTAAGTTTTATTGATTCCTGATTCACCCCCCCCCCTCTCAGTCACTGGACACACTATATATTTCAAAAAATTGGTATCGAAGCTCTAGTTCTCTTATCAGAAGTCTGATAGCTTGAGAAAAGTTCAAAAAGGATGGAAACCTATAGACTGGAGAAAGCCATTGAGAATGAGAAGGTAAATCTTAATGTAGCCATGGATCAGGTTAAGAAAGAAAAGGAGCTTCTCTCTCTCTCTAAAATGAAAAAAATAACAAGCAGTACAGATGAATGAGAAGAACTATATAGAAGAAAGTATTGAAGAAATATGCAAAGATAGAAGCTCAGAAGAAGCTGATGTAGCCATTGAAGACCTATTTTTAAATAATCTCAATTTACATGAAGAAATAAGAAAAATGAAAAGAGAACAAGAAATCCATTCAATCCGGATATGTGAAGTCATAGAACATAAGAACAAAGTAGAAGATGACAAGAATACAACACAAGAAGACAAAAGATTGCTGAGTACAAGGCTAGAAGAAAAAGACAATGAAATCCATCACATATCTACTCAGCAAACTGATTTGGTAAATCTGTGTGCTAAAAATATGTCACACTTCTATGAGTCATTGTATTCAAGATTGCTCAAGAATGAGGTCTTGAATGGTGACTCATAGCTCTCTATTCATGGAGTGCAAGGGTTTTTTATGGAGGCCATCAGATTGACCTAGTTTGTGCCAATGCAAGTACACCATAAAATGAGAGATTCAAACAGGAAAAAAAAGAGTGCTAGTCTCCATGATAATCAAGTATGCCTTCAAATAAAAGTTATACTATATGATAACAATGAAAAAAAAAGAAATTAATCTATATGATAAAAATGCATGATTATTCTATGAAAGGAAATACAAATGAAAGATTAATCTATGAAAGGAAACATGAATCTAATCTAATATGTAAGTGGAAAATTAATTTAAATAGATTGCCATGGGGCCTGAAAGAAAAATACAAGAAGAGAGAAGTTGCAATAGCCAAGCTCAAGTGCTCAAAATCTCCTCCAAAATTGCTCTCCAAACCTACAGCATAATGTAATAACATGAAAGCTTCCTTCTTGATTATTAATTATTGATTATCCAAATGAGAAGGAGATGTTTTCCTTATAAAGAGCAATGGACGGTGGATATTAAGAGGTAAAAAGAAATGAGCAATGGTGGAGATTTAATCTTTGTTAATCCATGTGCTCACATCTTCAAAAGGCAAAATCAAAGGCTATGACTAAGAGACAAAAATCCCACCACTTAGAAAGATGTGTAGAAGAAGGAACTTTATTTATTTTTATTTAATTTATTTTCTTTTTCAAGAAAAAGGGATTTAAGTGGGGGTTTTATTTAATTAAAAGATGGATTTTCTTTTAATTAAATAAGATTATTTAATTTAATTAAAAGGGATATTTTAATTAAATGAGATAATATTATTTAATTAAGAGAGATTTTAGTTAAATAAGATAAGATAATCTAATTAAAAAGGAATTTTAATTAAATAAGATTATTTTATTTAATAAAAAGGAATTATTTTCTATTAATTAAATAAGATAATTGATTCAATAATCAAACCTTAGGAAATATTGAAATAATTGAATTAATTACAATTTGATCAAGGAAATTGATTTGAAGTAAAATGTTGCAAAGCATTGATTCAAGAATTTGATAAATTGATAAATGGGGGTGCATAGTTTAGGCGACCATTTTAGGGTGCATACATTTGCCCCTCTTTGACTAATGTGTGATCTTTGTGTTCATTATGGGAACACATATAGTCAAATAATGCAATTGAAGTGTGAGATCAATTTGGGATCACAAAACAACCCAGACATGTGATCTTTATGGGAACACATTAGGACAAAGATAAGTTGATTGAAAAAGACAAGGTCAACACCCCTATAAATAGGTAATTGACATGTCCAAGATAAGAATCTCAGGAAAGGTTTCCCCAAGCGGAGCACTTGATAGGATTGATAAAGCTAAATCAAGGATTGAAGTTTGATAAGTACTGCCCCTCGTGATCGAAATTGAAATGAGATAGAGGAGAAATAATAAATTGATAAATTTGATCAAATCAAACTAAAGATAAGGTTCTTGATGTAAGATGATAGATATAAGGATCACAAAACCAAGGTAGATCATCAGGCACAAAATATTATGCCCCGAGGTTGAGTTAGAAGAAAAGAAGTGGGGTGAAAGCGAATGGAAGATAGAAGTTTGGAAGAGGTGGAAATAAATGGAGAGAAGAAAGAGAATTTGCCTTAAGAAAGAGAATGCCCCAAAATTAATCAACTGTTTAAGATAGAAAATTTTGATTGAGATCACAAAAGAAGATAAGGAAATGAAGATCAAAACGTGATCACATTTGATTAAGAGTCCACAAGAAAGATGAAGGAAACCCTCTCAAACTCATAATGCAGCCTAAAATGAAAACTAACATGAAGTCAAACAATGCACGATATATGAAAATGAAAAGGTGTACTTGCAATAGAGAAACTGTAACATAGGACTTTGTGTTCATCATTCATTAGAGAATGTTAAGGAACTTATTTTCATCATTGGGCCATTATTAACGGACATCAGAAAATCACCCAATCATCACTAGTCACAAGTGCAACTATGAAGATATGAATGTGATTTATATCGGATTGGAATGTGGAAAGATTGTAACATAAGCATCAAAGACATAAAGGTCAAGATGACTATGACGTTAGCTTACCCAATTTAATGTAGCAAAACCACGCTTGCATGAAGGCATAGAGGCCAGGATGACTAGAAAAATGGTTGTGCAAAAATAGTCAAGGATAAAGCAGGAAAAAAATAAAAACATGCCCCATGCCCCAATTCCTCTAGCTAAGCATCCCGAAGAGACTTATTATACAAGGACACTCAAAAAAAATCAATAACAGTCAGCACACAAAGAAAAGATCATGACATAACTCAAGCATTAAGTGTTGTGTTTAAAAATTTAAGTGTTAACTGATACTGAGTTTCGAGGATAAGTATTGAATGCTTGCAAGCAGGTAAGATAACATGATGAAATGGGGTAAGACCAAACAGATAAGTGTTGAAAAACACTCAATGTCAAGGGTTGTATTGAAAAATACAATTGGGTTGGTGTTGAAAAACATAGTTTGTGAGATGTCCTGAAGACTAACGCATCCAAGAGACCAAAGCTAACACAGTTATGCCCCCTAGACAAAGACAAAGACCAATTCTAGACCAAGGTGACAAGGACAAGACATGATGGAGAATGACTAAGTGTTGTGGACATGCACTAATAAATAGGGGAGAAAAGGCCTCAAGTAGCACCCGTTTCCAAGTTTTCACCACTTGTATTTTATTACAATTTTTTCTCTTTCATTTTTGTCATTTTTTTTTTAAGACTTTTTATAATTTTTATGAATTTTTGCTACCAAGGCGCCTGTTTTTAGGTTTTCACCAAGGCACCTTTTCTATTTTTTTTTTTGAATTTTTGAATTTTATTTTTATTTTTTTGTATTTGTGGAATATATAATTTTTTTGAGATACATCAAAGCGCCTATTGCTAGGTTTTCACTATGATAATCATTTTTTCAGGACATTTTCTAATTTTTAGAATTTTTGACAATATATCATTTTTAGATTTTTTCAAGATCAATAATTATGTACAAAGGATGTCCCGAGATAGAATGGGCATCAAACTCCCAAGAAAGATCACATTGCGCAGTCCCAATGTTTTAGCAAGGTAGAGGACAGGAGGGATTAGCAAGCTGGTGGAAGAGATGGAAGACATGAGAATGAAGGGAAGAAATCTTCAAAGGCAAACTCCTCAAGAGTACCCAAGCTAGGGAAAAAATATCATGTAAAACACATTTGGAAAAGAAATGAAAGGCCAACATAGGATAAGTTTAAAAAGCATAATGCAAGAGAAAGAAAGGATGTAGTCCAAAGGAGTAGACATTTCAAGAGGCTTCATAGCACCATGTTTTACTTTATATTTTTTAGATCAAGAGAAAACAAGAAAAGGATAGTGATAGGAAAAAATGAATGGAGGAAGATAGACATGAAGGATAAACATGAAATGAATGAATGAAAGATCATCGTAAGATAGCTCACAAGATAGCTCACATGTTCGTGTATAGATCAACATTGTCAAGCTCAAAGAGAGAATACAGAATGGATGAAATATGTAGAAAGACTACGCATGATTCCTGATTGCTAGGTTTTCATCACGGTACCTATCCAAAGCGCTACAAGGGAGTGGTTTTCGCTATACGATGAAATTATTTCTTTTTTTTTAATTCTTTTTTAATATTTTTTTTTAAGTTTTGGAAGAAGGCAAGCTTTTTAGATAATGCTCATTGAAAGGATATACCATGATATTCCAAGGACTCAAAATGACATACTCAAAAATGCTGATAGGGAAAGGAAGATGAAAGAGAAAAATGGAGGATAATGTTTTATGCAAAGCGAGTGAGGTTGGAAGATAGGAGGAATAGACAAATGAGGAAAAAGGATAAAAGGTAGAAGGATAGTGAATGGAAGGATTGTGAAAGGGTAGACAAAAAGGAAGGCAAGATCAACATCAATACACACCTTGAAGGGTGGTGAGAGGATGGAGGAAATGTGAATGAAGGAATACGGGAAGGAATATGGTGAATGGATAACAGAGGTTATGGTTTAGGAACATGGAATGAAAGAATATTTTTGGAAGAAGATGAAGTGGAAGGCTTTGGAAGCTTGAATGTCAACTTCACTTGTTTCTCAACATGAGACTCTTTTAAGAGATACTTTGGAATCCAATAGTCATAGACTTTTCATTTATTTTTGATAATTTAGAGAGAATATCTTCAATGATGGATTTTGGAACCCACACTTGTCCTGTAATTTTCTTCTTAGATATCTCTTTTGACTTTATGACCCCATGTCAATTAGAGGAGACATTGTGATATTCCTATTTCGATGGATTCTTGTATTGCTTCTTTTTCTTGTATTGAACATTCAAGTTTCTTCCAAAAGACTTGGGACTTCTGGAGGAAGAAGAAGAATATGGCTGGTTTAGATGGGTGGATGGATGAAAAGGATTCAAGGGTATGAATCTATGTTGATCTTGAGGAAAGATAGGAGATGGAGGGACATAAGGACCCAAGATGGATGATGAATTAGAAGGGTTAGGAGGGGAAAGTGAAGGGACATAAGGACCCAAGATGGAAGGAAAATGTGAAGCCCTTAGTATTGGTGGAGGAGGTCCAAGGATGGACGTAGAAGACGCAAAAGGATAATCAATAAGTTCATCGACATGTATATGACAACCAAGGGCATCTGAACCTTTAGAGTGAGCATCAGGATTTTCAATAGGATCGTGAACATCTTGAATAGGAGAACCTTATTTGATAGGATTATTCAAAGCTTGAAAAGACTTAGGAAGAGTAGAAAGTGTAAGCGAATATGGAGTCGTAGAACAAGAAGATGGAGGACTTTAACCTTGACAAGCTTTTTTGGATAGCATAATCACATAATTTTCCTCTTGATTTCCAATAGGCTTAATATTGAAAGTAACAACACCATTTTTAATAACCTCAATGGAAGTATAATCTTTGGAAAGTGTAAGTGGGGTAAGGTTATTTTTATTGTCAATAAGCTCAACGGTGTTAGTAGTAACTTGATCTTGCTTAGGAGAAGACTTAAGACATGGTGGAATGAATGAGAAAGGGAGTGCAAGATCAAAAGAACTATGAAACGGATAAGAGACATCATGAAAAGGATTGGATGACATGGAGGTTTCTTGATCTTGATCTTTCTTTATGTTCCTTTCTTTATCATTTTAGAGTCCTCTGGACATGGAGCCACTTCTCAGGACAAGGAAAAATGTTGGAATTGTATGGGAGACTTGGGAAGAGATGGGGAAGGATTAGCTAAAGTAGGAGTTATAGCATATAAAGGCTTAGGCTCTTTACGTTTAGCATTATTGAAAGTATTTGCAACCAAGTGAAGGTTAGCTTGAGTTTCTTTAAGAGGTAGTCCTCGAGGACAACTATAGGAAATCACATGAAAAGCGTTAGAACCTTTGTTGGATGAAGGATATGTGAAAGATTTGAAAAACTTGGAGACTTTAGGAGAAGTATGAGTTATGGAGGAAGCAGAGGATGGAAGGGAATCATCACAAAACAAAGGTTCATCATTAGCATGATCTTGCTTGAGAGTGTAATTTATTTTTTTTAGCATGAGAACACTTAGAGGAGAGATTCTTATAGTATTTACATTTATAATCAGCATGGAAAGATTTCTCTTCCTCAATAGAAGTAAATGTATCATCCAGGTATTGTTCACAAAAATCATCAAAGTCTCTTTCAAAATCAGTCATATGGATCACAATCACAATCCATCCAATGTGATAACCCATTACCAGTAAGCATGAGCACACGACTAGGAGGATTCTTAGGAATAGAGGTGTCATATGTATCACTACATTGTCCATCATCAAAGTCATCAAGGATGGGCATGTCACTCTTCGTGGAAGAGGCATCACAAGGATTTTCACATTGCTTGTTATGGTATGTCTTGTGAAGAGAAGTAAGACTCTTGGGAGAAGTAGAAGAAGAATGCGATCGTGGAGAAGAGGAAAGTGAAGACCAAGTGGAGGAAGAAGATTTGGATGATGACGAAAGATGAGAAGACTTAGAAGATGAAAGATTTTTGGAAGAAGGATGTCATGACAAGATAATGCGTATGATCCTAGCAAATGCATCTGATTCAATCTATTTTTTTTCTATTTTTATCATAAATTTATTACCCATGCGATTTTTGGAGGAATAATACTCTTCGAATTGAGCAATGAGTTCAAGATCATCTATTTTAAAGAGAGGTTCCATAACAAGATAGTTGAAATTCATGGTTCTAGAAGAGGAGGAATCAAGCATGGGAGTGACAGAAGAGATGAATAGAAGAAGGTAGAGTAGATAATAAGAGGAAAAGAAACAAGATTATGTGAATAACTTAGGAAGAAGAGGAAGAATAGAAAGGATGGAAATGGGAGACTAGGAAGACATGGGAGATGTGGAAGAAAGAAGAGAAAGAGTCATTTTGTGCAACTTGATATCATTTATATTTATTTGGATGTTGAGAAATATGTCATAGCACTTTTGGGGAGATCTATTGAAGTTTTCATCACACTGTTTTGGAAAAGAAGATAAAGTTTCGCGCGAGGGAAGGAAACAAAACTCAGTTTTTATCCATTTTACTTGATCAACTAGATGCATTAATAGATTTTATCATGAATCTAGTACACAAGACAAGAATCAGGGAATCCGAGAAAGAAAACTTCTTCAAACAATATTCAAGGGACAAAGCAACCACTAGTAGAATTTGGGCAATAAATGACCAGGTGACTAAAACTTTTAGTCACGTGACTAAAAATGATCATGTTCTACCATTTTTTTGTAATTTACAAATATAAATAACTAAATAAATGACCCATTTGGTCATCCGGTAAAATCACAACTAAAATGACTAAATAAATGACCAATTTGGTCATCAGGTAAAATGACTAAATAAATGATCATATAAATGACTAAATAAATGACTAACTAATTAGTCACCCTTATACTAAAAATTACGAAATGAATGATTAATACTCCTTTACATATTAACATTTGATAATATCATATACTTATATTCTTATAATTTGCATTTCACCAGTAATGTGTTTGCCAAAAGACTTATTGTGCAAACATTATTCCAACCACTATTTGTCACTAGTTTGTCCCATTTTCCATGTATAAGATAAAAGTCAAATTCTTTCCTTTTTACATCCAAATGAAACCCTCAAACTTTATTAGATAACAAAAGAGGCCCCGTGTGATTTCTAAGGAATTTGACACTAGAGGATTCATACACTACTACATGAAGAGGTATTTTAAGATGTTTTATTAAGACAAAATTAAAATTTTGTCTTAAATATTTAAGTTATTATTGTAATTATTATAATGAAAAAGGAAATTATTACTATTGTCTCAAATTAAAACTAAAGACATAAAATCCATGCATTTGAGGAGGGAAGGAGGAAGAGAGGAAGTAAATTTTTGGAGAAAAATAAGGAGATTTCAAACAAAAATTTCATGGACTGGACAAAGATTGTTAATTTGAGTACTTTCCAAAACCCGTCTGGTTAGGTCTTGCACATCACAGAAAACCCTCAAACAGACTAACTTGATCTTCTTAGAGAAACTTCCATCGACACCGCCTTCAAAGGGGATTTGACCAGTTTTCTCTTCTGCAAACTCTATGAGGAGAGCTCACAGAACATGGTGAGTAAAATATTTGGTTTAAATATAACTGTCACGACAGACACAAGCCTCCAATGCTTCTATTTCACCATTCTGTATGTGGCAGGTCTGTTGCATGACTGTGACCTTAAGAATGATAATATAGCTGCCTGCTCCTTTGACTTGATATTACAGGTCGAGGGTTTGAGTAACCATGGGTACTTGGTTTTGATCTACACGACAGTAAACTCTGCTATGATTTTCCTCAGAATCTGTGCTTGATCTTTTTGGAAATATTTTGATCGACAAGGCCTGCAAAAGGGATTTGGCTAGATTGCACTCATGCACTCTTTGCAAGGAGAGTGCTCAGATAGTTGTAAGATACTGAGGTTTATATTTCCTTTTTCATTGATTTTTCCTTTTGCATACGACACTTTTACACAAAGTTTATTCCATTATGATGTAATGATTTAAAATTTTCCAATCGTTGGATAACGTGCAAGATAGCTTGGGGTTTCATCTTAGAAAAGTTGAACTGGGTATTATGATAAGATTTTCTTGAGTTTATTGGATTCAAATATAATAATTTAAATCCTTAAATTTGTGAGTTGCGCCATTGAACATTGAGGCATTGCTAGATTTATTATTAATGGAGTCAGATTTGTATTCTGGTAGTGGAATTTATTATGAACATCTTGGACCTTGAATGACACATGGATAGACAAATAAAATTTCTCCAATATTTAGAATGGAACACAAAGACAGACAAATAAATTATCTTTCATTTATAGTGAAAATTTGTTTGTAATCAATATTTTACAAAATTTGAATCTTTACATAGGAATACCAAAATTATAGAAGTTTGTACCAAAAAATTTCTACCAAATATCTTCAAATATCATGCGAAGAATTCTGTCATGCACACCATTTTCAAATTTAGGGACCATACCCCAAGTACTTGGAGATTTCCAGACATGTAGTTGTACATTCTTAGAAAAGGTTTTGGGGTTTCAGGGGAATTCTTGAGTGTAGTAGGATTAACAATATAGGCACTGCAGTTCGGCTAGGAATATTGGGTTTGCCTGCAGCAACCATAAATTTCTGCCATTGACTATGACCATTTTGGGCTTATGGGTGTATGTTATTTCATCCATCTTTCTTTTGGTAGAGCTTTCTTATGCTGTCACAGAAGACAGGGGACTGGAAGAGGATAATTTTACTAGCTTAGCAAAGCATACTTTGGGAGATAATATGAAATTCTTGGTGTAGTGGTTTTGCAATTTTGAACCATGCCCTTTTGGTTGCGTACACTGTTGGCCTGGCTTCCATTGTTCAGATATGGATGCCCTTTTTTTCCTCTTTAGTGGCTTTTGATGCCTGTCATACTTGGGGGGCTTATAGGATTAGCATCCTTTAAGGTAATTGATTGTGTGAATAAGGTTTTTTGTGCTCTTATTGTCACATCTATTGCTGCACTTGTGGGAGTGGGAGTATTTGTAAAGAGACACTATGTAGTACATTTTTTCAAACATTTAGTGTGGGTTATAGATGTTCTTATACCTTTTGTCCCTGTAGATGTGCTCACACTATGGTTTCATGTCATAACAATCTTTTTGGAAACTCCTCTAGGAAGAGCCTGGGAAACAAATTGACTCAATCAGCCATAGAAAGTGACAACGCTGGAAGTAAAAAATATATTTCGTGTGTTGAAACTACACACTTGTCTAAGTCATTCGAAATCAGGATAAGCATTAATGGTAGGCCTTTTTCTAGGTCCTCCCACTTTTATTTCAGTCTTCCTCCACAAATTTTTTGTAGCAACACATTTATTTCAGTTTGTCCTCCTGAAAAATGTACATCGTGGTATATTTTTTCTTGTATTTCTTATGTGAAGAGATATCATATAATTTATTAGTATATTACTCTCAAATTCAATAATCTTTAGAGATAACTTTAAAAAAAAAGTAATGTCATAAAATCAATCTAAAATGACTATATAGTTAATTTGGCAAGCATTCAAACAACTATTTGATTGTTTAAAACTCCTCTTGTTGCACGTAACCCTTTTACATTTACCACAGCTGATTGATGTTGTTAAGGTATTGAGTTTATGAATGAAAGAAAGAAGCATGTTCTATCTCTCTATAGGCATAAGAAGATGGGCTACTTTCCATTGCAATCATTAACTTGTAGAATGGTTACATTGCAGGAGTTAATTACATTTTATTTCACATGGCCTACATTTTTTCTATTTTCCTTTAAATACTTTTATCAAAATTTTACTAGTTTTGGTAATATTGTGTTGCTAGGATTGATATTTTTGATAAATTATATTATAGTTTATCACAAAGAAAGCCTCAATCTTATAGATAAATAGTTATACAAGATTATCAATGCTTGAAAAAAAAATTTGTCCATACAGAGTGGGAGGACATATATCACCTTTATCGATATCACCCATGAATAATTTCATGTTAAGGCCAATGAACTGGACATCCATGACAATCTAATCAAGAGTTGGTGTCACAACATTTTGAGCATAATCAGACTGATAATATAATGAATTTTAGAAGTAATCCATCTAGGTGGTGGGTCAGGCATACCTTTTTTGTCGTACCATAATGAAAACAATTTTTGAAGATTTAGATCTCGCCATCAAGAAGAATATCTTCTCTACACCAATGGTGAATATTAGAAAAACCTGGAGAGGATTAATTCCTTCTATTTAAATTGAAGAACTTCCTCCAGTTGCTACCAGATAAAAAGTTTGAATTTCATTAATCAGAAATTCTCATCTCCACACTGAGGAGATCATTAATAACTTCATATGTCACAAAAGCGATTGCTATAGATGGCACTACCTGCAAGATCAGTATGCACAATGAAATTTTTTTCTATATCAGATAACATAAATTTAGCAATGATGAAATACTAGCCTCATCCTGCAATTATTTTAACCTGAAAGGAGATAAATATAGACATTTTCTTTTAAGTTTTTAAGATTAAACGGTATTAAAGGACATATGAAAATGTGTTTAAATAGGAATTGATTTTTCCATATAACACATTAGCACTTCTAGTGACATACATCCGTGGTGTGGTTTCTCTAGGGAGTTTTTCACCATCATTTTGGCATTAATTTTCTTTGGAGGTTTGATTAATCTATAATATTAGAATCATGTTTACATCTTGGATGTCACAGAAGCAGATAACTCCCACCGCTATTGATGAATTATCCATATGCAACTACTAGTGTTCTTTAATAAGAATAGAATCTCAATTTCCTAGGGTTGTATTTATTATTTTGAAGGAGAATGAATTTTTTAATATTTAGTTGCATATAGCCTCATGCATAATTTGTGAAAGCATGACCGAGCTTGTCAGTCCAAGCAAGTGAAACAATGTTGTATACTCTATTTTTAACATTTATACCCAATTTTCTTATTCTCTGTAGGGCCCCAAGCAAGTGGAATATTTTTATATCTTATAAGACTTTATCCACCTCCTTTAACACATTCATTCCAGAATTTGTAGGTGGGTATTCATTTTTTTTCCATGCGATAGATTTAGATCCTAGAATTGTGCACCATTAACAGTAGGGCGTACATTATGAGTATTCCATTTATTTATGTTAGAGAAGGATCTGACTTAAATTCTGGTTGAATTATCTAACATATGTGTGTGCCTCTCTTTACCATTTTTAGTCTTAAAATGACCAAGTTTTAAGATATTGTTTCCTTATTGAGGAAAAGTTTGATCGGTTTTTCCACTAGTAGTATTTGAATATTGAAAATGTTTGATTTTTGTTTTAGTGGATTTTACTTTAAGTCAATTGGAATCTCATTTATGTGTCTTACTATCTTGATGTATATAGGTAGATAATTGTTTTTGTGTCTTGAGAAGGTTAATTGTAGATAGGAGTTTGGGTTTGATATCACCTTCAAGACAATTTTTTTCTCTCTAGCACATTTTGTCCCCCTTGACATAGGGCTTTTATATTTCATTTTATACCTCCATGTTATCGCATCTTATAATTGTGTGTAGGGGAAACCTACTATAGGATTTTACACTTCAGAGCACTAAACTGGTTTGATCCAAGCATTCTTCACCTTTTGGAAGTTTGACTACAATCCCTCTTTGACTGTAGTATTCTACAAGGTTTTCTCTCTTCTTAACCCAACTCATTGCTTCAAATCAAGAGCTTTGTCTTTTGCCCTACACATTTTTTGAGTTAATGTTTGTCCTGATATTGTAAATTTTGACCTTTCACAGTGAAGGATCTTCATAAGAAACTGTGTCAAATTAGTACTCCATATAATTTATAAATTACCAATGAATTTCAGAATATTTGGCTCATTCAAATGATTCAAGCCACATTCTATTGTAGAGCTAACCATGAAGGCTGCAACTTTACATATTTATTTGTATTAGCCTAATAGATGCTATATTATAATTTCTTTAAGAGGATATTTCTTGAATCCACCAACAAACCCACAGATTATGGTCTCATATTTTCAGTAGATAATAATTTATTAGTATATTACTCTGAAATTCAACAATCTTTGGAGCTAACTTAAAAACAAAGTAATGTCATAAGTCAATCTAAAATAAGAGTATAGTTTGGCAAGTATTCAAACAACTATGTGATTGTTTAAAACTCCTCTTGTTGCACGTAACCCTTTTACATTTTCCACTGTTGATTGATGTTGTTAAGGTATTGAGTTTATGAACGAAAAAAAGAACCATGTCCTATCTCTCTATAGACATACAAATATTTGATACTTTAAATTGCAATCATTAACTTATAGAATGGTTACACTACATGAGATAATTACATTTTATTTCACATGGCCTACATTTTTTTTTAATAAATTTTTTTATCAAAATTTTACTAGTTTTGGTAATATTGTGTTGATAGGCTTATATTTTTTATAAATTATATTATAGTTTAGGACAAATTAATCCTCAATATTATAGATAAACAGTTATAAAAGATTATCAATGCTTTCATTGTCCATATGATTACTAGTTTTTAAGTAGGGGAATATATTTCTTGCAAGTACAAATAGGAAGTTACAAATTTTATTCATTTATTATGTTGTTAAACTACCAATTAATTTTCAGCATCTTACTGAACTAGATTGCAATAGCAGTTTTGCAATCTGATATAAATTATATCTGCAGTTGTTGTGTTTGTATTTGTGTCCAAAAAATTACTTATCTGATGACATTTCAATATATCAAAGCCTCTATAGTTGATGAAAATACATAGTAACCTCTGAAAGTTGAATAATGATTGGGTTGAAACTGAGTGGCTAAAAAAGTAGATCCATTTCCAACAAAGCTATTATCCATCTATATTTTTCCATTAAATGAAATTGAGGATTTCTGTAACTCTTCCTTGGAAACAATAATGACCCTCTGATTTTATCTTGAAGGGACAAATGGTACTAAAATATAAAAGGGTTTCTAATATTTTCCTGTGATCTTTTGGGTAAATGAGATATTTACAACAATTGTCTACAGTGATGCTTTGATCCAATAGGAACAGTTTATTTCAATTCATGAGAATTGTTTCCAGTTTGAAGGCTTGAACAATGATGTCAAAAATAAAGAAAATACGAGATGCACATTTAAAAATTGTTTGTTGAATTGTAACTTGTTTATTGATTTGAGATGCCTATCAAAATTGTAAAAGCGTACCCCACTTTTTTGTAAACTAAAGATTAAATCTCTATGCCATATACAGATAAAATAAATTTCAATATTTATTTGGCTCACTATAATAAGCATCTCATCTATATCATAAATATTAGAATGCAATTTAAATTGCCTTGTGGTAATTTAGATAATGAAATATATTTACAATGTACATAGATTAAATTTATTTTTCTACTAGACACAATAACTAGATAAGTTGTGTCTTGGTTCTCATGTTCCCATGAATGTTTAAATGTGCATTATCAATGTTATGAATGTCATTGAACTCTGTGGCATGCTTGCATTACCACTATCACAAGACATTATTAGCTGATATCAATGTTCTTTGATGAATTTTCCTTTAGATAGTGAAAAGTTCACTGCCCCCTATTGTTCCTTATAATTGTTTTTGCATTGACTCTTTCTCACTGCCTTTGATAGTGAATATCATTGTTTTGTATCTTGTATTAACTACCATCCTCATGACATTAATTTTGTGCATTCTGATTTATCCATGAAAATTAACAAATCTATGATCTTTTAGCCATCTGCATTCTCAAGTAGTGCTGCTAAATTCTCACATATTTCCAACCACACAGAAAAGAGTGAACTCAACCTTCCAAGGCTTTCTAGAAATCATTGCAACCTGATGCATTTGGTTAAAACTAATTCGTGCAGAGAAGATAAGCCATCCACGTTCTCAAGCAGAGCTGTTAAATTCTCACATCCTTCCAACCACAGAAAATTAAGTGCACTCAACCTTCCAAGGCTTTCTGGAAATCGCTGCAGCCTGATGCATCCACTTATTTGTAACATTTGCAGAGAAGATAAGTTGTCCACTTTCTCAGGCAGAGCTGTTAAATTCTCACATCCTTGCAACCACAGAAAATTCAGTGTACTCAACCTTCCAAGGCTTTCTGGCAGTCGCTGCAGCCTGATGCATTTGGCTAAATCTAACACTTGCAGAGAAGATAATCCATCCAGGTTTGTAGGAAGAGCTGTTAAATTCTCACATCCTTGCAACAGCAAAAAATTCAGTGCACTCAACCTTCCAAGGCTTTCTGGTGGTTGCTGCAGCTTGATGCATCCACTTAATTATAACTTTTGCAGAGAAGATAAGCCACCATTAAGGTAGAATTTGCCTTTTTATATTTCTCTATTACCATTAAAATTTGATTGACCTCAAACTTGTTGCAAAAGGAAGCTATGACATTGCTCCAACTTCCTATGGACTCATATTTAGCATTTTAATCAACACGGGCTCGGTTGAAGGTAAAAGCCAGTCAAAAACCACAAAAAATATAGTTTCTTCAATTCAGGTTTGCAAAGTTCTATCACAAATTTCTTCGTGAAGTTATATTTCACCTTATAATCCCTTTCTTTTACATTAGAGTAATGCATGTTATGTGGCTAGCAAATTTATTTGTAATCTCTTCACTCTGTTGACATGAAAAAAAAAGAACAAACTTCCTTATTTTTACGAATATAGTATGATTTTTTCCCCTCAGTTTGAGCTATCTAAATTCTAGGGTAATTGAATTCTATTTACAATTTTTCCATTGTTGTGTAAATGTAATGATACCATGGTTTCCTTTACTTATACACCTCGTTAGTCTTTTCAGCATCTCCATCATAAGTAGGAAATATTAAAAATAATTGCTCAGTCATAGAAGTCAGCAAGAGAGTGATATGTCAATAACTAGATATAAAAATTCCTATTATCTTTTGTAACGGTTAGGATCATGGCATCTGACTCAAGAAAGCTACTTTGGAACTATTATTTGTTTTGTGGGACTGACAACTGACCAATGACTGAATTAATGACATTAGATTCCACAATCCATTAATGACAAAAA
Organism: Thuja plicata; assembly: GCA_018584345.1. NCBI lineage: Eukaryota > Viridiplantae > Streptophyta > Pinopsida > Cupressales > Cupressaceae > Thuja > Thuja plicata. The sequence continues at coordinate 1,044,771 of MU223972.1, read as the reverse complement.
ATTGACAGTGCCAAGTTAGTATAGTTAAATGAAAGATATTGATATCTCAATCCTAATATTGATGTAGGTAAATACTGATGCCATCTATTTCTTCAAGGAATGAAAAGAAGTCATGGAAAATGCTTATGTTGAAAATAAATCAGTTGCTTATTACTAATAGTATTATAATGCAGCTAATTATTAAGCCATTTAATTCCCTTGTCTTTAGGAAATTCACAAGTTAACTGGCTCTACTCATGGGAGGTCCTTGTAAGGTTTTTAAAACATGCTCATGTATTTGGAAATAATCTTATTAGAATAATTTTTTTTTCGTATGCAAATAAGCCTGTAGTTTTGGATCCTAAAAGGGCTGGAAGAAGGGAGCAGAAACTGGGTAGTGAGGGGCTGGAGAGCACATTGAAGGATGGAGGGGGGCAATACAGGAGCCCAAGTTGGGCGAAATTAATTTTATGTAAACTCAGAAGACTAGGTGTTTTTCTTAAATTGGATGTGCATCCAGAATTAAACAAAATAAAGGGAACCTATGCATGGAATGCTTTAGTTTGGATTCACTCTGAATTGAACTAAATGGACATGATATTGGTACCCTTCTAGAATGTAGAGGATTGACACATGGAGATCCTTTACCTCCCTATGTATCTATTTTTTTGCTGGGCACTCAATAGAGAAATGTAGTGGCAAAAGTAGCTCAAGTATTAAGAGGTTTCCTTAGGGACTCATTCAGAATGTATAAATACTATTTTCATCTTTCCAATGGCACTTTCCTTGTAGAAAGAATACACCCATTAAGACCACAAAACTTTAACATTGTAATTCTCTTCTCAAAGGCTTATAATCAAGAGTTTAACATATATAATCTCAAATCCAATTTGTCAATACAAACCATATATGCCAAAAGAAATTAGATGATTGGTTGAGTATGTCAAACCTCACTAGCTAATATAAAAGGTATGCATTTGTCTTGAGGACATTTTACAGTTCTCAATTGAATTGCATATAAAGATAATATTTTTCATGTAATATGGAACAATACAATTGTCATTGACTATAAAATATAACCACCCTATCTATATTAGAGTCTTTAAAATTTGCCACATTAATATCAGATACTGTATTCATATCTGTCTCCATGCAACTATGATGTTCTAGCATAGGAACTAATAGGAACCAATGTCTCTTAAACATAATAGCATAGTTCTTGTCTTTAGAATTAGTCAATAGAGAACTTGATTAAATAAATTCTCCTTTCAACATCTCCAGCAAGAACCATCAGTCTTAAACAACAATGGGAATAAAGACTATAATCCTTCCTCAGACGCTAGTATTAGCCTTAATCCACGCTATATGGTTACCTTTGTTTCATGATATTTTTATAGTAGTTATCTGCCCAAATGCCAAGATATGAAATAAGATGGTAGCTACTACTGAAAGTTCCGCATTGGATTAGAAGAAGCACTCATGCCTCTTGATGATACTCATCCAATCGTTGTAAGAGAATTTTAATCTCTACACCTAATTGCAAGATTCCGCTAAACCTTATATTTATGACAGATATCTTAAGTTGATAATCATGTTCATTCCAAAACTACCTTAAATATGTGATATGTTTATTTCCACAATTATTCATTAATGAGATATGCTTGATCATGAAACTCTTTAAGACGTTGTCTTTGCATAACCAAAACTCTGAAGTCTACTGTATATCATTGATATATGTGTAAGACATATAAATTATGTATATATATATATATGATATGATCAAAGATTATATTAGTAATAGTTTAATACTATATTCACTTATTTCCTTTCATTTCATATTGCCTATTTGCTGACTGTAAGGCTTATGTAGGTTGACTGTTTATTCCATGATATATGTTGATATGTCTTTTTCCACAATCCTCCATCGCTGATATAATCCTCTCTTGCATCGTCTGTATGGAAATCGTTTGTTGACTGTCTAAAGATGCCACTAGAAACGTATTTAGTCCAACATCTATGGCACGAGATATTTTCAAATTCTTTAATTTTTTGATTAATGTATATTTCGTATAATGATCCCTTCCTGATCTCCCATTTTGAAGTCGACCATTGCTTATTTTAGGAACAATTGTATTAGCTTATTCCTTGCTGCTAGTATTAATGATACAGATCACTGATCTTGTAAAGTCTGTTTATAAAGTCACTGCTATATAAGGATACCCGCTTCTTTGTATAATATTGTTGTTGCAAAGATGCCAAAATCTCACTAAGAATTCTAACTTTTGATTCGAAGCCCCACTTAATAAACAGGTTGCACCTTTTTACATGAATGAGACATTGCAAGTGATAATCATTGACTTTGACTCCTCTCTATTTTGAACTATATCATCACTGATTATTAGAATGATATCCACTTGTTTAAGATGTCACCATAAATATAATAACCACTGCTAAAAATATGTGGTTCGACGATCCATTCTCTTAGTCGATCAAAGTGTCTGTTGACTGTATTTTATAAAAGATGCTAATTAGATTTAAGACTTGTTGATTGTTTCTTATGTTCTGATTTATATTTTTGTTGGAGATGGTCTTCTAAATTTCTATTTCTTCTTTATTGCTAAAAAAAGACCAATGTGTGTCTCCCTCATGTTACACATCAACAACAAATTTTCTAGCAGAGGAACCAATAGTTCACCATCCACTACCATGACCAATTGATGTAAATATTACTAGAGGAGTCAAGCCCGTGTGGGTAAAACCCAATTTGTATGATCAAATTAAAAATATAATTACCATGTGAGGAAAGAAGACCTCCTAAGGAAAAAATGATCCAATGAAGACCAAATATGAAGGCCAAGGATGATGATCAACATTGTGATGTCCCCTTTTGTATAATAATTTTGGCTAGACCACAAATGCCCACTTTTTAATTTTCATGTCTTCCTTGATCCATTTTTGTGTAAATATTCTCCCTCTTCTCTCCCCCTATCTCTCTCTTAGGTCCTTGAAGTCTCTTGAGTGTTGGGGTGTGTCCATTCTTTTAAGTGCTTGCCAACCATAGGAGTTTTGAAGCTCCTCATCTTGACATGCCTTTATATCTAAGTCTGATCTTCCCTTTGTCCCTTTTATGCTGGACTTTCAAACTTGTCCATCTGGTTATGCCTTCCTTTCATTCCTTGCTAGAGTGTTGGAGTTTTATTTTCTTTGTTACCCTTATTATTTCATCTAGTGTAGAATGCACACAACAAAAGTGTGAAATGACCCATTTACTATCACAACCCTTGAACTATAGATGGAAAAACTTGAAATCATGTTTAATGAAAAGTACTAGTATACATGGTATGATTAATATTTAAATGGTACTAGCTCAATGGAAGAGAACCTACTTTCCAAGTAGGAGGATGGTGGTTTAATTCTATTGTGCCATAATATGACTAAATATATGACTAAATAATTGATTAAATATATGACTAAATATATGAGTAAATAAACAACTAAATATATGACTAAATAAATGACTAATTCAATGACCAAATAAATGACTAAATCAATGACTAAATAAATGACTAAACTAGTTCAGGCATAAATTTGGTCGCGAGATAAATGATCGGCAATAAACTATCATGGATCACGTGACCAAATTTGGTCATTTATCTACAATTTTTGGTAGTTTATTTGGTCATATATTGTTTCTTTTGTACTAGTGAACCTTGCACATGATAAACAATAGTGTCATAGTATTCTACTCCCTAAATATTCTACTTGTGTATGTTCTCAGGATGTTTTTCAATCATGCACATAGTCCTAGAAAAGAAAAAGTCGGTTGCATTATGTTTTTTAGTAATGTTTTGACTCTGTAATTTTTGCAATCTCAAGTGGGTGAAATCCAATCCTAGTGCACCAAGGTTTTGACACAGTCTGAGAATTTAATCAATCAAGAGCTGTTGAGGAGACCTGACAACCAAACCACACCCGTGGAGATTTCCTCCACAAGGACATTTATATAGCGGTTATTGCTACCATGGCAGAAATGACTATTACCACATGAGGTTCCGTCCACGTGGTTTACCCAAAAAAGAGAATGTCCACTACAGTTAACCCTCTCTAACAAGGAAGACTCACAATATGAACCACATGGGGACTTAGTTCAGATTCAAGGGTTCCATGTTTCTGATTCTCCCAAAAGGAAAAAGAGCATAATCCTCTAGCCTCTTCACCTCACCCAGACTTAGAAAACAAGATTAATTGACCCACTAATTTGAAATCACCTCACCCAAGGTTCATATATCAACAAAAATGACCACCGATCGCAAGAGAGAAAGTACCGTCAAAAGTTGAAGACCAAACCAAGTGAGATAATAACAAATCCTTCCCTACCTACAAGGAGATCTATCATCAAGAAGAGCTTCGCATGTAAGACAGGTGAATGAAGCCCACTCTCTCAAGATTGCCACAAATAGTGTTCATAGGGCCTAATTACTATGTGAAACATATATGTAAGAAAGCAAATCTAGGTTCATTCTTCAGACCACCAATTGGAAATGTGATCTATGAAAGCAAGAAACACTCAAGCTAAACACATGAGAGGTTCATTTTTATTTCCAAAATCCAAATGTTATAGAGATTCAACAAAATACCTCAAGTCCAAAGTGATGCGCTTAGTAGATTTTACCTTATTGTTTTATTTGTTGAGCTTTTTTGCAAAAGCAAGCCACGAACTCTCCAACAAGCAAGACAGACAAACAAGAAAACAAGATATGCAATGTATATTTAACTTATGCAAACCATATGGTTAGATCTGAAAATCAATTGTTAGGAGCTATAATAACTAGAAAATAATCTAAATGACAACTCACATCATGCATTGAACCATGTGAAAATATAAGTGCAAGCTAATCATTAAATGCCCTTTTTAGTTTTGATTTTTGACCTAGTCAACAAGATTGGACCTATATGACATGAATTCAGATCCCAAACCCTAAATGTAGAAAAGAGACCCCTGTTAAAAAATAGAGAGCTTTCAAAAAATATAATTTTTTTGCAATATTTTTTGATTTGTGCCCTAGGGACACTATTTATCAAAACATATCAATTTTTAAAGATCAGATTTTTAAGCCATTATTTGTTATAAAAATAAAAAAAACAAAGAAAATACCCCCGGTACATTTCTAAGAGCTTTCCAGAAATATAATTTTTTCTAAAAAATTTGCTTATTTGCGACTAGAAACAAATTTTAATGAAAAATCATAAAAAAATTATTAATCGCGAAAAAATGATCCAAAAATTTTGATTTTCAAACTGAGGCACCTTTGACCCAATGCCCATCTGAAAAAATAATTTCTGACCAAAACTCCAAGCCCTTTGGGAGATATGATCAAATGTTTTAAAAAACCCTAGGTTTTGTCTTCAACTCATCTTGCACAAGGGTTAGGTTTGAAAAACTTTAATAAAATAACCATGTAAAGGTTAGAAAATCTAAAAATCTGAATAAAATGAAGGAAAATCAGGAGAGCATCATGCCCCATGGTGGGCGCCAAAAATGTGTGCTAAAAATGTGTCACACTTTTATGAGTCATTGTATTCAAGATTGCTCAAGAATGAGGTCTTGAATGGTGACTCATAGTTCTCTATTCATGGAATGCAAGAGTTTGTAATGGAGGCCCTCACATTGACCTAGTTTGTGCGCATGCAAGTACACCATAAAATGAGAGATTCAAATAGGAAAAGCAAGAGTGCTAGTCTCCATGATCATCAAGTATGCATTCAAATGAAAGCTATTCTATATGATAACAATGCAATAAAGAAAATTAATCTATATGATAACAATGCATGATTATTCTATGAAAGGAAATACAAATGCAAGGTTAATCTATGAAACGAAATAAAAATGCAAGATTAATCTATGAAAGGAAACATGAATCTAATCTAATATGCAAGTGCAAAATTAATTTAAATGGATTGCCATGGGGCATGAAAGAAGAAGACAAGAATAGAGAAGTTGCAATATCCAAGCTCAAGTGCTCAAAATCTCCTCCAAAATTGCTCTCCAAACCTATAGCATAACAATAGCATGAAATATTTCATCTTGATTATTGATTATTGATTATCCAAATGAGAAGGAGAGGTTTTCCCTATAAAGAGCAATGGACAGTGGATATTAAGAGGCAAAAAGAAATGAGCAATGGTGGAGATTAAATCTTGGTTGATCCATGTGCTCATATCATCAAAAGGCAAAATCAAAGGCTATGATTAAGAGGCAAAAAACCCACCACTTAGGAAGATGTGTAGATAAAGAAACTTTATTTATTTTTATTTAATTTATTTCCTTTTTCAACAAAGAGGTATTTAAATGGGGGTTTTATTTAATTAAAAGATGGATATTTTTTTAATTAAATAAGATTATTTAATTTAATTAAAAGAGATATTTTAATTAAATGAGATAATATTGTTTAATTAAGAGAGATTTTAATTAAATAAGATAAGATTATTTAATTAAAAAGGAATTTTAATTAAATAAGATTATTTTATTTAATAAAAAGGAATTGTTTTCTTTTAATTAAATAAGATAATTGATGAAATGATCAAACCTTAGGAAATATTGAAATAATTGAATTAATTATGATTTGATCAAGGAAATTGATTTGAATTAAAATGTTGCAAAGCATTGATTCGAGAATTCGATAAATTGATAAATGGGGGCCCATAGTCTAGGTGACCATTTTAGGGTGCATACAAAATCAACTCAAAAATACAAAATAAGAAATTATTAATGAGGATAGAAAACGATAGACTGCAGACTGAACTCAATACTAAAAAATAAGAAAATAAGAAGATTTCACAAAAAAGCATAGATCAGACAATAGAATTCAGACATTATGGTCAGACTGGATTAGGTTTTACTGATCAAGGTGAAACCTCTCAACAAGGAGCAAAGAGGAACAACAAGCCTTCATACAATCATTGTGGCAAGTTAGGACACACATCAAATAAATGTTGGAACAAAGGAAAGTCAAGATTCAATGGAAAATGTTACAGTTGCAACAAACATGGACATAGAGCAAGTGAATGCAAAAAGAAAACCAAGTTTGAAGGGAAATGCTACAAGTGTAACAAACAAGGTCACAAATCCTCCGAGTGCAGAACAAAGATCTAGAATCCTACTGAACAATTGGCTAAAGAAATTTTTGGTTGGGATTACAACACATGGTACAAATGTTGTCATTGTGGTGAATATGGGCACATTGGTGCAAAATGTGTAAAAACTCATTTCATAAAAAGAGATCCTACCAAAAGATGCTATGTATGCAAGCAACTCAGACATCTAAGAAGAAATTGTATGAACAAAGAAAAGGTTGATGATGGCTTTGAGAATGGGAAAGCTAAAGTCTCTTAAATCAGAACACAGATGAGAAAGCAATGGGTAAGAAAGTGTCCTAAAAATTCAGACCAAAATAATGAAGGATCTACTAACACCTAGAATACTGAATTGGGTGGATCTACCATTACTGAATAAATTCAAGGAGATGACTGGAAGTGTGCAATTCAAGATGTAATACACCAGTTCCAGATAAGATAGTAGTCCAAATCCACATATTGATGCATACAGGATATATCATAAGTACTACTCGAGTCATATTACAAGTTACACCTGAGCTACTCTGGCTTACCCGAGCTAAGTCGGGCCATATTGGTAATTATGAAGAATAGCTACACCTAAGCTTCTGAGTAAATCTTGGTTATGCCTAAGCTATGCCAATTACTTTGTATGGAGAATTTAATTTTTTATCCTAACAGTTAATATTCTTATAAATGAAGAGTTAAGAAGGTCATTATGCACAAAGTGTTTGATTCACAAAGCATTGAGAGCACTTGGCGACACAGAGCAAGTTTGTACTCTAGAGAAAAGTTTGAGTAATTCATTCGAACCAGTTATGGCATCCACTTCCAGCAGCAAGGAGAAAAAGGGTTCAAAGATGTTGGTGAGGAATATAGTTTATGATCCCCTTGTGTTCAAATTGTATCTTGCAATGGCTGAAGAAGTAGACCCGATGGGAGCTCACTCTTTAATTCCTCCAAGGGTACTACTAGTAAATGACATTAGTAGTTTTTATCACTGCAAGATACAAGAACTTGGAAATGTAGAAATGAATGAAGCATTTGATGCATTATGTGAGGACAAAATTTTGAAGCCTTAGCACAAACACATTAAGACCAAGGGTTTAATGCACATCATGCATATGCCAAAGAACTTCTAGGTGAAATGGGTTAGGTATGTTCTCAGTCGTGTTCATAACATGCAAATATGGTTGGATAAGCCAATAGAGATTACAAAGAAAATGATACACCATATCACTAGATTTCTCATGCTTGACAAACCTAAGGCCACAAAAACCCTAAACAAGGATGATTTGGGAAAAGTGACTCTTACTGAGTGGGACGGCAGAGGAATGAGACTAAATGGAGTAACTAATAATGAATTAAAGTTTGGAATCCATGTAATTGCTCACAAAATATACAGCTCCAGCCAACCCAATAGTGTTCCATGTGAAGCTATTGACCTAGCCTACAAAGTTATAAAGAAGAACCTTGTATTTGACCTTGCAGAACTTCAACTCGTCCAATTGTGCAAGAATATGGAGAGCATCCAGGTTCCAAAGACTAATTCTTGTAAGTTTGGCTCGCTATTGATATGTATATTTTTTTGTGTAAAATTTATTTCCTTCTAAGGGTAAAGTATTATGGAAGAAGGATAGGCTATTCATATACTAGATCAATGACTATATAGTAGAATTAGGAGATAATTTTGATAGTATCATGGATGGGTACTTTGAAAAATTCAAACAAAGAATGCATAGTAGATATAGAATCCCCAAGCAACTAGTTGAGGACTATAAAGATGATATATGTTTCCTAGTTGACTATGAAAAAGTCTATATTCAAGCAGTGAGACCTAGGACTACATGGGTGAAACCTCTCTCCTATGAGGTCAATATAGATGATACTAAGAACATCATAGAAGCTCTTGTTAATGAACCTGCTAATCCAAAGGCACCTTAATTTGGAACATATGAGGAAGAAAAATATAGGATTTCCATAGAAATTGAAATCCCTAAGATATTGAAAAGAGGAGAGAAAAGGATTAACAAATTTTAGAAAAAGTATGGTAAGACCTTGGACTCCCCTGCCACCATTGAAGAAGAAGATGTTGAAATAGAGGATATCTAATTAGAGGAAGAAACTGAAGTTAAACCTCCTCAAAAGAAGAGGAAGGAAACACCTAAACAGAAAAGGGCCCCTACACCTGTCCTCACATAGAGAAAATCCAAGAGACAACTAAATTTGGGTAAAAATAGTGATGATGAAGAAATACACGGTGATACTGTGGTTTTCAAGAAATGACCACCTTCACTTGAGTAGAAGATTAAGGCACTTATAGAAGGTAGAGCAATGAGCTTTGTAAAATCACTTGACTACTCTTCTCAATCAAAAGAAGAAAAGAAGAAAATCAAAGAAACAATTGTTGAGAAGATGGCCAAATAGAAATATGACCCTTCCGAGTTAAAGAATTATATGAATGAAGATTTATAAAAGGAAACCTCTGTCCCGTGGTCAAATGTAGTAGGAATGGAAAAATATATAAGGGAAGAGACACTTAAGCAAGTTATGCCTGCAATGAATGGAAAATAAATCAAGGAAACTATGAGAAAGTATGAAAACAATCATACACCCAGATTCAAAACATTTCAGATTCTGAACAAGAACATTAGAGATGTAGTGAAGCGAGCCACATTAGTGTGGAAAAAAATCTTTGAGAAGAAAGTTGATGATTATAAAATTAAGATCACAAGTACATATTAGGAGGATAATACTCTACTCGAGGTATAGACTATTGAAGAGTCATATGTTGAATAGATAATAGTTGAGGTAATAGCATCATTGCCCCAATCTCCAAATCAAAACATCATACCTCCAAGAAAGGACAAGACTGAAGAACCATTAGACCAAGCAGCAATCAAGCAACAGGCTCCAATCAATACTAAGATAAGCATGCCTGAGTCATAGAAGGATAAGGTAAATGTCTCTACTACCATTATTGACTCAGCAGTTCACATTAGTCCAACAATTGGTAAACCATCATCTGATGTAGTAAAGGTCAATGACCTAGTGGGACTAAACATTGATAGCAAGGTTGAGGAAAGTAAAAGCAAGGAACTTATTCCTTCCTCGAGTGGCAAGGTAAAGGGAAAAGAAAAGTTAATGAACACTGGTGAGATTGATCTTGATGAAGAGATTTTCATTCCAAACTGGGATAAATCTAATCTTTTTGAAGAGGAAATATAAATTTTGGGTGAGCTATGGACGAAAAGAGCTACACAGCAAAATCATAGAAGGGAAAGAAAGAGGAATAAGGTACTCACAAACATCAAAAGAATATTTATTGATTCTTTACAAATTGAGGTCAATGAGACTAAAACAATATTGGATCAACTTGTTGACATTATCGAAAAGTTCAATACGAACATGAATGGTCAAGAGAAGCTACAAGAGAAGGCAAAGAAGAAATTTGAGAACAAGGTTCTTGAAAACATTGCAAAGAAGATTACAATTGATCAGGTGCAACTAAAAAATACCATCAACACTCTTTAAATCACTGTAGCCAATGAGGTAGAATTATTTATAAAGCTGAGTGACTCCTCCAACTTTACCACTCTGATCAAAGATAAGTTAGAAAAGGTTGATAGTGACATGAAGGAAAGTTCAAAGCTATTAGCATCTGACCTGAGCACCAGTTCAGCTCATTTCTTAAAAATCAAGTATCTAACAGGTCTTCAGGCTAAATTATTGAAAGAAGAAACAAAAACTAGAGAGTCCCTCAAAGACATATAGATCTGGCTCCTACCCCACATGGAGACCATGTAAAAATGTATTACACATGCCAAGACACTCAAACATGACAACAAATTCTCTCTTGCTAAAACTATGGTGGAGTTGTCTGGAGAACTTCAAATTGAATTGCATATATTGAAGATACTACAGGAGAATTGGGACAACACCTTGTCTCAAATTTTGAAGGTACATAGTGACTTCCTATCCTACTTTGGGATCACTGTGTAAATAATATTTTGGCATTTTGTCAAAAACAAGGGGGAAAAGGATATCATTGTATATTGTATAGAAAAGGATATCATTGTATAGTATACATAGTGTTTAGTATATATATATATATATATATATTATGGAGAAAATATTCTTTACAAAATAGTTTTGAAAAAATACAAAAACAGAGCAAGTCAGACCCGAGCAGAAGAACAGAGTCAAAACCCGAGAAGTCACTAAGGGGGAGTTTTTGACTTAACAGTTGCAGAAATTAATGATAAAGTGATTTTGTCACTAATTACAAAGGGGGAGATTGTATATCTTATGGCAAGACATATTGTCAATTAGTGTCAAAATACTTAAGACATTATGAGTCGACTTGAGTGGGCAGTATCACCCAAGTGACAGTATGACCTAAGTGATAGTATGACCCAAGTGACAATATGACCCGAGTAAAGATGTGGACCCAAGTGACAGTTATGAGGCCAACATAGTATATATTGTTATATATTATTTTGTAAATTGCAAGCCAACTTTTAGTGTTGTATATTTGCATATGATATATATGCAAGATAACTTGTTTTATCAATTGAGTAGCAAGTTTTAAAAAGATGAATATATGTACAGAAGACATGTGAAAAATAGATTAACTAATTGCAGAAGCATTTTGGAAAATAGAGACTTATCTATCACTATTAGGTGATCAATTACATTCAAAGGATCATTATCAGAAATTACAATTGCACAGAGCAGATCAACAACTGATTCATTCTCACAGGTGGATCAAAAAAATCCTTTAACAAGGTGGACCTAATTTTCCTTTCTCTAAATCTCTTAATAGAGTTGCACTACATTTTTTATTTTAATAAATCCTTTAACAAGGTGGACCTAACAAGTCCTTTATATGCTCCTAACAGGGAAGACCATCAGAAGTGGTCATTGTAAGCTTTAACCAGCCAAATTTATACTACAGTACTAAATCTTGTTAGTATCATCCCCACCCCAGTTTTATTTTCTATGGAAGGTTTCTGGGTAACCAAATAATGTGTTATGAGTTATGTGTTCTTTACTTTCAGTTCTATGCATGTTATCATTCAAGTTAATTGTGGATTAAGTTTTGTTTGTCCCTGATTCTCCACCCCCCCCCCTCTCAGTCACTAGGCACACTATATATTTCCAACATTTCCACCTAGTTGTTTCTCAAAAATGTTGGCCTACTCTTGGATTGGAACTCACAGAATCTCTCAAGGAATCTAGATCCTAAGGAATATTCCTCAAATAAATAAATAAAACATTTATTATCCTTGTTCCTAATAAGGATAGTTCTACATGTCTAGATGACTATAGCCCAATTTGTCTTTTGTATGTCACTTACAAGCTACTCTAAAATACCTTAGCCACCAGATGTAAGAATGTATTGGGGAAGAGAAAACATAGTTTGTTCAAGGAAAATACAATTTTGATGGAGTCTTTATCACCCAATTTTCTATCCACTCAATTTGGAAAAAAAACAACAACTAGGTATGATCATAAAACTAAACATCAAGAAATCTTATGACAAGGTGGATTGGAGATTCTTGGAAACATGTCTGGAGAAGTTTGACTTTTCGAGAGGTTGGATAAATCTAATCTATTAGTACATATGAACACCCATATTTTCAATTCTCGTCAATGAAACACCTCATGGATGTTTTTAAAGACCTAGGGGTACCCATCAAGGAGATCCATTATCTCTTTTTCTCTTCATCATTATGGCTGAATCCCTTAGCATGAATATATACAGCCTTCAATATCAAGGAATCTTAAAAGGGTCTCAAATCACCTCCTCGGTAAGACCAGTCACTGACTAGTAGTTTTCAAATGATACAATTCTCTTTGGGAAAGGTTTCATGGGGGAGGCCAAGCAACTAAAAATATTACTCTCTAATTATGCAAATACATCGGGTTAAGTTGCTAAAAATGAAAAGTCTCTAATTTTCTTTTTCTTTGTAAAGAAAAGGAGTAAATCACAAATCCTTAATACCCTAAGATTCAAGGAAGGGAAATTCCCATACACATACTTGGGGGTTCCGTTGGATAAATATTTGAGTTCTACGAGATCTTCTTAATCCATTGTTGAAAGAATGGATAGAAGGATGGCCTCATGGAAATCTAAATGGCTATCATAGGCTGTGAGAATCACAATGTTAAAATAAATACTATCAGTCATTCTTATATACCTTATGTCTTGTCTAACATTACCAATGGGGTCTTATCTAGATATAGTGAAGAAGCTTAGGAATTTATTTTGGCAAGAAATACATACAAAAAATAAATTCGTATTGATTGCTTGGGATAAAATTTGTATCCCAATAGAAGGTGGGGGAATGGGTATCAAGAATCAACTCCATCAAAATCATGCCTTAGGGGGAAAACTATTTTGGAAAATCTAGAATGACCAACATCTTAAATGGGTTAGAATTCTAAGAGGGAAATATATTTCCAATTATACTGAGGAGGAGGCTCTAAGGACTAAGGAGTTCCCAAAGGGTTCAAGAATTTGGAACTTCATATCCAAGTCAAGTACCATTATACAAGATCATATCACTTATAATTTTAAGGATGGAAGAAAATAATTGTTTTGGGAGAATTAATGGGGGTCATCTCCAAACAAACAAGGCAAAGAGATTTCTTTCTAAATTGATAATCAATTAAAGAATCTAGGTGTACTAGTTAATGAAAATATTGGAAATCATGAAAAAAACTATAACAGGGTATAGGCCTGCAAATGTTCGTAGTTTTATGTTTTTTTATTTTAAATATGGTAAGAGTTGTACCAAGGTGTTAATTTGTTAAGAAACCCCAAAAAACATTTTTCAAAACCTCTAAAAAAGCACAGACATTGAACGAGGGTGGAACACCGATTCGCACAAACGTAGATCAGTGGAGACATTGACTCAAAATTTGATGAAATACAAACAAAATTCATAAAATGAATTGACACATGGTAGAAATATATATGTATGCTTACAGAGTGGAGACAACGATTGAGGGAGAAGATTTCGATCTCCACAAAACGTGGATTCAGGGGGAGAACATTGATTTGCTGCGGATAGTGGAAAATTTTAAATTTTGTCAGCACTTAGTTTCATAAAATGTTAGTTTTGACAAAAATATTGAATACAAGATAACTAAAATCCACAAAAGAACACTTTTAAATACCAAGAATCCACAAAAAACCATGTTAGATTCACAAAAAATGAGTTTTAAAACCTACAAACATAATTTTAAGTCAACATAGGAAGAGAAGTTTGGTGGAGTGTACCCATGACTATCACTGAGGGACTGCCATTTTATAAGAATTATGTTTGTAATAAATGGATTAATTTGAGAGGATCATCATATTTTTGGTTTTGGATCCATGTGTATGGTCAATTGTCTCTTAGGAAATCTTATGAGCCTAGAGATACATTAGGCCATTTGGATCACCTAGTTAGGCTTAAGTTTATTTAAGCATGATTTTATATTCTAGGAGTGCTTAACATTTAAATCCTTGGATCCATGTCCTTTTGAGCATTTTATGTCAATTTAATAGGTTTGGACTCATTCCAAAAGTCTTTGAGTGCAAAAGACAAGATTTTGCCAAATGTTGCAAAAGTTGTCAAAAAAGTTGCTCATGCAACTTCCAAAAGTTGCTCATGCAACTTGCAAGATAGAAGCCCAATAGTCATAGGAATTTTTTGATTGATATGAATTCAGGTGTTTTGGATTAATATAACTTGACATTTTAAGTGTTTTTAAGTGTTTACATCAAACCAAGATGGTTAGAAGTTCTATATTGAAATTTTGATGAATGAGAAATGGAATATGAAGAGTCTTACTGAGAAATTCTGAGTTGTACAACCATGTCTGGTGTGATCCTTGGAAACTAACTTGGTTTTTTCAAGGACCAGAATGTTATCATTTCTTTCTAACTGGTTTTCAGTTGTTTAGTCTTGATATGAGGTACTTTTTATTCAGTTTTCCAAAAATAGCCTAGGAAGAGGCTTATTTGAAGTATATTTCACTAATGAAGTTGTAGCTTGCATTCTGTCTAGTGGATTTCACTAAGATCCTAGATAATGCAAGTTAGGATATTATATTTAAGGATTCTAGAATCTCAGGAAATGGATCGAAGGGTAAAGCCCTCATGCATCAAGCCCTAGGCTGAATATCTTAATGTATTCAACCTAGAATAAAGGAGAAGGAAGTATTATGTTTGTTAGATAGTTTGTTTGAGTGAAATAAGAGTGGATTTGAGTTTTTGGGATTTATTTGAAGAGGTTTGAAGAACTATTTCAATCCCATGCACCCAATTTCTAGTACTTACTTTGATATCCAAGCCTAGTTAGGCCAATTAGGTCTGCGAACTTAGTGAGTGTTAGGTGTTGCTGGAGTGGAGCTAGAGTTTAGGGCTTTGGGGTTAAACATAACTTCAAAAAGGGTATACGGAAATACCCTTAGTCTTCTAAGTGATGACCAAGAGGAAAATTGAAGTTTGCAAAATCACTCAAACATGGCTACAAGGAAATCTAGGACAGTCCTAGATAGGTATTGTACAGTAGTTGGAGGAAAAAACTAAAGGGTGATTCTTGGTCCCTAGGACATAAGGAAGGTTTACCAATAGTTATTTTGGGATAGTGGAGTTAGTGGTGAAGACTTCTAGTTTGAGGCTTGGAATAGGACTAGTGTCCCTAAAGCTCAAAAACACAATATCTTGATTTGAGTGGTATTCAATTGGGAAGAGTTGATAAGTGGTTCTACCATCTTGAATAGGTAGAAGACATTTTATAAGGAAGGATCTAGTATCCTAGGAGTTCATAATTTGATTTGGGTGTCTCATTGAAGACAAAGGAGGAATACCACACTTCTTGCTATCACCTCTATATTAGGTGGTATCAAAGCATAGAAAATCTCTTGGGAATAAGAATGGTAGAGAAGAATGATGATACTAATGGAGAGATCCCTTTTAGGGTCACCAACATGGAGCTAGCCAAGATTGTGAGGGAGAAGGCAACTAAGAATAATAAGATGGAAGTAGAAATAGAGAAATTCAAGATTTCTCAGATAAGTAGGACTACTGGCGATGATTCAGGATCAGACCAACAAGAAGAAGAAGAGGAGACTAAGACAGAGAGGACAAGGGTGCCAGAAGAGAAAATGATCTTAAAACATTTGGAGAGAGTGGGTAGGAGAGATAACAAACCAAACCTACCAATGTTTATGGGTAAGATGGACCCTGAGGAATGCATGGATTGGATAGAGGCCCTAGAGAATTATTTTGAGTGTGAGGATATCCCTATCTCACAAAGAACAAAGATTTCAAAGTCTAAAATGAATGGACCTACACTAAGTTGGTGGAACTTCCTACAAAGGGAGAGGGTAGAAAAAGAAAAGGACCCTATAACAACATGGAAGAAGATGTTGAGAGAGTTCAAGAAAGAATTTATCCCTGAAGAATATGAGGTAACTCTACATAAGAATTTTACAAAATTTGAAGCAGAAGGATCTTGATGTGGGATCTTACACTGATGAATTCTATAAAATATATATGAAGAAAAAGACCCCTAAAAGTGAGAAACAAAAAATATCTATATATATGAATGGGCTTAAGTACAATATTCAAGATGAACTAAGTTTGTTTTGTTCCCAATGTTGGTGCCCAAAAATTTTGAATTGGATTTCCTATGGACTTGTCAATCCAATGTTTAGAAAACCAATTTTTTTTGGCCAACTAATGGGAATGATAGATTATGATCCTCTTCCCCTACACTTCTGGTTCTGCAGGACCAAGGCGGGTGAACCTTCACCTGAATAGGATTTTTATAGCAGATAACTTGTGTATGGAACTCAAACTTTTGTCTCTCAAAGTATGGAAAGTAACTTGAAATAAATATAACTGAAATCAATATATCATGAACTATAAACTAAAATAATTTGAGTAATTGAAAGAATGTTTAGTAAATATGTATGTAAATTAAAATAAATAGATAGATAAGATATCACAAAACTATAACAATGAGCTGAATAACTATAATCCAAATAATGATTAGACCAGTGCCTTATTCTATCACGGGCAATAGAGTCAAGATCATTCCAATCTTATGTTCAACCTCAGACACAGTTTTACAAGAAAACTTATCACTTCAAAGGTGTTATGGAATGTACATGCAACCTAAAACAAATTCAGAGATATTTCAAAAAGGTAATACTTCTCAGATGACAGCCCAATTGACTGAGGCCTCAA